>JBBCBC010000003.1:16970405-17501923 GCA_037126765.1 Stenogyne calaminthoides
CCGAATTTTTTAAAATTAAAACCCGAACCTACCGAAAAAACCGAAAAAATCGAACCAAATTAAACCAAAAATCATTGGTTCGATTTTAAAATTCGGTTTTTCAGTTTTGTGCCCACCCCTACTTATTGGGTAGGATAGAATCATTTCTCGCTTCACAATTTTTTTATTTTTACGCCAAAGGTCCAAAAAATATTGACTTTATTAATAGTAAAATTTACTTATAAACATTAAAAAGATCATGTAAATTTTTGAGTGCTTGTATGACTATTGTTCACATCATTTTATGCTAAGCCTACATTTATTGCGTTGTAGAGTTCCAAAAATTATTAAGTGAAGGAGTCTTTTGATTAATTCTTCTTAAGTACTAATGTCACCACAACGACAGACAATATTAGTTATTTTGGAAATTGGAATGTGCTTCTGTCATTCCATGTCAGCTGTTGCAAATCACCTGGGAATAGTTGAAGTTGCAGAAATTATTAAAAAATACTCCACTCTTACTCATTTTATTTGTTGTTTAAAAAATTTTTATACGAAATAAAAAAGTTATTAATATTAATAAGTGTAAGTGTAATGTGTCTTTTACCTTTTAATTTATTTACATGGTCAATAATATTATCACAAATAACAAAATTAAAATATTATATTCAATTTTTTAAATTAACGTAAAATAACAATTATTTTATGTCAAAAATCATTTTTTAGATAGAAAAATTTAAAATAGTTCATAGTGAGTATTCCCTCCAACTTAGACCAAAATATAATTAAATATAATAAATAATTGTATTCCATGAATTGATATTACACATGAATATATTTAATTAGTTACAAAGAATTGGTTAATGCATGAATATAATCAATGAAACATATATGAATCCATTTATTTTCAATACATATGTACTAAATTTGTTGAATTTAAAAAGTCACTCTTTTAATTAATAAAATATTAATTTATCGTTATATTAATATCTCTCAAAATTAATAAAATTTAATGGTCCCAATGTTATTAATTTATAGAGGTTTTACTGTATAAAGAAATATTTTTTACTTAAGGTAATTGTCATTGTCATTTTATATTTATGATGCACAGATTCTCCTAAAAATTGAATATGGCAGGATGTTGGATGCTGGTGCGATTTGCATCAGATTTACATACGATACACCATGTGGCGAATACATAAGGGTACTCGAATTCGATACACTAGATAAGTGAATTCAATGCGGGAAGGGGGTGCGAGGTGTTATAAAAGAAATTGAGGTTTTTTCGCAATTATCAAGAAAATGAAACTCTAACGGTCATATTATTACGTACTACATGTGTTATTTCAATTGAATTTTATTATGTAATGTAACTTAAATTGTCAATTAGCACTTATTTTAGATTGAATTATCTATTATAACTTATATATTGGACTGATGTATTTAAATTGCTATTTTGTTGCTTAATTAGATAAAAAATATTATAATTTTTTTATGTGAATTACATAAATTTGATATATTAATTTTTTTTAATTATATCTATAATCTCTATAATGCAAAATCTATAAAAGATTATGTGTCAAATAATAAAATGATGTGGCAGCTGATGTGGCAAAACCACATTTCTCTATTTCAAATCCTTCTAATCTCATTCATATATAGTGTTGTTTTAATCTCAGACGTTAATTTTGTCTTCCATTTCCTATAAATTGTGACATCTTCCATTCGTTTTTGTGCATATTAAAATGTAAAAATTAAAATGTGCATATTAAAATGTACAAATTAAAATGTGCATATTAAAATGTATGGTAATTTTTGTGCATATTAAAATGTACAAATTAAAAATTGGAGAGACAAACTAATTTTCTAATTGAATTTGAATTTCTAATTGCACGATCTTAAATTCGTGAGAATTTACACAGAAATACTAGGCGAATTTTAACAGATTAAGTTAGTCAGATGACATTAATCAAATCTACAAACACAAACCTAATTATGCATTAGCATGCGAAAATTACCATACGGTTAGCATGTGTATACCGTCTAACAGACAACGGTATAATATTTTTTTTAATGAAAAATATATAGTAACACCTTTTTAAATAAAAAAAAGTTCACATAAATTTTAACCATTGTATGGAACACACCCGTAAAATGGTCTTAAAAATTTAAATATATACGCATTAATCTTTTTAGACAAAAACTCATATGAGATGGTCTCATCACTAATACACATTTGAGCTTGGACAACTGTGAAAAATGACCTTGGAGAGCTGTTATAACTGCTCTCCAAGTAACAGCTGTCCAAGCTTGGACAGCTGATAAAAAACCGTTGTCCAAGAAATCGCACTTGGACAACGGTTTTGAACCGCTGTGCAAGATTGCAGCTTAGACAGCGGTTTTTAACCGTTGTCCAATTTTCTCACTTGGACAGCGGTTTTCAACCGCAGTCTAATATATATATTTTTAAAAAAATCACTTTTTAGGCACGGACCCACCAAGCATCTCATATATAAGTCACCAAGCCTCCCAATTAATTGAGGCAATTATTCGCTCCCATGGGGATCAATTAATTGGGCGCCTGAGCGGGGATCAATTCCGCTCGGGCACTTGCTTTCTTGTGTTTACTTAATGAAATTAATTCTATATGTTCTAAAAATCGCTTTTTCTTACAAATTTTTTTTAAAATTCTTTATTTCAATTATCTTATTTATTAATTCAATCAGATTTTTATATAATAATTTTTTTATATAAATTAAAATTAAAATTAAATTAAATTAAATTCAAAAGGAATGTATATGACAGAATTTAAAATCGAAATAAAATTAAAAATAAAGAAATTGGAGAATTAATTGAATCAAGCTTTGTATTGAAATGATTAATAATTTTGTGAATGACGGTAATTGAATTTGAAGTAGAATTTCCTGGTAGGATAGTTAGCTCTGTTTTATGATATTAATGTTGAGTTATCAACTTATCACGAAGTACTGTATTCGATAGAATTTAAATATAAAAAAAAATTGAAATTGTGAATAGTATGTAAATGTAACATGTAAGATGAAGATTGAAATAAGAATAATCAATGAAGATGAAACGAGAGTAATAAAATACTCAACCTATTTTCATCTCTTATTAATGTATATGATATTCTTTAAAAAAAAAGTAGAATAATAAAAGAACTACGAAAAAAGAGATAGTGAATTTTTAGAGTGGTTAAATAACATTGGATCTGGAAATTTAATAATGAGAAAGTTAGTAATTTTGGAAGTTAAAACTTAAAATAAGATTAGTGTAGTTAGAAATAAAAAAATTGTAAAATAATGAGAAAATTAAGAATTTAATTTGTAGGAATTTGGATAATGCTAAGTAGGAGAGAGAAGATTGGAAAATAAATGTAAGGGGGTTTCAAAAAAATATTAAATTAAACAAAAAAAATAAAAAAAGAATACAAGCTTTATAAAAAAAAAAATCACTTGAGAATTAAGATGAACCGCTCTCCAAGCTTTACTACCGACAATGGTTCAAAACCGCTCTCCAAGACTTTTTGCACAAATGAGTTATGTATTTGAGTCACACTTCCCTTTAGAATTTAGTTGAGTTAGAGTCCTGTAAGCAAGTTATATATATATAGGATAAGTAGAATTCGTCTCATACAATTTTTAATTTTTTATTATTAATATATTTATTATTATAATTATTGATATTATCATTAAAGAGAGCTTACACTCGACGTATATGAACAGATGTTACTCAATAGTCAATAAAAAATGAAGCTATATATGTATGAGTTCAAATATAAATTATTTACTTTGAAATCGATCGGGACGTTATGGGAAACAAAAAATTCTTAACGTTTATAGTAAAAATTTAATAAATCTAATATATATTCATGTGTTTCTATTTAATAAAAAGAACTTCAAAATTTAGTTCAATTTTCTAGTTAGCTATAGAAAAGAATAAAAATATTTTCTGAACGGCAAAAACTTGTATGCAATATTGCATACAAGTTATATGTGCTATTATAGATTAATTGGACTTTTTTTTTTCCAAAGCCTGGAACGCGCGGGTCGGGTAGGGCTTCTTCTCCCTCGCGTCGCGTCGCGCAGCCGCCAGATCTTCTCCCGTTTTTCTTTTTTTTTTCTCTTCCATATTCTTCTCAATTTCTTCAGTTTTCTCGTCCTCACAAATTTACGTTCTTCTTCTCAGACTATTCTCACTTATTTGTTGTTTAAATTTTATAATCTTGGATTGATGATTTTTTTTCGCGCTTGTACTGGTTTTTGTTCATGTAGTAACACTCGTTTGCTCATAGGGTAACACTCTTTTGTTCATATAGTAACACATCAAATTGTTTTTTAAATCTATAATTTTGGACTGTGAATTTTTTTCGCGCTTGTTCAGGTTTTGTTCATATAGTAATACGTTTTTCTTCATAGGGTAACACTTTTTGTTCGTGTAGTAACACATGTTTTTTTAGTAATATGTAATATTGTACATATGTCGTGTTACCATGTGAACAACAATGTGTTACCATATGAACAACAATGTGTTACCATATGATAATTTTTTATTTTTTTTTAAAAAATAATATAATTTTTATTTCACGTAGTAACACATTTCGTTTCTATAAGTTTCACATTTTTTTCATGTAGTAACACATAAAAAAAATATTTTAAAAGTTATGTGCTCAATAGGAATTGAACCTGTGACCAAATATATTAACAACAGACCTAAACCATTAGAGTACAATACATATTTGATAAAGATATCCTTCTATATGTATATATGTGCTCGCCCGCACCAACCCATAGTCCACAGCCCTGACCCGCCCGCCTTGCCCGCGCCGCCCGACCCTCCATTGACCCACAAATTTTAATCTTTTTTGCTTTAATTATGTTGTATAGCATATAACACTAGTGTGCAATATTTCACACAAGACCTACTCTTTTTGAACATCAATATTTTGTTCTCTAGTTTCAAATTGAAAGAAGCACGCATCAACTTTTATTGGTGTATCGTTTTTTGCATGGTTATGCCTTTTATATTTATTGTATGTTTTTATATAAATGAATATATTAATTATATGAGATCCATTTGACTTAGTAGTTGTTTTGACTTAGAAAAGGATAATAGATTGGGGTTTATTGATAGGTATATTTAAAAATTGCAATTTATTAATATGTATAAAATAAGGGGGAGTGACTCTAAGTTATAAAGTCACTCTCCAAGTGACTCTAAGGTATAATGCAATTTTATTGTAACTCTAAGATACAAAATTATGGTTAAAAAGTCTAAGTTTTCATTTTATTCGTTTTTACGCACTTCCGCGTTTACGACTTGTGACGATTTTTTGACTTTTTTTATACTTTTAATTTTTAAAAGTCCAAATATTTTAATTTATTAAATTATTTATTAATATAATTTATTATTTTTTTCAAAGTTCATTTTATTAACTCATTTTGCAATTCAGAAAATATGTAACTTTAAAAAAATAAATTCTTTTAATTTTTACACCTCTAGTCTAATTTTGGAGTGCTTTTTTTAAAAAAAAATTGTATTTTGATCAATTTTGAAGTGCATTTTTTACAGAAAATTGTATTTTATGCCAATTTTGGGGTGCATTTTTTTAAAAAAATTGTATTGTGGAGTGCATTTTCTTTAAAAAAAAAAAATTATATTTTAATTAATTTTGGAGTGCATTTTATAAAAAAAAATATTTTTGGAGAGCATTTTTAAAAAAAAAAAATGTATTTTGATCAATTTTGGAGTTGCATTTAAAAAAAAAAGTATTTTAGACCAATTATGAAGAAATTAAACAAATTAAAAAGAAAATACTAAAATAATCCCAGAGAAACCCTAAATTACAAATTACATAAATCTGCAAAAATAAAACCCTACAATCTACAAATATGATGGAAACCCTAAAAAATAAAAAATAAAAATACAGAAATTAACTAAATTAAAAAAATTTTAGAAATACCTAAATTCAGAAATAAAAAAATACAGAAAAATTACAAAAAATCCAAAAAATACAGAAAACACGCTGCCGCAACCTAGAACCGCTACCGACCACCGCACGCGTCGACGTCATCCATGGCCACCCCAAACAACCACCAAAAATCATAGATACACACAAATCTGCATAAATACAAAAAAATACAAAAATCAACAAGAAACCCACCTCAAAATGACAATTTAAATGAAATTGGGAACTACCCTGCTCCTATTAATTATAAGTTGGTAATTTAAAATGATTGATGGGGTTCTGTTGAGTTCTGGTTTTTGAGAAAATATTATTTTAGTGTAATCATGTTCCAAGTCATGCAATTTGCAGAGAGAGAAACTGAGAAAGAGAAAGGGTGTTACTGTTGTGGTTCGATGGAGCAGAATGGACATCGGTCTTTGCCTCACTTTTTTTTAGCTTTTTTTTCTAATGAAATTGGGAACTACCGCTCAAAATCCACATCTGCCACCAACCTCCGCTACCCCATTTGTAGATCCAACTCCGCCGCCACAAAAACCCTAGAACCGCTACAGATTCGACGCCATCACTCGTGCGTCGGATCAACGCAGCCCACAACAACCATGCGGATCCACGCTGCCCACCACCACCACCCGGATCCACGTGGCCCACCACCACCACAAGTGGTGAAACCAGATCCGGCCACGGCCCCCACAACACCACCGCGACCCCCCCACCACCGTCAGCCGCCACACCCCGTCACCACCACCAAGTCAAAAAACCCTCCACCACCACAATCACACTAAAAAAATGCGAAAATTGACACATCACCACCAAAACGAAACCTTAAAAAATACCTCCACCTCTCCCACCACCAACTCACCGTCATCCACCTACTCATAGTTAGGATCCTTCTCGTCAAACGCCGCCGCTTCAGCCTCAAACTCCGGCCGAATTTTGAGTGAGATAAAAGGGGCGGCCGAATTTTCAGTGAGAAAAGGGGTAGAGAGAGAGAGGTCCGAATTTTATTTGGAGAGAGGGGATTGTGGTTTGCATTTAATGTGGCAGCAATTAAAAAAAATGTGAGTCAATTGAAATTGGGGGTAAAATTGGTACATTTTGTACCTTAGAGTCACTACCTTTTTTTTTTGTATCTTAGAGTACTTTTGACTCAAAATTTGTATCTTAGAGTCTTTATTTCATAAAATAATTATACATACATATTTATATTTTTATTTTCGTGTGCAATTTTAATTGTATATGCAATTCATTTCGCACCTATTCATAAATTAAGCTCTCGTTCTAAGTTGCCAATGTGGGGATAAATGACGTTGAGGTATATAATATTGTTGATTGGCAAATTAAAAACCTAAATCAAACTGACATTTCGAGGTACCAAGAAGGCACCAAGTGGGAAACTTTATAGAGTTTAAAAGGGAAAAAAAAAGAATTTTATTTTCTTGGTTTTCTTACATATGGAAAAGTCATCTCCAATCCAATTGTAAATTTCCGTGTGCACTTCAATTGCTTGAATCATCATCATCATCAAATAACAAAACATGTGTAACTAAATTAATTGTCCATTAATATCAAAGCGAGTCAAAGTTCAATGTTCATGCTAGAATGGTTAGAAGATAAAATTGTACTTCTATTGATAATTATTTATGACATGCTCAATCATAACAATTAACAAGTAGTGATAACGTTTGATTCTATTGAATGATGATAGCATGAAAGCTCTGCAAAAAGTGCTATCCGAACACAATTGATGGTAATTAACATTGATGCAGAGTACAAGCATATTACTCCACAAAAGATCCTAGGAAATTAGGAATTGACATCAAAATCAACAAGATACAAAAATTAATGTTTCGACATCAAAATATGAAGATAAAAGCTTAGGTTTCTACTAAAATTGTTTAATCCTAAGAAATTGGCATTGATTTCCACGAAAGCATCCTATTAATGGGTCGAAGCACACTACAAAGGTTATTTAAACCCAAGAATTGGCATCAAAATCCATGTGTAGATTGCCATCGACCCCCTACAAAGGTGTGCTTACAAACTCCATTTCTTAGTCTGAAAATTATTTTTTATCAAAAAGTATAAGCAACTTTTGGAGAGAATAAAGAAACAAATAAAAAATTGACAAAAATACCCAATATGAAATGACCAAACTCTTTTTTGCCTCACGTTTGTAAAAATATTATTTTTTATCCTTTTATGACACATTTACATTTACTAAAAATAGTCGCATATGGATAGCGCCATCTATGCGCGACCTTGTGCGAGGGATGAAATTAATTTAGTAAGGATAAAATGTCATAAAAAAGGCAAAAAAGTGTTTTTTTACAAACATTAGGTAAAAAATGTTTGGGCATTCCATTTGGACAAGTAAGAGTTTGTCCCAAAATAGGGGTTTTGTAGAATTTGCAAACATAACCAAAGACTGTTTGAGTAGAAGTACTTATTTTTTTAAAAAATGTATATAACAACTTCGAATATAAGTGCTTCTACCCCTTATTTTTAAATTTAGAAACACACATTTTTTTGAAGGAAGTTAGCAAACACAAACTTAATATCAATGCAAGTCGCAAGTTGAAGTTCTAAAAACTGTTGGTCGGAGTAATTGCTTTGGAATTTTCAGGCGGAATGTTGATCAAAGACAAGGTCGTGTGTCCAAAGAATCTCAACTTGGTGATTATAGATAGTGAAGACAACCGTCATAGAGGAGCTTCAGTATTAAATGTAGTAGTATCACACATGAATTTTGATGCCAATTCTTGGCACAATATCTTTCCACTTAAATAAGACTGCTTTTTATTTTTTGTCACAATATTCACAAAGTTAGGCTTTTTTTTTATATGCATCGGGATGGACCTGCCCCGCGCAAGGTGGGTAGCAGGCAGAAGTGCGGAACCCACGCCCATTGCCATCCCTATTACCACACATCCAATTAAATTGCCTTCAGAGGGAAACTTTGTACAGCAAAGTAGCAACATTACATATCCAAACTTTAAGCATGATAGTGGAATCTAATCCTGTTTTACACAAGTTTCTGATTTCATTTATAACCAACTACATTTCGAAAAAAGAAAAAAGAAAAGACAAGAGAACATCACCAACTAGCATCAGAACAGCCAGAAGGCATTTCCACACTAAAGTATTGTTGGGAGATGAATTTAATAAAAGATATATGATTTTGATTAGATCCCAAAAACCCCTGAGTATGACATGTTCAGGATAATCTTGATAGTTGAGTCAGTATTCAGTTTTAGAGTATTCAGGATGATATCTGCAAAATGTATAGTCAGCAGATTTAGATTAGGATAGGATCTGAAGATTTTGAAGAACTCAAGATGTTTACAGAAATCGGTTTCAAGATATGAAACTAAAGTTTTCAAGACTCGATAAAGAAATCGAGAATCAAGACTTCGATGTGAAATCGAGATATCAAGACTCAAGATGAAATCGAGAAATCAAGACTCAAGATGAAGACTCAAGATATATCAATCAGTATATCTGTGAAGACTCAGAAGACCCTGAAGACTCAGAAGTCTCTCAAGACTCGTAAGATCCCCAAGACTCGAAAGACCACAAGACTCGGAAGACCTCAAGACTCGTAAGACTCAAGACGCAGAAGATAGAAGATCGAAGAATCAAGATCAAGAATAATCTTGAAGGCACAATAATTATCAAGACTCGATGAATGTATCAATACTCGAGATAAACCTCGAATGTTCCGAGGCAATCAAAAATATCTATCAAGAATGCAATCTTGGTAGAAGATCGCGATTCATTAGAAAATAGATATTGCCCAAGACATTCCCATGCAGACAAAAGGAACTAAGTCAGAGTTGTTAAGGTTATATCAACTCAGAGTTTATAACCAAAAGAGCCGTTGAAGGTGTCTACCTTTAACTGGAGACAAAAAAGTCAAAAAGAGGAAGACAACATCGTATTATATCGACAAAGGATGTAAGGATGAATCAATCGAAAAAGATGTCAGATGTACAAAAGTTCCAGACTGCAAAAAGTGAAGACCGCATGAAAGACTATTGCCTAAAACGTGTTAGGGAGTTTCAAACCCTAAATATAGCCGTTCCTCACACACCATAAGAGGAAACTCACGAAGCTATCTCTCCAACGGATAGTTTTTCAAGAGTGACCTTGGTGTATGCCTATAAATACTGGTGACCCTCTACATTGTAAGATTACGGGAAATTTATAAGCAACTCAAGAAGCTCAAACTTATTATCGCAAAGTTAAAGCACTCGAAAAACTTAGAATTTCCCAAGTGCTTTTATATTGAAGAGAGCTCATTAAACTAAGCCTAGCTTGATAAGATATATCCTTAGCTTAGTCGAGATATCCTAGCCTTTGCATTGTGCTTCATTGTAAAGGATATCTCATCCTAGTTGGAAACCAACCAGAAACCCCAAACCCTTAAGAAGGTAGTTGGAGTGTGTTTGTTGGTGAGAAGAGTTGTAAAGAGTTAGTAAACTACGTGGAGTAGTCAGAAAGATCTAGAGGAGAAGTTAGTAAGCTACAGAGGTAGTCTGAAAGCTTGTTTGTGTTTGAGTAAGTAAACTACGGAGGTAGTCAGAAAGCTCAAGGTCGGGTTGAGTAAGTAAACTACGTGGAGTAGTCAGAAAGCTCAGGACCGAGTTGAGTAAGTAAACTACGCGAGGTAGTCAGAAAGCTCAGAAATGATTAGTGAATTTCTCTGAGGATCAGAGAGAGTGGACGTAGGAGCTTGAGTCTCTGAACCACTATAATTGCTGTATTTTTATTGCTTTTTTATCTCGGCTTAACTCGCCGCATCACCGAGTTTGAAAGCATATTTTCACCGATATTTCATTGGAATCAATCCACCGAAAATTGCATGTAATTGAATCACAAACTAATCACTATTCCATTAAAGGAAGTTTTTTCAAAGAAAGCTTAAAACGCAAGTATAAACTAAAGGGCCAACCATTCCGCATTGTCCGAAGAGCTAGAACAGATAGTTACCAAACCGAACTTACTCTTACGAGGGTTCAAGAAGTTAGTTATCCCATCCAAGCAACTCGGGATCTCTAAAACTCAGGATTCAGTTGGGATTATCTGAGGTTTCTGAAAGCAACTCAGGATCACTGTCTCAGTAGACTTTGACTCAGAGTGATTTGTGCTTCTCAGGACCTAATCTTCAGGATTATCCGACCCAAGTCGACCAAGAAGAAAAAGTTTAAAAAAAACACTGAACACGTGTATTCTCCCCCATATACGTGTAAGACTCGTTTTCACCGGGACCAACAAGTGGTATCAGAGCAGTGGTTCAACTTGACCACCTGCTTTGTTGACCAAAGTTTTATTTGTTAAAAATACTTGTGGTCTATCTGAATCGATTTTATTTGGTCAATTCTTAAAAACTTCGATTAAAAATGTCTTCTAAGAAACTTCCCATGTTCTCGGGAGAACTATGATTTATGGAGACTAAGAATGCAGCTCACCAGATTCTAAACATGAACGAATGTGGAGAGTGGTCTCTGAAGGGCCATTCCAATTTACTGTGGTGAATCCCAGAGGAACAGATAATGAGAGAAACGATCCTAGAGCTGAATTTCCTAAGTTTGATGACCAACTGACTCCTGAGGAGAGAAAGTTAGTCAATCTAGACTACATTGCTAAAGACACACTATACAGTACAATTGATGATGGTGTGATGGGAATGATCTCTCACTTCAATACTGCCAAAGAAATTTGGGATACACTAGCTGTAATGTTCCAAGGCACAAATCATATCAAGGAAAACAAACTTTCAGTTGCAATAGGAAAGTTTGATAGTTTTGAAATGGAAGAAGGTGAATCAATTGACAAATTGGAAGTCAGATTCACTAGTATCATGAATGATCTAAATGCACTTGGAAAGAAATATCCACAAAGAGAAATTGCATTGAAAATTCTTAGAGGTCTTTCTAAGAAATGGGATATACATGCAGTGGTGATTGAAAACACCAAAAACATTAATTCAATGCCCTATCAAAAAGTCTTCTCTGAGCTGAAGGCCTATGAGTTTGTAATTGATAAGAAATCCAAAAAGGCTGACAGCAAAGATGATTCATCATCTAGTAAAAATGTGGCTTTTAAGGCCAAAGATAAAACCTGTAAAACTAGAGAGTCTGAGAACTCCCTTGCTAAGATTCAGGATGAGCTTGAGGATAAACTAGCACTGATGGCAAGGAGGTTTGAAAGACTTAATAGTCGATATGAAAAATACAAAAGCTATTACAGGAATCACATGTACCAGAAGAAACCTGAGGACAAACCAACCGAGAAGAGAAAGGACTGAAAACTGAAGGATCTTCATCCAGAAAGAAGGACTCCAAGTCCAAGGAAGAAAGTGATCAGGATGATGATACCAACAGATGCTACAATTGCCAAAAGAAAGGTCACTTCCAGTATGATTGTCCAGATCTAAGTGCTAAGGAGATAAGAGAAAGGCAAGCTAAAAGAGACAAGAAGTTCTCAAGCAAAAAGGTCATGGTTGCAGAAGAAGAACATTCTGAGGAGGGATCCAGCTCTTCAGATGAAATATTCTCGCACAAAAAAAAGTGATGACATTTGTCCGATGGCCATTGAGGAGGTAAACTCTTCTTTTTCTCTGTTGTTGCTCCTACACTAGCACAAAGAGTTGTCAAGTTCAACTGTAAAAAAAATTTTGACCTAATGGATTCTTTTGAGAATCAATGAAGGACTATCTTTGTTTTTACAAGAACCGCTAAATGAAACTCAAGAGCGAATAAGGAATCAAGGTCGAAAATCTAAAATGGAAAGACTCTAGCAAAACTGAGATCATTTCTCAATTAATGGGAGCTACTGATGAACTAGATGTTCGAAAGTACAACTCTCGTAGAAAAGAGAAGTTGATAGTGACCCTAACCAAAAGCTAGAGAAATCCACTAAAGAAATTCAAATTTGATCGTAACTAAGTTCAATGACCTCTCGAGAAGCATGAAACTCTACAGAATCGTGAGGATAGTGCACGTAAGAAGTTAACTCTATTGAATTTCGCATCTAAAGTAATAGATGAAATTGAGTTACCAGAGATCTGCGCCACTATAAAATCTGGATTGGGATACATTCCAGGGAACCTCACAAGGTCATCCAATGCCTTTGATCAAGTAGCAAGAAGACAATCTTTGTAAAACCAAAGGCACCCACACTTCAAACTCAAGAAATGCCCAAGGTTGTAGACAAGGGAAAAGGACCCATGGTTTCAAAGAAACCGAATGATCGGTAGGAAAGCCCAAACCTCGGTGAAGGCTAGAAAACTGAGCAAGATTAAGAAAAGTTTCGAGCAAGTACTTCAAAGCCTCGGGCTAAGAATGCAAACCCGAAAGGCTCCACATTGAACCATCGAGGAGGAATCCTCGATGAGAAACACTCAACAGAGACATTCTCAATCAAGAGACCAAGTCCTCAAGATCTGAAAGACCCATAATTCAGTACAGACAACCTGAACCCCACTTGCCTACGGGTAAAGGTTATCTGAACCCGAGTCATCAAAGATTTAGACAGGCTGCACAAAAGCCTAAGCATCTGAACAAAAGGCCTGAACCAAAGAAGAATTCAAAGGCTCATGTTCATGCTAAAGCTAGCACACATACACAGAAGACTGCTAAGGCACCCAGAGTAGTGAATGTGTGTGTTGATGCTTATGGAAGACAAATTAGCCACTCTAAAGTGATTAGAGATGTCAGGCAGATTTGGATTCCGAAAGGTACAGCTAACCTTGTAGGACCCTACACAAATTGGGTACCTAAGAATTGATCTGTTTTTCAGGAGGAAAACAAGGGCACTGAGCTGACTAAAGATCACATGGCACTGATGAGCAGAGATGAAAAAACTCCTGATGTATGGTATCTTGACAGTGGATGTTCAAGACATATGACAGGATTCAAGAAGATACTCAGTGACTATGTTGAACAAATAGGCCCTCAGATCACTTTTGGAGATAACTCCAAGAGATTAATCAAGGATATGGAACTTTGGAAATCGACTCAGTCATATCCATGGTGTTTCATATGTATTCGATTGAAGCATAATTTACTTTCAATAAGCCAATTACGCGATAAGGGTTTTAATGTTGAGTTCTCTAAGAACTTATGTTATGTGAAAGATGATACAACACAGAAAATATTACTGACTGGTACTAGAAAAGGAAATGTGTATCTTGTTGATTGGAGTTCAACTCCTAAAGATACATGTTTGGTTGCTAAAAGTTCCACAGATACCAGTTGGTTATGGCATAAAAGAATGAATCACACAATTTCAAAACCCCGAACAAGCTTGCAAGATTAGCTCTGGTGAGAGGGTTGCCTAATGAAGTGTTCAGTAAGGAACATATTTGTGATGTGTGCCAAAAAGGAAAACAAGTTAAAGCATCATTTAAAAGCAAAGTAGATGTTTCTACTCTTGTATTACTTCGATTCTTGATATGGATCTTTTTGGTCCTATAACACCAAAGGAGCACTAATGGCGTAAAATACACATTGGTAGTAGTTGATGACTACTCAAGATATACTTAGGTCATATTCTTACTAAGTAAGAAAGAGACTCGATATAAAGCTTGCCAGAATTCTCGAAAAGGCTCGATGATTGAGAAAAATCGAGTGTGGTCAAAATCGATCCGACAAAGGAACTCAATTTATAAATCATATCATATCCGATTATTGTGCGTAAAAATGGAATTTCACATGAAACATCACCGCAAGGACCCCTCAACAAAATGGTGTTCTTTGAAAGAAGGAACATGACTCTTAAAAAAGAAGTTCGCAAGGACAATGATAGTCAAGGTCGATATTCCTAAAAGGGTTTGAAATTTGCCAATCTTGCATGCTACTCACATAATGATCCATCTTGACCAAGAGTCAAGGCAAAACACCTTATGAGCTTTGGAATGAAAGGAAGCCTCTTGTTTCTTTCTTTTCGTGTGTTTGGTTGCAAGTGTTTCATACACAATAATGGTAAAGATCGGTTGAAAACATTTGATAGTAAAAGGTCGATGAAGGAATATTCTTAGGATATTCAAATCAATAAAAACTTCGAGTTTACAACCAGTAGGACTCTTATTGTGGAAGAAACACCTCATGTTGTTTTTGATGAATCTACTTGTGTTCGGAAGAAACAAAGAATATGATCTTGAGATGAACCGACCAAGAGGATCACCAGATTAAGCCCGAAAAAGAATGACAAATCATCCATCGAACTCGAAAAGAAGAAGTCACCACTATCTATGATTGGAGTGACTCGAGACTCGAGATAAAGAAGTTCAGATGGAACTCGGGATGGTGAGACTCGGGAAAGCCAACACTCCAAAGGTGACCAATCCGAGCAGACACCGATTCGGACTCGGGTATGTGATGCCAATGAAGATGTGGTTACAAATGAGGGCAAATTCTCAATCTATCAACCAAAGGGGAACAAATGTCTCGACAATGTTCAATGAAATTTCCCGAGGAAGATGATTCCCTTTCTCATTTTCTTTTGTTCCCTGAGTTTACTGAATTAAATGAACCTAACATTTTAAATGTTGAGGATACTATTGAAGGGGGAACATCAAGAAGGAAATGGTTAGATAGTCATCCTACAAGTCGATTGTGGGTGATCTAACCAAGGTGTTAAAACAAGAAGGTTCCATGGTGAGAGTGCACTATTCTCAGTTTCCCTATCGGAGAAAGAACCTCACCGAGATTGGTGAAGCTCTACAAGATTCTCATTGGATTCTTTGCTATGAAAGATGAAATAATCAATTCTCAAGGAATGAAGTATGGGAGCTAGTAGATAGACCGAAAGGCAACAATGTCATTGGAACCAAGTGGGTTTTCAAGAATAAAAGAGATGAAAACAACAACATTGTAAGAAACAAGGCAAGGCTAGTTGCACAAGGTTATTCCCAAGAAGAAGGCTTGGATTATGATGAAACCTTTGCACCAGTTGCAAGACTAGAAGCCATCAGATTGTTTCTTGCATATGCTGCCCACATGAAGTTCACATACCTATCAAATGGATGTGAAAAGTGCATTTCTGACGGTGTGCTTAAAGAAGAGGTTTATGTGGAACAACCTCCTAGCTTCAAACAGAATGACCAAGTTTACAGGATCAGAAAAGCTTTGTATGGTCTTAAACAAGCACCCAGAGCATGGTATGATACTCTTTCTCAGTTTCTTCTTCGACCATGGTTTTGTCAAAGGGGATGATTGATAGAACTTTGTTCAGATAGAAGATGGGGAAGATATCTTCCTAGTTCAGATATATGTTGATGACATCATTTTGGATCTCCAAACCATCAGCTGTGTGAAAAGTTTTCAACACTGATGAAAGGCAAGTTTGAGATGTCAATGATGGGAGAGATGAATTTCTTTCTAGGTCTTCAAGTGAAACAATCAAAGGAAGGAATATTCATCAACCATGCAAAAGTACACCGTAGATCCGATTGTCAAATATGGTGTATGACTTACAATGCGCTTAGATTCCCATGAATACTAACTACAAGATGGATCCCGATTCAAGGCAAAACAATGAGTCATCTTTTGATTATAGAGGAATCATTGGATCATTGCTCTATCTCACGACAAGTAGGCGGGATATAACATTTGTTTGTTGGGATATGTGCAAGATACCAAGATAATCCTAAGGCTAGTCACATGGAAATTTGCCAAAAGATCTTGAAGTATCTTAAGGGCACAATGAATAGAGGATTATGGTATCCAAATGATGATAACCTTGAACTAACGGGTTACTCGATGTTGATTATGGAGGTTGCAGGATTGACAGAAGTCCACTACGGGAACTTGTCAATTTCTAGGAAAGTGGTGATATCTTGGTTTTTGAAGAAAGCAGGACCTCGAGTAACCAAGATTCTTCGGTAAATACATGGTCGCAGAAGTCAGTCGTTTCATTCTTTTGGCTCGCATAACAATTAAGGGATTATAAAGTTGTAGCCAATGAAGTACCAATATTTTGTGACAATAATAGTGCCATTGCTATTTCACAAAATCCCAGATTGCACACCGGATGTAAGCATGTGGATATCGACATCACTTCATCGAGATCATGTCGAGAAAAGGACATAAGGATGGAGAAAATTCATCTTGATAAGCGAGAGTGATATCTTGACTAAACCTTTGGTCAATCAAGATTTCAAGAACTTTCAATTGAATTAGGGATGTTAGATCCAGTGTATAGAGTAAATCTAAAAATTGAAGGTTTTCGGATGCATGAAGTTTTCTCGAAATTCTAACGAGAAGCTCGGGGATAAAATGGAAATATTGAACTAAGTCTCGAAAACTCAGATTCTTCAAGGTCAAGATTTCGATTATCTTGAACCCATTCAAGACTCGATTATTATAATGGCATTTTATCAATGTCGATTACTTTATGACCGATAGAGAAAATTAGTCCGAAGAAGTAATGACTCATCGCGACTTATTTATTGCTTAAGTGAAGCTCGAAGAATCATTTGCAATAAATACAAAACACCTAAGAAAGTTTTTTGGCGGGATCGTTTGAAATTCCGAAGAAGGTCAACAGTCATTTAATGCTCTGTTACATTAATGACCAATGAGGATATAATGGCGGCTTACTTTTCGGAGATCGACTGTTCGCATACCCGATTAATCGGAGATTAATCTCAACCGTTGCTTTTCACCTAACCAACGCGAATTCCCACGATCTCCAAACTATTTATACCCCAAGAAGCCATTCAAGCCAAAATTTTATCAAACCCTTCGTTCCAAAAATCCTCTGCGAAAAATCCCCTTTTGCCCAGAAAACCTAAACCCTAAATCTTCAATCTCTCAAATGGCTCCTACCATTTTCGATAAATTAGCCGAAACCAACAAACCCTGGTATGAGTTCGTGGTCTCGCTCGATAGCACAACCAACTCCAAACCAGAAGAGGAGGCTCTCCATATGATCCGATTGGCCAAACTCACTCATCTTGTCGCAAGCCGACCGGACCAAGAGTACGCGAAAGAGGTAGTCGAGTTCATCTGTAATTTGAGGATAGATGAAGAGGATGGTATGCATTCTAAGATTACTGTATCACATTTAGAGCATTCATCCAAATACATCGATTTTAAAAGGGAATTGTATATTATTCCGAAGAATTTAAATGATGTTTTTGAGCTCTGTGATAGAGGAGAGGATCCTGTTGTGTATATGTTGGGTAGAGAGCAGGAGTATTTAGATAGGATTGCTGAGAATCCTGTAAAATTTGAGGCTACACTACATAAGAGGCATTGAAGCCACAATATAGAGTTTTGATGGATATTGTGAGCAAAAGCATCATGAGTCTTGCGGGGAGTTTTGAGCAGATCAGTACCCCGAAGTTTTGTACACATGGATTTTGATGCCAATTCTTGTAGTGTAAGGCTCAGATTGATTTGTCTTGACCAAGAGATTACACTAGTTCATGTCTGATGCATTGAAGAGGACCTACAGGAGGATACATTCTTCAGAACTGAACTAGGAAGAATTAGACCTCAGTGGTTAGTTATTTCTTAATCTTCGTCCCTTAAATAGGATTGCATGTGGTTAGTAACTATTGCTTTGACTTATTACGTGAAGAGAATCAATGAGATTCAATACCCTATATATTGGGCAATATTATTGGTCACATGCGATTGCTAAGATTTAATACGGAGAATCGTGTGCAAGTACGCTTGTTCGATTTGCCCTCTGGGAGGTTCATAAGTTTTATCATACCAAATCTTGCAAGTGGAACTAGTTTCCGGTATGGATAATAGTGTTGAACCGTTCCTTTACCAAGGATAAAAGATATTAATTAATGGAAAGCTATTTCAGTGGCTTGAATTAATTAATGGGCTAGATAATCTTAAACACGGGAAATAATAACCGGGAGCCATATTAACTGTAATATGGGTTAAGATGGATAGTGCAATATTAATTATGTAGTGGGATTAATTAATATTTATGGGCTTGAATAATATATTGTGGCTCAATATTGATAATTCAAGGTCCGTTGGAAGGTCCAATCTTAATTCTCCTAAAGGCCCCCCAAGTAGCCCAATATAAAGTCCAATAACTGAAAAAGGTGTTTAAAAATAAAATAAATTTGTTGCCTATTTTTCCTTGTTTTTTTCGAAAAATATGGATAAAAGGGGAGAAAGATTTTCTTTGAATTTTGTTATGGAATGAAGATGTGTATTCTTGGAATACAAGATTATCTCATTAAATTCAAGAAATCTCCCACTTGGTTATTCATATTAGTGGTTTCGAAATTTTGAGAAAAAAAGGGGAAAAAAAGTTTTTCTTGATTTTCTTGAAAAGATATTATGGAAGATATGTATTTCTTGAAATACAAGAATATCTCATAAATTCTAGAAGATCCAAATCTTGGATTCTTGTTCCCCCTTTTTCGAAAAATACACCATAGCAAGATGAGGTGGGATTTTTGTGAAATATTTTAATTATGGGGAAAAGAATATAGGAGATATATTCAAGATTTCTTGGAGTTCAAGAAAAGATTTTCCCACATTGTTTTTCTTCCCTAAAAATCGTCCACCACCCCATCTATAAATAGGGGATGATTCTTTCATTCCCAAGTACAATTCCATGTGCTGGAAAAATTAGTAAATCCACAAAAATGGTGCAACAAAGTTTATTTTTCCTTTTGTTAATTGTTCCCGAGTATCCTTCCACCGGATTGTCGAGCAAGGACTAGGGAATACTTGGGAAGGCTTTTTGGTGTGTTTTCATCGACGAGTCCATTGTCATTCCAAGAGGTAAGTTCACGTAAACTCGTAGTAATTCCGCATGCGTAGGATTTACGTGAACTGTTTATATGCATGATTTGTTGTTGAATTATTATTTGAATTAATATGGGTTAATTCATGCTAGTAATAATTATCAGAATTAAATTTGTATTTAAATATTCATCCCAAATAGATCCGGGCAAATAATTCTCCATCAACTGGTATCAGAGCCTCGGTTTTTGGCTCTGAATTTTACATTGTAATTTAATTCGCTGTCATTAAATTTGAAATTGGATAGCAGAATTGCTAGATCTTTTTTGCAGGTATCCAATTGTCATGGAATTTAATGTGTTTATTTATGAATGCATATAAATTGTGGTTTTTTTTAATTCGATTCATTCGGATTCGTTTTGCCTCGTGAGAAAATCCACGAGTAGATTAGTATTTGTTTGATTTGATCAATGTAATAAACTAGTCTAGATATAGGTTTATTTATTTTTGCAAATAAATTGTAACCGGATCCGAAACGGAGGCGGAGACGAAGAATTAAAAGATGAGATCCGAACCCAGGCGTGGCGATGCGCCACGCCGAACGCGTTCCAAGGGGAGGCACGCCTTCGCGACGCGGACGCTATGATGGCGGCGTAGGCGAGGCGGAGGGCCGAGCCGCACGCGGATTCGACGGATTCTGTGGCGGTAGCGGATCGGGCGAGATCATGAGGCGTCTTGGTAGCTATCTTTGGCGTCTTGCCGGGCGAGGATGGGCGGCAACGGGCGCGAAGACGGGCGGGCGACGCGCGCGCCGCGACGGGCGATCTTTGCGCCGAGGTGCGCGAGGGCGCTGGTGGTGGCGACGCGGCGACGCGGCGCTAGCGCTTCAAGCGTGCGCGCATGGGTGCCATTCGACACGGCAGGGAAGTTCTAGGCGGGCACTCCGTCCCTCGAGCTGGTCGATGACGTGGCTTGACAAGGCATTTTTTTTCTAAGACGATCAAGTGGAAGCTTTTCGAGACGAACAATGAAGGCTATGAAGACGGTTTCTCAAGATCAAGACATGACAAAATTAACCATGACAATTGGATAAATGTTCCCAATATGTTTAATTTTTGTCTTGATGTTTATGCATTATTGATGCTTATTTAAATTGTGTTTAAATCTGCGATGCATGAGAAAATGTTTTGAAAAATCTCACTTTCAAAAATTACTAAGTAGTTTTAAACAATTAATTGACAATTTTATTCCGGATAATAAAATTGAATTAATTATTGACCACCATGATTTATTTATTTGTGAATTCTTTTGGAGAAATTCCCCCCACGGGACGGTCAAAAGATAGATTTCACATGAATAAATTCCAAACGGATGATTGTGGATTATTACTAGTGGAGACGATTACCCTCCCCACGAGGCTCGTTCAAAGCGAAATAATAATTCTGTATTTAATCATGGTTATTACTTAGGTATAAAATTGATATGCATATACTTCCCCGAAGTCCCTGTCAATTTTATATTGGTCAAGTGGGAGCCAACTATTAATCTGGATATTAAAGGTTTGTAACTGTTCTTATTTGTAACCTTCTTGAATGTGTTTAAATAATGACCCACCCCACGTGGCTTATTTAAACTATTTTGAGATGTTGGCTGATGCATGTTCATATTTTTTGGAGATTTTAATATGAAACATGTGATCGAATTTTGTGATATATTTATGCTTATGCATATTATTATTTATTTCAGTTCAGCATGTCGCAACCTTTTAATCCACTGTTCAATATACTTAAAGACAATTTGCTTACTGGTGAAAACTTTGTTGATTGGAGTCGTAAACTTACTATTGTCCTCACTGCACAAAGCCATAACTGGGTTCTCACTACACCTAAACCAGAAAAGCCAAATGACGAGTCAAGTAAATCGGTTAAGAAAGAGTATGCTGACTGGGAGCGTTCCAACGAAATAGCAAAGTGTACCATCTTGGCTTCAATGTCAGATGTGTTGCAACACCAACACCAGAACGTTGAGACCGCTGCAGACATCATGACTAGTCTTAAAGCGATGTTTCAACATCAGAACCGAGTGGCTCGTCAGATCACCATGAGGGACTTGCTCTCTATGAAAATGGTGGAGGGAACGCCCGTAAGGGAGCACGTTCTCCAGATGATGGCTCACTTTAACAAACTTGAGGTACTTGGCGCCGAATGCGACATCGAGACCCAAATCGATTTCGGGTTGAACTATCAGATGAATAATCAGAAGTTCTCGATGCCTGATCTATTGCAAGCTTTGGTCTAAGCAGAGGCGATATTGGGGCAAAAGAGCCAAGCCTTGGTGGCAAATGGACCTTCTTCTTCTTCTAGGTCAAGGGGTGGTAAGACAAGAAAAAGGACAATATCCACAAGCAAGTGAATTCAAGTGTTGCCAAAGGCAAAGAAAAGGTGAAGGGAGGTGGAGGAGTGAGCAAGCCAGCTAAGGGGAGGTGCTTCAAGTGCGGTGAGAGAGGACATTGGAGGTCAGCCTGTTCCATTCCCAAAAGGAATGGAAAGAAAGGTAATTCTCACGCACTAGTTGTTGAAACTTGCTTAGCGGCGTATGTCTCCCATTTATGGGTGGTGGATATGGGATCCACTGATCATGTATGTTTCACTTTACAGGGGTTCAAGCGGACTCGACAACTTAGTGGGAGTGAGATCCTCATCACACTGGGCGATGCCACGAGAGTGGCAGCTGAAGCAGTGGGAGAAGTGCACCTGTCTTTTGAAGACAGAGTTTTAATTTTAAGAGATGTACTTTACGTTCCAAATTTTAGAAAGAACTTGATTTCAGTTTCTAAACTTTACCTTGATGGATATTCAGTTACTTTTGATAAAGTTGTTACCATTTCTCTTTATGATAAATTTATCTGTCATGGAACGTTGTCAAGTAATCTCTATACAATTAACTGTGCACACCACTCACAAAATGCATCCTATAACACATCAACTATTTTCGGTAAAAGAAAACATTCATCAGACGTGAACGAAACACTTCTATGACATCTAAGATTGGGACATATTAATCCAAAGAGGATCCAAAGGTTGGTGAAAGACGGTTCACTAGAGTCTCTCCAAGTTGAACTGATTCCAACCTGCGAATCATGTTTGGAGGGTAAAATGACCAAGAGGGCATTCGCAGCCAAGGGGAATAGAGCAAAAGAAGTGTTAGAAATCGTTCACATAGACGTATGTGATCCAATGTCAACCATGGCAAGAGAAGGTTACGAGTATTTCGTCACTTTTATTGATGACTACTCGAGGTACGGTTATATTTTCCTTATGAAGCATAAATCTGAGACCTTTGAGAAATTCAAAGAATTTAAGGCTCAATCAGAGAATCATAGGGAAAAATGTATCAAGTCTCTACGATCCGATCGTGGAGGCGAGTACCTCAGCGATGAGTTTTTGAACTACTTGTCAGATGAAGGGATTGCATCCCAGCTGACTGCACCCGGAACCCCTCAACAAAACGGGGTTGCAGAGCGAAAAAACAAAACTCTTTTGGAAATGGTTAGATCAATGATGTGTTATGCGGATCTTCCCAACTCGTTCTGACGTCATGCCTTGGAAGCATCGGCTTACATTCTGAACTTGGTGCCATCCAAATCGGTTCCCAAAACTCCCAAAGAATTTTGGACCGGGCGCAAGCCTAGTTTGAGACACATGAGAATTTGAGGGTGTCCGGCCTACGTGTTGGACAAGGAAGCCGGGAAATTGGATCCTCGATCGTAATTAAAATTATTTATAGGATACCCCGAGGAACAAAAAAGGAGTATGTTCTATGGTCCCAAAGATCAAAAGGTGGTAATAAGCACCCACTTTAGATTTTTGGAGGAAGACTATATGAACGAAAGAAGACCCAGAAGTGAGATTACCTTAAGTGAGCTAAGGGGGCTAACCTCATTGCCAACTGTACAAGATGATATACCAAAAGACACACTTTCACAATCGGAACCTCATCGTAGTGGAAGGGTTGTGAGACAGCCCGAGAGATTCATGGGGATAGGAGAGTCCTCGGACTTGATTCCCGGACAAGATGAATCAGACCCATGGACATATGATGAGGCAATCCAAGATAAGGATGCGGTTTCTTGGCAAAAGGTAATGAAAGCAGAAATGGGGTCTATGGATCATAACAGAGTGTGGGAGCTAGTCGAACCACTTAATGAGGTCAAACTCATTGGTTGCAAGTGGGTATACAAGAGAAAGAGGGGACCGGAAGGGAAGGTGGAAACCTTCAAGGCAAGGCTTGTGGCGAAAGGTTATACTCAGAAAGAAGGGATCGACTATGAGGAAACCTTTTCACCTGTAGCAATGCTCAAGTCCATTCGGATTCTCATGTCAATAGTCTGCAAGATCTCGATTTTGAAATCGGCAAATGGATGTCAAGATGCTTTCCTTAACTAAGTCTTGATGAGGAAATCTATATGCAACAACCCCAAGGCTTCATTGAAAAGGGTCAAGAACACCTGGTTTGTAAGCTCATGAAGTCCATATACTGACTCAAACAGGCATCCAGAGCTTGGAACCAATGTTTTGATCATGTTATAAAGTCTTATGGGTTTGATAAAAACGAGTTCGAAAGTTGTGTGTATAAAAAGCATGTCGGAACTGCATTGGTATTCTTAGTACTATACATAGATGACATTCTGCTCATCGGGAACGATATAAAGGTGTTATCAGACGAAAGGGCATGGCTTTCAAAACAATTTGATATGAAGGACTTAGGGAAGCGGTCACATCCTTGGGATCAAGATCACCGAGATCCCAAGAAAAGGGTGATATAGGCTTATCGCAGTTTCATACATAGACACCGTCTTGAAACGATTCAAATCTGCAGGATTCCAAGAAAGGCTTCACCTTTTTCGGGCATGGAATCCATCTATCCAAGGAAATGTGCCCTAAGACACAAAAAAAATAGAGATAGATGACATGAAAGGCATTCCTTATGCTTTCTACCGCTTAAGCCTTATGTATGCAATCTTTGTGTCTGCGGACGGAATATCTACTTTGCCGTTGGCATGGTGGCAAGACATCGAGTAAACCCGGGAAGGAACATTGGATGGCGTAGTTAAAACATTTTGAAGTATCCGAAAAGAACTCGAGATAGAATGTTGGTTTATCGGTCGGATAGTCTAATCCCCATCGGCCACACGGACTCGGATTTCCAATCGGACTTAGATTCCGAAAAAATCTACCTCCTAGTAGTGTTTTTTGCATGGGGGGAGGAGCCATGACGTGGAGAAGCGTTAAGCGTAAATGCATCGCAGATTCTACCATGGAAGCCGAATATGTAGTCACTGCGAGGCAAATGAAAAAGCGGTTTGGCTCAAGAACTTCCTAGTGGACTTGGATGTAGTTCCGATTTGCCCAAAGACAATCACTTTTTTTATTGTGACAATGTCGAGCGATTGCAAATTCAAGGGAACCAAGAGCCCACAAGGCCAGAAACACATTGAAAAAAATACCATCTTATACGAGAAATTGAAAGATATAGAGGGCAAAGATCGGGAAGACAACCTAGGTGATCCATTCACAAAGGGTCGCCTCGAGAATACATTCGAGAGACATGTGAAAGGAATGGGTGTCAAGACCGTTGCCAATTTGCTTTGAGTATAAGTGGGAGACATTATTAGGTTCGTGTGGGTGACATTAGTTGTCACGTACTAAACGAGACATGCTGTAGTATACTTAAAAGCAGACTTTGAGTATAAGTGGGAGATTGTTGGGATTATACTGGAAAGTATGGTTTTACTTTGTATAATCGGTGGATGAATTTCGGACTTATTTATTGAAATAAATTGTTTATCATCGATGCTTTAAATATCATCGAATGTTACATATATTTCTTTGCATAACTGCTTCATTAAATAAGAGTCGTGTTACATTGTAGTTAATTTAGTGATACCAAGATCACGAAGATTAAATTAACAGGTTCCTTGTAACTAAAAGTACACCATTCACGACCTAGATGGAAATGAACAATCCATCGTGAAAGGTTGTAGTGTAAGGCTCATATTGGTTTGTCTTGACCAAGAGATTACACTAGTGCATGTCTGATGCATTGAAGAGGACCTACAGGAGGATAAATTCTTCAGAACTGAACTAGGAAGAATCAGACCTCAGTGGTTAGTTATTTCTTAATCTTCGCCCCTTAAATAGGATTATGTAGTTAGTAACTATTGCTTTGACTTATTAAGGGAAGAGAATCAATGAGATTCAATACCCTATATCTAGGGCAATATTATTGGTCACATCGCGATTGCTAAGATTTAATACGGAGAATCGTGCAAAAGCACGCTTGTTTGATTTGCCCCCCTTGGGAGGTTCATAAGTTTTATCATACCAAATCTTGCAAGTGGAACTAGTTTTCTGTATGGATAATAATGTTGAACCGTTCCTTTACCAAGGATAAAAGATATTAATTAATGGAAAGCTATTTCAAAGGGCTTGAATTAATTAATGGGCTAGATAATCTTAAACACGGGAAATAATAATTGGGAGTCATATTAACTGTAATATGGGTTAAGATGGATAGTGCAATATTAATTATGTAGTGGGATTAATTAATATTTATGGGCTTGAATAATATTGTGGCTCAATATTGATAATTCAAGGTCCATTGGAAGGTCCAATCTTAATTCTCCTAAAGGCCCCCCAAGGGGCCCAAGATAAATTCCAATAACTGAAAAGGTGTTTAAAAATAAAATAAATTTGTTGCCTATTTTTCCTTGTTTTTTTCGAAAAATATGTATAAAAGGGGAGAAAGATTTTCTTTGAATTTTGTTATGAAATGAAGATATGTATTCTTGGAATACAAGATTATCTCATTAAATTCAAGAAATCTCCCACTTGGTTATTCATATTAGTGATTTCGAAATTTTGAGAAAAAAAGGGGAAAGAAAGATTTTCTTGATTTTCTTGAAAAGATATTATGGAAGATATATATTTCTTGAAATACTAGAATATCTCATAAATTCAAGAAGATCCAAATCTTGGATTCTTGTTCCCTCTTTTTCGAAAAATACACCACAGCAAGATGAGGTGAGATTTTTGTGGAATATTTTAATTATGGGGAAAAGAATATAGGAGATATATTCAAGATTTCTTGGAGATCAAGAAGATATTTTCCCACATTGTTTTTTTCTTCCCTAAAATCGCCCCACCACCCCATCTATAAATAGGGATGATTCTTTCATTCCCAAGTACAATTCCATGTGCTGGAAAAATTAGTAAATCCACAAAAGTGGTGCAACAAAGTTTATTTTTCCTTTTGTTAATTGTTCGCGAGTATCCTTCCACCGGGTTGTCTAGCAAGGACTAGGGAATACTTGGGAAGGCTTTTTGGTGTGTTTTCATCGGCGAGTCCATTGTCATTCCAAGAGGTAAGTTCACGTAAACTCGTAGTAATTCCGCAAGACGTGAACTGTTTATATGCATGATTTGTTGTTGAATTATTATTTGAATTAATATGGGTTAATTCATGCTAGTAATAATTATCAGAATTAAATTTGTATTTAAATATTCATCTCGAATAGATCCGGACAATTAATTCCCCAACACATGGGGCGGGCGACCATGGCGCGGACTACGACCATGGTGTGGGAGGCGACCATGGCGCGGGCGACGACCATGGTGTGGGCGAGTAGCGGGCGCGGCCACCATCGAGCGAGCAACTCGCCCACCTTGTCGTCTAAAGGGCAACTTCTGCAGACATCTTACGAGTAGTTTGGTTGAGCGGGCGAGTTAGGCGAGCAACTTGCCCCATCCTTGGACTCGGCCGGGCGAGCTCGTCTTTGGCTCATGATAACTCGCCCCATATCTCATTTTTAAAAGAGGTTAGTGGGCCCTCCATTAGTAACATAATGACATAAGGAACCCAAATAATTAGCCCAGATAATTTGGCACACAACACCTTCATCTATTCGACGAAGAACATCAAGCTCGACCTCAGTTGGTTGCTGTGCAGGGTAATCCAAAATAAGTTGTGGACGTGTTGAAATCCAATTTGTACGCATTTTTTTTAATAAGAGGTGAAATTGTATTTGGATTAAAATAGAATAAAAGTGTGCATGCACGTTTCTTTTGTTTGTGTGCATGTGTTGTTTGCTTTCAGAAACATGGACGCCTAATAATGTGTGAAGTTGATAACAGTGGGCACACATATAAAAGAGTAGGCGTGGCTCCTGAAATATTGCATGTGCAATATTAGCCCAATTACAATAAAAGAACAAGAACTCGCGGATTATGGACGGGTCGCTCTTTAAATTCGATTGGTGTCGATGTAATATATATTTATAAAAGGATGCTTTTACCAAATTCGTATTGCATTTTAATGGTTTGGGTTTATTGTAAACAATCATCGTCGGTTCAATTCTTATTGAACACATAACTTTTAAATATTATTTATTTTTATCAAGTTTTAATGTGTGTTACTACATAAAAGAAATGTGATATTTATAGAAGAAAAATGTATTACTTTAATGTTGTTTGTTTTTGTGTGTGTTATTGCATGAAAAAAGTGTGATACTTATCGAAGCGAAATGTATTATTAGGTAATTTTTATTTTTATTTTATCATTCTCTAAAAAATTACATTGTCATTCTTCATGTGTTTATTTTTGTTAAGTTTTTATGTGTGTTACTAAAAAAAAGTGTGATACTTATATAAACGAATTGTATTAATACATAAAAAAATTACATTATCATTTTTCAGAAAACTACATTATCATTCTCCATGTGTTATTGCATGGATAAGTAAATGTCACTACATTATTATACTAAAAGATCTTCATATCTTACTGTTGGTCCCGGTGGGAAAACCTATTTTGCGCGTGCGGAAGCAAAATGTTTGATTTCGGTGCATATAAACAGGGGAGAGAACAGAGTGTTTCCAATTTTATTTTTTTTTAAACTTTGCAGCTCATGTGTTGTGGTTTGCTTATAACTAGATGCATATGACAAGTGTAAACATAAAGCAGTAAACAACACAAAGAATATATAGTGGTTCGGACAACCAACCCCCTCCATCCATTTTCACTATCAACTTCGAGCTTTACGACTACCTCGTAGTTTACTTTCAACTCGCCCCGAAACTACTCCACGTCAACCTTGAGTTTTCTCGACTACCTCCGTAGTTTACTAACTCAAACTCTTAGATGTTTAACGAGTTCACACTCCAACGGACTTATCACCCTCACTGGGATCGCCTCTGATGTTTAACGAGTTCACACTCCAACGGACTTATCACCCTCACTCGGTTTTGCCTAACAACTACCTCACTTCACCACTTGGGTTTGGGTTTGGTGTTGTCTCCAATTTGGTGAGATTTTCCTTACAATGGTTTAGCCTCAATGCTAAGGTTGGGAAAATCTCTCTAAACTAATCGTGGGTTGCTTAGGTTGGGTTCTAGAACACTCTTTGAATATATTTGTATATCTACGACTTGTGTTCTAGGGTGGGAATGCTTTAACTATAACGCTCTTTTGGTTTTGTAGCATTTTTGTGCATGGTCTTCATGTATCCACACTCACTCCACCAATCGATAATGAAGGAAGAACTTGTATTTATAGTGTGGATTTGAATGTTACCGTTGGAAGAATCACATTCAAATCCATACTATTCTTCGTATTTTCAGTCAAGGTCTTCCCTCTCGTTGGTCCACGCCACCGAATCCAAATCGCTATATTCCTTTTGCTTTGGAACATTCAGGATATCTTGAGCATTGAAGACATTCTTGAGTCTTGATATTTCTCTGAGTCTTCGTTCTCTAGTCTTGATTCTCCGAGTCTTGAAAAATTCGAGTCTTCGTGTTTCTCTAGTCTTGATCCAATCTTGATTCTCGAGATCTCTTGAGTCTTGAAGATCTTCGCTTTCTTCTTCGAGTCTTGATTTCTAACTTTGTTCTATATCTGCCCAATACATGGTGCGAGATAATATCCTGAACACTCTAAAACCAATCCTCGACTCATCTATCGAGATTATCCTGGGTCATACTCGGGGTTTTTGGGATCTAATCAAAATCCTTTTTATTCATTTCCCAACAATTTCCCCCTTTTTTGATGATGCCAAAAACCTATCTTGTTACAAACATATAACCTATACTTTTTTTTCCTATTACAAGAATGGTAAATCTCCAATCAATTTAAATCTTTCAACAGATTTCTTCAAAGAATGAATCTTTTCTAAATAGATCATTACTAAATACTTATGCAATTTCTCATAGCATCATATAGTTTCCCTTATATATGAGCATATATAATCAGTTAGAGACATTCAATCGGGCATATCAACATAAAAGACATGTAAAAAAGATAATGAGGTATTATCTTTGAGCATAAAGATAAAGGTTTCATTGATCGTATGTTATCGGTTTACGATTACAAATGAACTTATCAAAAAAAAAAAAAGAAAAAACATAAAGAATTACAAGTCTTGATCTTGGTCTTCAATCTTCGTCTTCCGCTTTCCTCTTCTTTCATGGGGACCTTGTCCGAAGGCATCTTGGACACTCATCTGTTCGTTAACTTCGAACATCCCGACCCTCGTGTCTTTTGACCTATAATGAGTCTCGTTTTACTTTTACCCAAGCTATCGATTTCTTCTTTTTTAGATCCGAAGCTTGACTAATCAAATCAACACATCTTTAGATCAACATAGCATTAGGTCATTATATCAGGTTAGCATATCAGATTTATCATATCTGATCTTGATCACGTCTGATCTCGTCGATCTTCTTTTGCTCATCTTCCGATGCAACCTTCTCTTTTTTTGCTTTTAGCTTTTTTCTTCACTTCGGTTTATTGCAAAATCATCATTTGAACTCAACTAACTTCATTTGATCTCGATCCTCAGGTCTTGTCTGCTGAAGTCGATCTTTGACCATTTACTTTTGATTAGTTAGTTCCCCCCTCAAGTTGAAGTTCCCCCTCAAGTTGAAGTTCCCCCTTTCAACTGATATAGACCGATATATCTTATTTGGTGAAGCTTTCAAGCTCAAATGATTTTCTTCATTTGATCGGCTTTGTATGTATATTTCCTCGGATTAAGCTAATTTCTTGGAAAGTGTCTTTCGCAAAACTTAGTCTAGAATAGTAGCTTCTATTCCCTAAGTTGGTGCGATTTGACATCGCGTGAGATATCGTCCCGACACTTCGATATGTCAATCCGCCGTAACTTTTTCAATTGTCGGTCATTGATTTCTATGATCTGCAAATTTTTTTTTTAAAAAGGCTTTGAGAATTCAAATTTACATCTCGCACCCTTGCTTGGCCTCTATAAATTGGACCAATGTTTTACACGACATAACTCATTTCACCATACATAATCTTCTTTGTAGAATCATGTATCTGGTGAACCCTTGTTTCGGTGAGATTTCCGTGCAAAACATTTTTACCCCTTTTTCCATGATTTCATCTTCTCAAATCAACCCCCGTGTCCCTTTTGCGGTTCTCGCCGTCATCAAAAATACAATCGTTGCTAAAACTTCTACCCATCGAGAATGGCGGATCTCTCAAAGACACTTCTCCTAATCGTTGTTGTGTGTCATTTATAAAATTTCGCAGATTCAAAGTTTGATATGCGAACTTGATCAGACAACAGCTGATCATCCTATATCAAACTCACCATTTAACAGCTGGAGAGCCCACTGACTCTTTCTTAGGGCTCCTAGCTTAAAAAATCCTATCGGGGCGCTCTCACTCCATTGGAGAGTCCATCGATTTCTATGATAGGATTACCTTTTCAAGCCTCCCTCACCTGTTAAGTGGGGAAAATGAAATCTCTCTCTTCCTCCTCTTAATCACTATCCCGTAGATTTTGGGTTTGGATGAAGGTTTAGGGTTATGGCTTGAGGGTTTAGGGTATAGAGTTATGTATTGACCTCCAGGTTCTCTTGTATTTGTAACTTGTAATGTAACCTGACCTTCGGGTCTTTATCAATGAAAAGTTCTATTATTCCATTGTTGTGTAAAACTTTATGTTTCCTTGATACCACTTGTTGGTATCAGATCAGAGACAGGTTTTAAAAATAGATTTGCTCAAGCGATTACATTGAAGAAGTAATCTTTTGAGCACCTGCTCTGATACCACTTGTTGGTCCCGGTGGGAAAACCTATTTTGCGCGTGCGGAAGCAAAATGTTTGATTTCGGTGCATATAAAACAGGGGAGAGAACAGAGTGTTTCCAATTTTTTTTTTTAAACTTTGCAGCTCATGTGTTGTGGTTTGCTTATAACTACATGCATATGACAAGTGTAAACATAAAGCAGTAAACAACACAACAATATATAGTGGTTCGACAACCACCCTACATCCACTTCTTGAAAAATTCACTATCAACTTCGAGCTTTACTACCTCGTATTTACTTACTCAACTCGGCCCTGAGTTTTCTGACTACTCCACATAGTTTACTTACTCAACCCGACCTTGAGTTTTCTGACTACCTCCGTAGTTTACTAACTCAAACTCTTAGATGTTTAACGAGTTCACACTCCAACGGGACTTATCACCCTCACTCGGGATCGCCTACAGATGTTTAAATCCAACGGGACTTATCACCTCATTTTGCTAACAACTACCTCACTTCACCCACTTTGGGTTTGGGTTTGGTGTTGTCTCCATTTGGTGAAAAATGGTTTAGCCTCAATTAGTTGGGAAAATCTCTCTAAGTGATACATTTGGGTTGCTTAGGTTGGGTTCTAGAACACTCTTTGAATATATTTGTATATCTACGAAAATGCTTTGACTATAACGCTTGCTTTGGTTTTGTAGCATTTTGTGCATGGTCTTCATGTATCCACACTCATCCAATTAACTTAATGAAGGAAGAACTTGTATTTATAGTGTGGATTTGAATGTTACCGTTGGAAATCACATTCAAATCCATACTATTCTTCGTAAGTTCCGACTTTTTGGTTTGGTTGTCTTCCTCTCGTTGGTCCACGTCACCGAATCCAACGGCTATATTCCAAAACATTAAGGATATACCATTAAAATTCTTGAGTCTTGATATTTCTTTGAGTTTCTCCAGTCTTGATTCTCTGATTTGATTCTCTGATCTTGAGTTTCTCTCGAGTCTTCGATTTCTCTCGAGTCTTGAGTTCTCTGAGTCTTGCTCGATATCCCTTTAGTCTTGATATCTTGAGTAAATATCTGCCGACTATACATGGTGCAGATAATATCCTGAACACTCTAAAACTGAATCCTGACTCATCTATCGAGATTATCCTGAACATGTCATACTCTTATTCATTTCCCAACACTTACGTAACACGTATTAAAACATAACGTAACACATGAATGTTGAGGAAAAAAAGTTTTTTGGTACCATAACTTTCCTGTAATCCCTTTTTTGTCCCAAAAAGTTTTAACTATCCAATTTTGTTCTCCAAACTATCTCGATTGTCCAATTTTGGTCCCATTTTTATCGATAAATAGAAAATTTAATTATTTTCAGTCATGCGCAAGTCACTTATCGGTTAAAAATGTGAGTTTTCAAGCTCGTATCTGATATGGACACTGATTGTTAAAAGAAATGTTCATTTTATTTCAGCCGCCTATAAGCTGCTTCTTGGGCTCCGTAGTTTCTGAATTTTCCATAGATTACCAATTTTAGGGTCCAGTTGTATGCACCCCTTCTTTTAGTAAGTTCACCCACTAAATTTGTTTATCTATTATTTTTATTAAAATGTTTTTCTGCGTTGTCAATTTTACCCCTTCACAAAATTTGATAGATTTATTCGCCCCACCTTCACCTTTCACCAAACAATTAATAGGACTTGAAATCCAGCTGCTCGAGCAATAATCAAGTTTGCATCCTTTCCAAATTGATGATCTGGTTCTTGAAATAACATTGTTCCTTAACTCTTGAAAATAAAAATTGATGATCAGAGGCGTTCTGAGAATTGTTTCCAATAGACTGTATTCCCCGAAAAATTGTAATTTTCATTGGACACAGATGAAAGTTTTGTTGTTAAAGGATTAGAGTATTCCTTGTACTCTATGAATGAAATTCATCTTTACTTTCAAAAAAAAAAAACTCCATATACTCCACATGTTATTAAACCAAAGGCCCCTCCAAGTCGTGCCGAAAAAATGTCACTCATTTTCTAGATGTATGAAAAATTAATTTTCAAAGTTGTTATAACTAATTATTGAGAAAGGGAAAAAATAATGAGTTTTTATCTCACATTAGAAAAATAAAAATAAGGAATTGAGTTTGCCTTGTTTTTATTTCCCAATTAATTGTTGAACGTAACGAGGAAAAACGTTATAAGTTCGTTTTAAAATCTTAATTAAACGGATATTATTTCAAGTGACGGTTACAACGAATAATTGAAAGTTTAAAACTTAAATTAATGGTACTTTATTTCAGGTTGTCGGTTTTGTTTTGAGGCCATTAGTGGCTTATAATATCGAACATTTACAATGGTCAAGACTTCGATGCTATAAGTAGCACTTTAGTTGAAGTTGAAAAACGACTAAAAAAACGTCAAACCATGATAATACAAGCATATTTCAGCAATTACCAACATATCTTTCTGTTCAGATTCGTTCATGCTCTGGTGATATTTTGCAGGTAGCATCTCGGTTTGCCTCGAATAAGATATAATACTGATATAGTTGTTATTTGATCGTTGCATCTTGAGAAACAAGTATCCTACGATTCACTGACACCGAGAGTGAATGACACAATTTATTTTAAGAAAATCACGTTTAACACCAGCCTCGATTATTCATTTATTCTATTTTCAGTCAAGTGCATTATTTTCTAACAAGTCCCATCTCTAATAACTATAGGTTTAAAACAATATGCTGCAAATAGTGACTTCTAACATTATTTATACCCACGTAAGAAACCAAGCCACGCATAAAAGAGCGGCCAAAAAGCACGCAAGGGTGTAGAAATCGAAAATCGATAGATGAACGAATTTGTATCGCCTAACGCCTAGGCCGCTTAGGAGGGGATTAGTCGGTTCGATATTTTTTTTGTTTTTTTCATTCAAATGTGTTTTATTTACTACTTATCGATATTTTATAATAAAAATATACTTTAAAATTAATTAACAAATTAATTATACAATCGCCTTAATCGAGATAACAATTCAAACACCTTTTCTTATATCCATTATCCATTGTAGAATTGTAGAGTACAAAAAAATTAATCTAACATAAAAATATTAAATAAATATGTGTTTTGGAAATTTAGTGTAATAAAAATTATCAATCTTAAACTTATCATCAATTTATTCTAAGAATTAAGTCTCTCATACCTTAATGTAGGACACCTAGCTCTCGACTCGGCTGCCTAGGCAAAATCGGGTCGACCGACGACCGCCTAGCGCCTAGGCGCCGCCTTGACCGACTTTTGTATCACTGATGCCACGTTCACGTTGCACTATAACAATTCACTATTCTATATTCTCATTTTAAAATTAATATTTTTAGAGATGATTTTGGATCAAATTAAGGACTCGATCTGAACAAGCTCGAAATCGATTGGGTACTTATTTAACTCGAATTCAAACTCGCCACTTTGACGTGTTAAGCGAGATTTTTATGAAATGAACTCAAGCTGCTCTCCAATTGGATTTTATAAATCTTTTCTTCATATATGTATGAATTTTTTTATTTAGACTTTTAATCTATAATAATTTGCTCCCTTAGTATTTTCATTATACGTACTATTATAATATAATGGGTTTGACACTTCATTCACTAACAATGTAACTATCATTTTCATAGTAATTCATTATTTGCTATTCTCATTACCAATTTTTACATAGATGAAATTTAAACCAAGCGCACACTGCTCGAACTCAATTATATACCTAATGAGATCAAATTTAAACAACCCATTTTGATACGTTGAATGAGATTTTTATGTTTTTTTTTCTCCTGAGTTGAGAATTTCAAGGCGATCTCATGAATGGATTTGGGGTGGGGTGGGAATAGGCCGGATCTTAGTAGACTTCTCGTTAGAAGGCCTGAGCCTGGTACATATGTATTAGGCTCAAGCCTGACATGTTATTTGTGATAGACATTTTAATAGGCTCAAGCCCCATTTTTTTAATAAGCGAGAGTCGGACTTAAAAAGTTAAAGTTTTTGTCTATTTCAGACATTTTAAGATTTTGATAATAACATCAGTTAATCTTGTTCTAGTTTTAGCAAGACTTACTTATTTAATTGAACAATTTATTTAATTATATATTATTTTATATTAGTATTATTAATTATATTAATATAAAAATGCTTAAAAGGCTTTTTAAAAGACCTAAGTCTGGTCTGTATAAATAAATAGGCTTTTTTTTACTACAAATTAATAAGCTCGACAAAATTATGTGTGTCCACTTTGAGCTGTATTCGTGATCCAAAAAGGAATATCACTCCCGACCCAAGAATGAGGGTGAGAGGATCTACCAGCAAATTTAGCCATCTTGTGTGCGACGATGTTCTCGTTGCGGGGAGTGTACCAAATTCTTTTCACTAAGGGATCTTTCAACAATTAGCGAAGTACTTCAACCGACTCTTCTTCCACCCCTTGAAGGGTGCTTTACCCCTAACTGCATGGACATCGTCCGTCGAATCTGAGAGGATTTGGGACAAAGCATAGTTGTTGTCTTGGCAGTAGCAGACCCCATCTATAATGGCCTTTAGTTCGGCAGCTAGGACAGATACAGTGGGATGGATGTACTGCCCCCCGTGGCCAAGAGAGTTCCACCTGGATCGAAGATAGCGAACCCAGTTCGAAAATTATGTTATCTTCATTGTAGGCCGCGTCAACGTATAGACTCAACGAAGAACTAGCCATCACATGGCTTGGTATACGAAGGTCCGAAGAGCCCCCCTTTGAGGTAGGTGGAATTGAGAGCGAGCTGATTGGAAGTTACCGAGAAGCGACGAGGTCCAGTCCACTTTGATTTTAAGGGGACCATTGTTAGAATCTCTCCGATGTTTAACCTTACATTTTTCTTTCCAAGTGCCCCAAAAATCATACAAAATTATTCCATCTTCGAATGAGAGCTAGAGATCGTAACACTAGTGAGAATATCAGCCATGGTTATCTTCTGAGCATTGCAAAACAAGGACCACCACTCCGTGACTTTCCAATTATTCTTAATCACAGGGCAGAAAATGAGGGAGTGCTTGGAATCTGCCTAGTGATACCCACAAAGAGAGCAACCAGGGTTGCAAGGGACATGATGCAGTCGCAAGTTGGCCTCCGTGGCCACTATATCCAGGGCTGTTTTCCAAATAAATTTTTTGACTTTGGGCATAAGTATGAGTTCCAGAGCTTCTTCCACCAGGAATGCATAAAGTTAGAGTTGGAGGAGCCTTCATTAGATTGATGAGGGAGGGTTTTATAAGTGCCTTTCCAATACCCATACTTATACCGTATATTCTCCTTTCTTTTTAAATTTCCAATATCGTGCATCTTTGCTCCCCCGTCTAGCCATAAAAGTCTTTTTGATTGCCTCCACTTCAAAGGGAAGAAAGAAATTCTCCAATTTCGTGGTATCCCATGTTTTAGTGGTTAGGATGAGGTCCTTGGCAAGGACATTACTATCATAGGAGATAACGGAAGAAATTTTGTCACTTGCCTACTGAGGGATCCAAGAATCATTACGTGCATGAACCAATTCTCCATCCCCTATTTTCCAAATAAGCCTCGGATGTAGAGTGTTTCGACTCCAGCATAATGATCTCCAGATGCAAGATGGATTGGAGCCAATGGTTGCATCCATAATATTGTAGTGTTTGAAATATCTAGCTTTGAAAATTTTAGCTACCAAAGAGTTCGGGTTGCTCATGATCCTCCAAACTTGTTTAGCGACCAGAGCCTTGTTAAAATTCACCATGTCCCTAAAGCCCATTCCCATTCTTGTTTGGGTTTAGCCCAAATCTGACTTGTTTGCTAAAAATGCCGAACCTAATAGACAGAGTCGTAGACCCCTGTACGATAGCCCGACTTGTTCCCACCCCTAGGTGGGAGTAAAGTTGCTCACCCATTTTAAATACTCACTATATGTAAAAAAAAAAATCATTTAGACTTTGAATTTATAAATTCATCTCCAGTACTTGAGCTCATAATTTTATTTTATATTTTATGACTCGATATCATACCCCTTGAGCTTATAATTTTTGTTTTAAACAAAAACTCATATAAGGCAATCTCATGCATGAGACGAGGTATAATCTAGCACAAATCACATCCATCCCTCCTAAAGTATTAAAATGTCAATACTCAAATTATGTCCAGTCTCACCATGAGACCGTCTCATATGCAGGTGTGTCTCCTTAAGGACAGTTCAATTAAATTGGTAGGTACGATCTAAACATAACAACAAATGCAGGGGGAAAAAGCTAATAGGTACACTCCAAAATAAAAAATAGCATTGGGGGTGCAAAACACCTTTTTGAGACAAGTGATTAGCCTATTATGCCCTTATTTATTTTTTATTTTCCTGTTTTTTCATTTTGTTTATTTCATTCTTCCTTCTTCCTTTTCAATAAAGTACACACTACTACACATTTGAGCTTGGAGAGCTCCACTTGGACAGCCCTTTTTTTTAATAGCTCTCCAAATGGTCCCTTGGAGAGCGGTTCTATTAAAAAAAAAAAGCTATGGTTAAAAAGCTAGCATCCCAAGATCAAAAGCTTAGACAATGTTCATAACATTGTCTGGTAATTTTGAGAGCGGTTTTGAACCCATTGTCCAAAAAAAACTTGAGAGCGGTTCATAACCGCTCTCCAAGTGATTTTTTTTTTTTGTAAAGCTTGTATTTTTTGTTTCATTTTTTTGTTTTTGTAAATTCTTTTTATGTACAATTCAAATATTTTATTCTTTAAATTATCGTGTAATTTATTTTTAATATTCATCTTATATAATGAGATTAACACAAACCCTTATGTAAAACTTGTTCATAATATTAAATTCATAATATTACACTTACGAACTTGTATCACTATTAATTCTTATAAATTAATACCTATAATATTAATATTCTTATAAATTAATTCCATTTTGTCTAAGTATTACTTATTTAGATAGAAAAGTACTATTACTTGTTTAAGTAGAAAAGTATTACTTGTTTAAATAGAAAAGTATTACTTGTTTAGATAGAAAGGTATAACTTGTTTAAAGAAAAGTATTACTTGTTTAGATGAAAAAGTTTTACTTGTTTAAAGAAAAATATTACTTATTTAGATAGAAAAGTATTGCTTGTTTAAATATAAAAGTATTATTTGTTTAGATAGAAAAGTATTACTTGTTTAAATAGAAAAATATTACTTGTTTAGATAGAAAGGTATAACTTGTTTAAAGAAAAGTATTACTTTGTTTATGTTGGTCTCGGTGCAAACGAGTCTTACACGTGTATGGGGGGGAATACACGTGTTCAATGATTTTTAAAAACTTTTCTTCACTGAGGTCAGATGGGTCAGGTTGTCCTGATGATTTGGTCATGTGAAGCACAGACCGCCCTGAGTCAAAGTCTACCTGAGACAGTGATCCTGAGATGCTTTCAGAAGCCTCAGATAATCCCAAATGAGCCTGAGTTTTTCAGAGATCCTGAGCTACTTGGATCAGATAACTATCTTACTGAACCCTCAGTAGAGTGAGTTCAGTTTGGTAACTATCTGTTCTAGCTACTCAGATGTGCGAAATGGTTGGCCCTAAGTTTATACTCGTTTTAAGCTTTGCTGAAAACCTTCCTTTTAATGAAACAGTGATTAATGTTTTGATTCAGTTAGATGCAAGTTCAGTGGATTGATTCCAACTGAATATCAGTGAAAATATGCTTTCAGTTAAAGATATGCAACAGATAATCAATGCGTAATGTAAAGCAAAACAACACAAAGAATTTATAGTGGTTCGTAGACTCAAGCTCCTCCTCGTCCACTCTCTCTCGACCTTCGAGAGAAATTCCTTAACCACTTCCTAAGGTTTTCTGACCACCTCAATGTAGTTTACAAACCTTTCTACTTTGAGCTTTCTGACTACCTCCTTGTAGTTTACTTACTCAAACACACACAAGCTTTCTGACTATCCAAGATAGTTTACTCACTTCTTCTCTAGAGTTTTTACGACTACCTCAATGTAGTTTACTAACTCTTTACAACTCCAACTCACCAACAATCACACTCAAACTTCCTTACAAAGGGTTTGGGGTTTCTTGGTTGGTTTCCAACTAGGATGAGATATCCTTTACAATTAAGTACAATGCAAAGGCTTGGATATCTCTACTAAGCTTTGGATATATCTTATCAAACTAGGCTTAGTGAATGAGCTCTCTTCAATGTAAAGCACTTGGGAAATTCTTGGGTTTTCGAGTGCTTCAACTTGCAATAATAAGTTTGAGCTCTTGAGTTGCTTACAAATTTCCCGTAACCTTCAATGTAGAGGGTCACAAGTATTTATAGGCAGTCACCAAGGTCACTTCTTGAAAAACTATCCGTTGGAAGAGATAGCTTCATGAGTTTCCTCTTATGGTGTGTGATGAACGACTATTTTTAGGGTTTGAAACTCCCTTGCATGTTTTAGGCAATATGCTTTCATGCAGCCACTCACCACTTTTTTTGCGATGCGGAACATAGTACTCTTGACATGCTTCGATGACTGTCATTTCGGTGTAGTAAAAAAAATCACGTTGTTGTCTTCTTCTGATTGGCTCTTGTCTTCAGTAAATGTAGACAAACATAACTGTTCTTTTTGGTCAATATCTCTGAGTGATATAACCTTAACAACACTTAGTTTTAGTTCCTTTTGTCTGCATGAGAATGTCTTGGGCAATATCTATTTTTTTAGTATTAGCGTTTTTCTCGATATTGTATCCTTGGATAGATATTATTCGGTGTCTCGGAACATTGAAAGTTATCTTGAGCATTGGTTGATTCTTGAGTCTTGATAACTTCATTGTGCCTTCAGTATCTTCTTTGTCTTCAGTATCTTGATCTTTCATTCTTACGAGTCTTGAGTCTTGAGTCTTTAGTGTCTTACGAGTCTTGATGATATATTGGTGATATCTTTGAGTCTTCATCTTGATCTTGATTTCTCGATTTCATCTTGAGTCTTGATTTCTCGATCTCATCTTGAGTCTTGATTTCTCGATCTCATCTTTGAAACTTGGTTTCTCGGTTTCATCTTTGAAACTTGAAACTTCGAAACTTCTTGAGTCTTCAGAATCTTCAGAATCTATCCTGATCTATATCTGCTGACTATACATGGTGCAGATAACATCCTGAACACTCTAAAACTAAATCCTGACTCATCTATCAAGATTATCCTGAACATGTCATACTCAGGGGTTTTGAGATCTAATCAAAATTTTCTTTATTAAATTCATCTCCCAACAATTTCCCCCTTTTTGATGATGCCAAAACCATCTTGTTACAAAAACACTTAACCTATACTCAGGTTTCAGTTTTCTATTACAATCCAAGAATGACAAATCTCCCAACAATTCTCCCAATAATTTCATCACAATGGCATATCAAATATAAAGACATGTAAAAAGATAATGAAATATTATCTTTGAGCATAAAGATAAAGTTTCATTGATTGTAGAAATAGAAGTTACAGAGTACAATGAACTTTTTTTTAAAAAAAAAGAAAAAACAAAAGAATTACAAAGAGTCTTCAGCCTTTAGTCTTCAGTCTTCTTCAATCTTCAGCTTCAGCTTCAGCTCTTCAATCTTCTTCAACCTCATCCTCAGGTACCTCCAGGTTGAACATCCCATAATATCTCTTCTTCAATGCATCTCTCTCTTTGATGATATCTGGGTTGTTTCCTGTCAGTCCTAACTGGATGGCATACTGAGCAATTTCTTGAGATATAGCTGTCTCTTTCACCAAGCCATTCTTTAGTCTAGGAGCAGGGTATGTGTATGGACCAGGGGCAGTGATCTGTGTATTACCTTCATCCGCAAGATTAATCAAACTCTGTAAGTACTTTGGATAGAAGGTTAACAGATAATCAATGAAGGCTTCATTTGGATCTGAGCTTGTCCCCCTCCATTCTCTCAGAACTTCATAATAAAATTAGAAGGTTCTCTTTATTTCTTCCCAGGCATCATTGAATTGAATAGGCATCCATTTATCAATGTGCGGCCACTTCTGAGTTTTAGCAGTCCCCCTCCTTTTGCTCAGGAATTTCTTGAAACCACTTTTGCTCTTCTTCTTTCTTCTTCCTTATTAAAGGAACTCCTGATACTGAAGCAGCCGTTTTCTTCGCTTGTTCCAACTGAAGTGATTTCAGAGCTTTCATAGTGTTGAAGACTTCCTTTTCAGCTTCCTCTTCAGACTCTTCAAAGTCCATTATCAGATTTCTTTGTGTAGCTTTAGAAGCTTTAGCTCTTTTCTTTTCAGGTTCAACAAATGCCACATCCTTTCTCTTGATTGGTTGTTCTGCACCGGCTTGGCTTGTTTCCACCCTTCTTCTACCACTCAGTTTTTCAGCAATGACTTCTTGCATTGTTTCCTCAGAAACATGAGTGTAGATAGGCTTTTCCACTTGCTTGGATTTGAGCTTTTCAGTGGCTTCAACTTCCTTTAAGGCTTCAGCAACATTTTTCTTTTCAGCCTCTTTGTCTGCCTTCCTCTTCAAGGTGTGTGTCAATAACTCCTTTAACTCGGCTCCTGGCCTTTCCCCCTTCTTGGGACCATACCTTGGAAGAAGTTGAGACAGTGCAGTGTCCATGTGATATTGCTCTTTGCTGACACTTCTCCAGCCAACTGGTCTTGCTCTTCCTCCAGCCTCATCAAGTGGTTCTTAGCCACAGAGAACTCTTCAGACAATGGTGCAAACTGATTAGAGAAGACATCTTTCAGCATCTCTGTCATCTTGGTCATGAGCAGGGAGCCCATTTCCTCAACAGCATTTTTGATCAGTTGATCATTCTTCTCCACCAGCTTGGCTTCTAGAAATGAAGTCCTCTCCTGATACATTTGCTTCATCTCTGTGCTCAGTTCAGCCTTGACTCCATCTACCTTCCCTTCAATGGCAGTCATCTTGTCATTCAGAGATGTCTGAAGCTGCATCAGGTCTGAAGTAGAACTCAGATTCTCTATCTTCTGGGATTGGTTGGCCAATGCTTCTTCAACCTGAGCAACTTTTTCAACAATTTGCACAACTTTATCCATCTTGTCCACAATGGGACTGAAATCAATCTCAGGAGCATATAGAACTTGTTGCTTTTCCTGAGCTGGTTGCTCCGCCTGAGCCTCAGTCTCCATCTGGGCTTCAGTCTCCACCTGAGCCTCAGTCTGCATATCAGACATAACAAAATTAAAGATAAAAACTTCAGTAGCCTTGGCATAATGTTTAGTAGTGTCAAAAGTTACCTGAAGAGTACTAACTTCAGTCTGAGGATGTGTGATATCAGACTGTCCAGCATCAGTACTTTTCTTCTCCAATTGAGATTGCTTCTCAACATTCCCATGTTGATCCCCTTCATGATCTTTATCTTTGGAGCTCGGGGCACCAACATCAGCTTCTTTCCTTTCAAATCTTCTTCTTCCCGACCAAATTTCATCAAAAATCGACACTTTCATCCGGAGCTTGGTCTTCCTGAATCCAGAGAACTCAGTTAACACTGCAGTCTCTTCATTCCACCAGTCCTCTCCTCTGAATGAGGCAATGTTGAGCATTTCGGGCAGAGTCTGGTTCAGAATGTAGAATGTTGTCCTCAGTCCAAAGAAGAGATCCTGAAGGTCAGGATATGAGCTCAGCTGTATCTGTCCAAAATGAACTGTTCCCCCTTGCTGCGCCACTCAGTCTCTTCTGCTTCACCCTTCTTCAGCTTCGGGCTCTCAGGTTCAGTAGGAAGGTCTTCAGATGCTGAGGGATCAAAGAATGGATCATTCAGGAGCTCATCAAGATTCAGCAGCTCCTGAGGCTCAGCTTGGTCTGAGGTTTGAGCAGGTATCTCCTCAGTAGAAACCTGAGCTTGTTCTGAGGTCTGAGGTCCCTTGAATATTTCTTGAGAAAATTTGTCTGAGCTTAGTGATGTCTCAAGAACCTCAGAGAACACTTGTTCCTCAGTTTGCTCAGAAGTCACAGCCTGAGCCAGTACTTGCAATTGTGATTTCTGACCTTGCTGGCCCTCAGGTTGTACTTCCTCAGGTTCACTCACCTCCTCCTCAGTGGAAATATGAACTCTTCTGCGCTTGGGAGCCAGAGCTTTCTTCTTCAGGGCTTCTCCCTTCTCCCTCTTCACCTCCATCAAAGTCTTCCCCCTGGCTTGATGGGTTTGCTCAGCAACTCCTTCTGCAGCAGTTTCCACTTTCTTCTCTTTCATTCCCTTTAAAGTCTTCCTTGTTGTAGTTGGCTTGAAAAGGATCTTAGACTTTGGGAAGGGTGAGGAGTTGGCAAAAATATCCTCTTCCTCTCGGCACATCTCCAAGATAAAGGCTATTTTGGTTGCATGAAGGATTTTGCCTTTAATCACAACTGAACCATCCTCCTTCTTGATCTACTTCGCTTGGTCACTCACCACTCTGATTAGATATCTCAACCAGTTGAAATCAGTGGTGGGTGAGTCTTCTATAGCCGCCATCAACCCCAACTTAGGCGTACTTATTTGCTCAAAACTGCCAGATCGACTCATAATACATTTACTAACAATATCCAGCAAAACTCTGTATTTAAGCTTCAAATGCCTTTTATTTAAAGTAGCCTCAAACTTAATAGGATGCTCTGTTATCCTATCAAGATATTCCTGTTCCCTACCCAACATATACATCGTAGGGTCTTCTCCTCTATTACATAACTCATATACATCATTTAAATTCTTAGGGATTATATACAACTCCCTCACAAAATCAATGTATTTTGAGCTATGCTCCAAGTGAGACACTGTAATTTGCGACTATATACAGTCCTCATCGTCTATTTTCAGATTTGAGATAAATTCAATTACCTCCTTCGAATATTCCGCCTTTGGTTGATTCGCAATCAAGTTTGTGAGCTTAGCGACTCGTATCATATGCAACACCTCTTCTTCATGGGTTGCGTTCGACGAGCTCTCGAGCGAAACAACATACTCGTACCATGGCTTGTTGGAAATAGCGAGTTTATCATAAACGGAGAAAGTCATTTTGAAGGATTTTTGAGTGAAGGGTTTTGAAAATCGATGAAGGTTTTCTGGGCAAAAGATAGGTTTTTAGTTGCAGAGATTTTTGAGAATGAAGGTTATGAAATGGGGCTTTTGAAAGAGTTTTCAATGAATATATAGACTTGATTCGTGGGAAATCGTATAGATTGAATAAATCAACGATTGAGATTAAACACCGACTAATCGGGTATATGAAAGGATGATTTCACGAATAATACGCCGCCAATTTAACCTTATTGGTGATTAATGAACAGTGCAGTTAATTACTGTTCCTGCAGACCATTGACCTCCTTCGGGTATTTCAAAGGTCCCGCCTAAATATTCCCTTCAGGTGTTTTGGTATTTATTGCCAATGATTACTGAGCTTCAGTTAGGCAATAAATGCATTGCATGAGTCATTACTTCTTCAGACTAATTTTCCTCTATCAGTCTTACTGAGTTTTGACCTTGATAAAATATCAGTATAATATTGAGTACTGAACGGGTCAGTATGATACTGAGTACTGATCCGGATCAGTATAATATTGAGTACTGATCTTTAGTATATCTGAGTTTCCCAAGACTCAGATTTCAGTACTTCCCATTTTATCCTGAGTTTCTCAGTAGAATCCTGAGAAAACTTCATGCATCTGAAAACCTTCAATTTTTCAGATTTGCTCTATACACCTGGATCCAACATCCCTAATTCAACTGATAGTTCCTGAAATCTTGATTCAGCCAAAGGTTTAGTCAAGATATCATCTCTCTATTTATCAGTATGAATCTTCTCCATCCTGATGTCTTTCTTCTCAACATGATCTCTGATGAAGTGATGTCTGATATACACATGCTTACATCTGGTGTGCAATACCATATTTTGTGTAATTGCAATAACACTGTTATTATCACAAAATATAGGTACTTCATTGGCTATAATCTTATAATCCCTCAATTGTTGTCTGAGCCAAAGAATCTGTGCACAACAGCTTCCTGCAGCCATGTATTCAGCTTCAGTAGTACTGGTTGCTACTGAGGTCTGTTTCTTTGAAAACCATGATATCAGCTTACTTCCAAGAAATTGACAAGTTCATGTGGTAGACTTCCTGTCAATTCTACATCCTCCATAATCAGCATCTGAATAACCAGTTAATTTAAGGTTATCATTAGCTGGATACCATAATCCTCTATTCACAGTGCCCTTAAGATATTTCAGTATCTTTTTGGCAGCCTCCATGTGACTAGCCTTAGGATTAGCTTGGTATCTTGCACATATCCCAACAGCAAAGGTTATATCAGGCCTACTTGCTGTGAGATATAGCAGTGATCCAATGATCCCTCTATAATCAGTGTGACTTACTGATTTGCCTTCAGGATCGGGATCCATCTTGTAGTTAGTATTCATGGGAATTCTAACTGCATTGCAATTCTGTACACCATACTTTGCAATCAGATCTCTGGTGTACTTTGCTTGGTTGATGAAGATTCCTTCCTTAGTTTGTTTCACCTGAAGTCCAAGAAAGAAATTCATCTCCCCCATCATTGACATCTCAAACTTTCCTTTCATCGGTGTAGAAAACTTCTCACACAACTGATGATTTGGAGATCCAAATATGATGTCATCTACATAGATCTGAACAAGTAAGATATCTTCCCCATCTTCTATCCTGAACAAGGTCCTATCAACAGTTCCTTTGATAAAACCATGGTTAGTAAGAAACTGAGAAAGAGTATCATACCATGCTCTGGGTGCTTGCTTAAGACCATACAAGGCTTTTCTGAGCCTGTAAACTTGGTCATTCTGTCTGAAACCAGGAGGTTGTTCCACATAAACCTCTTCCTTAAGCACACCATTCAGAAATGCACTTTTCACATCCATCTGATAGACTGTGAATTTCATGTGGGCAGCATATGCAAGAAACAATCTGATGGCTTCTAGTCTTGCAACAGGTGCAAAGGTTTCATCATAATCCAAGTCTTCTTCTTGGGAATAACCTTGTGCAACTAGCCTTGCCTTGTTTCTTACAATTTTGTTGTTCTCATCTCTCTTATTCTTGAACACCCACTTGGTTCCAATCACATTGTGCCTCTTAGGTCTATCCACTAGCTCCCAAACTTCATTCCTTGAGAATTGATTCAGCTCTTCTTGCATAACAGTAATCCAAAATGAATCTTGTAGAGCTTCTTCAATCTCAGTAGGTTATTTTTCTGATAGGAAGCAGCAGAATAGTGCACTTTCACCATGGAACCTTCTTATTTTGACACCATCTGTTGGATCACCCACAATCTGACTTGTAGGATGACTATCCAACCATTTTCTTCTGGATGTTCCCCCTTCAATAATATCCTCAACATTAGAAATGTTAGGTTCAGAATTATTCATTAAATTCAGGAACAAAGAGAAAAGGAGAAAGAAATCATCTTCCTCGGGAAATTCCATTCAGAACATTGTCAGAGACATTTGTTCCCCTTTGGTTGATAGATTCAGAATTTACCTCAACTGTGACCACATCTTCATTGGCATCACATACCGAAGTCTCGGTGTACGTCCGATCGATTGTTCAAATTTTTAGTGTGTTAGCTTTCCTTCAATTGGAGAATTTCCATCCCGAGTCTCACCATCCTCGAGTTTTTTCCATCCTCGAACTTCTTTGTTCGAGTCCGATTCACTCCATTCATAGAAAGTGACCGACTTCTTCTTTTTTCGTGTTCGGAGGATGTTTTATCATTCTTTTTCAGGCTAAGTCTGGTGATTCTCTTGGTCAGTTCTCCTGAATCATGTTCTTGTTTCTTCTGAACATAAGTAGATTCATCAAAAACAACATGAGGTGTTTCTTCCACAATAAGAGTCCTACAGTTGTAAACTCTGAAGGCTTTACTGACTTCATAATATCCTAAAAATATCCCTTCATCAGCTTTTCTATCAAAAGTTTTCAACTGATCTTTACCATTATTGTGTATGAAACACTTGCAACCAAACACACGAAAGAAAGAAACAAGAGGCTTCCTTTCATTCCACAGCTCATATGGAGTTTTTCCTTGACTCTTGGTCAGCATGGATCTGTTCTGAGAATATCATGCAGTGTTGACAACTTCAGCCCAAAATCTTTTAGGAATATCAGCTTCAGCTATCATTGTCCTTGTAGCTTCTTTCAGAGTCCTGTTTCTTCTTTCAGCAACACCATTTTGTTGTGGGGTCCTTGCAGCTGATGTTTCATGAGTTATTCCATTTGCTGCACAATAATCAGATATAATATGATTGATAAACCCAGTTCCTTTATCTGATCTGATTTTTACCACACTTTGATTCTTTTCAGTACTGAGCCTTTTCAGTAGTTCAGGCAGTTTTATCTGAGTCTCTTTCTTACTGAGTAAGAATATGACCCATGTGAATCTAGAGTAGTCATCAACTACCACAAGTGTATATTTTCTGCCATTAGTGCTCACTGGTGTTACTGGACCAAAAAGATCCATATGCAACAGTTGAAGTATTCTTTCAGTAGAAACATCTACTTTGCTTTTGAATGATGCTCTAATTTATTTTCCTTTTTGACAAGCATCACAAACATGTTCTTTACTGAACACTTCATTTGGTAACCCCCTCACAAGTGCTAATCTTGCAAGTTTGTTCAGGGTTTTGAAATTTAGGTGATTCATCCTTTTGTGCCACAACCAACTGGTATCTGTGGAAATTTTTGCAACCAAACATGTATCTTTAGGAGTTGAACTCCAATCAGCAAGATACACATTTCCTTTTCTAGTACCAGTCAGTAGTATTTTCAGTGAGGTATCATCTTTCACATAACATAAGTTCTTTGAGAACTCAACATTGAATCCTTTGTCACAGAATTGGCTTATAGAAAACAAGTTATGCTTCAAACCAGATACATATGAAACACCATGGATATGGACAGAATCAATTTCAAGAATTCCATATCCTTTAGTTTGTCCTTTGGAGTTGTCTCCAAATGTGATCTGAGGGCCTCTTTGCTCAACATAGTCAGTGAGTATTTGCTTATATCCTGTCATATGTCTTGAACATCCACTGTCAAGATACAATACAGCAGGAACCATTTCATCTCCACTCATCAATGATATGTTGTCTTCATTCAGTTCAGTGCCCTTTTTTTACACCTGAAAAACAAATCAATTCTTAGGTACCCATTTGGTGTAGGGTCCTACCAGGTTAGCTGTACCTTTTGGAATCCAAATCTGCCTAACAACTCTAATTACTTTAGAGTGGCTGATCTGTCTCCCATAAACATCTACATACACATTCACCACTCTAGGTGCCTTAATAGTATCCTATGTATGAGTGTCAGCCTTAGCATAAACATGAGCCTTAGAGTTTTTCTTGGGTACAGTCCTTTTGTTCAAGAACTTGGGCTTTTGTGCAGCTGGTTTGTGTCTCTGTTGACTTGGGTTCAGGAAACCTTTACCCTTAGGCAAGTGGGGTTTGGGTTGTCTGTACTGAAATTGGGGTCTTTCAGTAATCTGAGGACTTGGTCTTTTCAGTTGAGAATGTCTTTGCTGAGTGTTTCTCTTCTGAAAATTCCTCTGCTTTGGTTCAATCTTGAGATCTCTTCAGGTTTGTATTCTTAGCCTGAGGCTTTGAAGTACTAGCCTGAAAAATTTCCTACTTAGTGGTCAGGTTTTCTAGCCTTTTCCTGAGGTCTAGGATTTCTTCCCTGAACATTCAGTTTTTTCTGGAACCATAGGTCCTTTACCCTTGTCTAAAACTTTGGGCATTTCTTCAGTCAGAAGATTGTTGGGGAATGAGTTGCACAGATCTATTCGGGGTGAATATTTAAATACAAATTTAATTCATTAATTATTACTAGCATGAATTAATCCTATATTAATTCAAATAATAATTGCAACAACAAATCATGCATATAAAAAGCCACGTAAAACCTACGCGATGCGAATTTACGGGTTTACGTGAACGCATTACCTCGGGATGGGATAAAGCGGTGGCTTTGGTCGGACGGACTAACCAAAAGGACTTCCCAAGTATTCCCTTAGCCCTTGCTCGAGAATCCGGTGGAAGGATACTCGCGAACAATTAACAAAAGGAAAAAATAAACTTTGTTGCACCACTTATGTGGATTTGCTAATATTTCCAGCACATGGAATTGTACTTGGGAATGAACTAATCATCCCCTATTTATAGGAGGGAGGGTGAACGAAATTTGTGTGATTTTTCAATGTGGGAAAAGACTTTTCTTGGTCACCAAGAAATCTTGAATATATCTCCTATATTCTTTTTCCCATAATTAAAATATTCCACAAAAATCCCACCTCCTCTATTATGGCATAATTTTCGAAAAAATATAGTGTGCAAGAATCCAAGATTTGGATCTTCTTGAATTTATGAGATATTCTTGTATTTCAAGAAATACATATCTTCCATAATATCTTTTCAAGAAAATCAAGAAAATCTTTCTTGCCCTCTATTTTCAAAAATTTTGAAATCTCTCTCATGAATAAACAAGTGGGAGATTTCTTGAATTTAATGAGATAATCTTGTATTCCAAGAATACATATCTTCATTCCATAACAAAATTCAAAGAAAAATCTTTCTCCTCTTTTATCCATAAATTTCGAAAAATTAGAGGAAATATAAGCAACAATATTTATTTTATTTTAATCACATTTTCAGTTATTGGACTATATGTTGGGCTACTCAGGGGGCCTTTAGGAGAATTAAGATTGGACCTTCTAATGGATCTTGAATATCTAATATTGAGCCACAATATAATTCAAGCCCATAAATATTAATTAATCCCACTAAATAATTAATATTGCACTATCCATCTTAACCCATATTATAGTCAATATGGCTCCCGGTCATTATTTCCCGTTTTTAAGATTATCTAGCCCATTAATTAATTCAAGCCACCAAATAGCTTTCCGTTAATTAATATCTTTTGTCCTTGGTCGAGAAACGGTTCAACATTATTATCCATCTTTGAAACTAATTCCACTTGCAAGATTTGGTATGATAAAACTTATGAACCTCCCAAAGGGGGGAAATCAAGCAAGCGTGCTTGCACACGATTCTTCGATTAAATCTTAGCAATCACATGTGACCAATAATATTGTCCAAGATAAAAGTATTGAATCTCTCTCGATTAAGCTACCCATGATAAATCAAAGCAATAGTTACCAATCCCACATGATCCTATTTAAGGGACGAAGGTTAAGAAATAACGAACCACTGAGGTCTAATTCTTCCTTGTTCAGTTATGAAGAATTTATCCTCTTGTAGGTCCTATTCAAATATTTGATCGACCATGCACTAGTGTAATCTCTTGGTCAAGACAAACCAATCGAGCCTTACACCTCAACCTTTCGCGATGGTTGTTCATTTCCATCTAGGTCGTGAATGACGTACTTTTAGTTACAAGGGACTGTTAATTTAATCTTCTGTGATCTGGTATCACTAAATTAACTACAGTGTAACACGTACGAATTATTGAACAGTTATCAGTAAATATATATAACATTCAATCATATTTAAAGCATCGCTGATAAACAATTCATTTCAAGAAATAAGTCCGAAAATTCATTTTGATTATACAAAGTAAAAGCATACTTTTCAAAGATAATCCCAACAATCTCCCACTTATACTCAAAGTCTGCTTTTAAGTATACTACAACACGTCTCGAGTAGTCCGTGACATCTAATGTCACCTACACGAACCTAATAATTTCTCCCACTTATACTCAAAGCCATTGACAAAATCCGGCTTGACACCCATTCCTTCCACATGTCTCTCGAATGTATTCAGAGGCGCACTTTTTGTTAATGGATCTGCTAGGTTGTCCTCGACGCTATCTTTGCCACATCTATATCTCCTCTCTTAACGATGACTTCGTATATGATGGTATTTCCTTTCAATGTGTTTGTTTGGCTTTGTGGGCTCTTGGTTCCCTTGAATTTGCAAATCGCTCCCAAGATTGTCACAATAAACAAATGATTCTGGCCGGGCAAATTCGAACCACATCTAAGTCCACAAGGAAGTGCTTGAGCCAAACCGCTCAGTTTCGGCTGCCTCGCTAGCGACTACATATTCGCTTCCATGGTAGAATCTGCGATGCATTTACTTGACGCTTCTCCATGTCACGGCTCCTCTCCCCATGCAAAACACACTACCGGAGGTAGATTTTCTGGAGTCCTTGTCTGATTGGAAATCCGAGTCCGTGTAACTAATGGGGATTGGACTTCCTGACTGATAAACCAACATTCTATCCCGAGTTCTTTTCAGATACTTCAGAATGTTTTTAACTGCCGTCCAATGCTCTTTCCCAGGGTTACTTTGATATCTTGCCACCATGCCTACGGCAAAAGCGGATATCCTGGTCTCGCATACACATTGCATACATAAGACTTCCGACGGTATTAAGCATAAGGAATGCCTTTCATGTCATCTATCTCCTCTTTCGCCTTAGGGACATTTTCTTGGATAGATGGATTCCATGCCCGAAAAGGTACGAATCCTTTCTTGGAATCTTGCATCTTGAACGCGTTTTAAGACAGTGTCTATGTATGAAGCTTGCGATAAGCCTAACATCCTTTTCTTGCGATCTCGAGTGATCTTGATCCCAAGGACGTGCCCGGCTTCCCCTAAGTCCTTCATATCAAACTGTTTTGAAAGCCATGCCCTTACGTCTGATAACACCTTCACATTGTTCCCGATGATCAGAATGTCATCTACGTATAGTACTAAGAATACCAATGCAGTTCCGACACGCTTTTTATACACACAACTTTCAAAATCATTTTGATCAAACCCATAAGACTTTATAACATGATCAAAACATTGGTTCCAAGCTCTGGATGCCTGTTTGAGTCCGTAAATGGACTTCTTGAGCTTACAAACAAGATGTTCTTGGCCTGTTTCAATGAAACCTTGGGGTTGTTGCATATAGATCTCTTCGTCAAGACTTCCGTTAAGGAAAGCTATCTTGACATCCATTTGCCAGATTTCAAAGTCGAAATCTTGCAAAGAATCGATAAGAGAATACGGATGGACTTAATCATGGCTCTTTGGCAAAAAAGTTTCCTCATAATCGATCCTTCTTTCCTCGAGTATAACCTTTTCGCCACTAGTCTTGCTTTGAAGGTTTCAACCTTCCCGTCCCGTCCCTTTTTTCCTCTTATATACCCACTTCCATCCAATGGGTTTGACCCCATTAAGTGGTTCGACTAGCTCCCCACACTCTATTATGAAACATAGAACCCATTTCGCTTTCATTCTTTGTTTTGCCAAGAATCTGCATCCTTATCTTGGAGTGCCTCGTCATACGTCCATGGGTCTCGATTAAATCTTGTCTTGTCCCGAGGACTCTCCTATTCCCATGAATCTCTCGGCTATCTAACAACCCCTCCCACTTCTGACGAGGCTCCGGTTTGTGAAAGCGTATCATTTGGTATATCATCTAAATGCTTGGTTAGCAATGAGGTTTTCCCTCTAAGCTCATTTAAGGTAATCTCACTTCTGGGTTTTCTTTGGTTCATATAGTCTTCTTCCAAAAATCTAAAGTGAGTGCTTATGACCACCTTTTGATCTTCAGGACCATAGAACATACACCCTTTTGTTCCCTCGGGGTATCCTACAAACAGCCTTAATTCTGATCGAGGATCCAATTTACCGGCTTCCTTATCCAATCGTGGGCGGACACCCCCAAATCTTCATGTGTCTCATACTAGGCTTGCATACCGTCCACAATTCTTTGGGAGTTTTGGGAACCGATTTGGATGGCATCAAGTTCGAAATGTAAGTCATTGTTTCCAAGGCATGACCCCGAATCGACTTGGGAAGATCCGCATAACTCATCATTGATCTAACCATTTCCAAAAGAGTTCTGTTTTCTTCGCTCTGCAACCCCGTTTTTGTTGAGGGGTTCCGGGTGCTGAGGTGAGGATACAATCCCTTCATCAGATAAGTAGTTCAAAAACTCATCGCTGAGGTATTCGCCTCCACGATCAGATCGTAGAGACTTGATACATTTTTTCCTATGATTCTCTGCTTGAGCCTTAAATTCTTTGAATTTCTCAAAGGTCTCGAGTTTATGATTCATAAGGAAAATATAACCGCACCTTGAGTAATCATCAATGAAAGTGACGAAATACTCATAACCTCCTCTTGCTTTTGTTGACATTGGACCACATACATCTGTGTGAACGATCTCTAACACTTCTTTGGCCCTATTCCCCTTGGCTCCAAATGCCCTCTTGGTCATTTTACCCTCCAAACATGATTCGCAGGTTGGAAACGGTTCAACTTGGAGAAGTTCTAGTGAACCGTCTTTCACCAACCTTTGGATCCTCTTTGGATTTATATGACCCAATCTTAGATGCCAAAGAAGTGTCTCGTTCACGTCGATGAACGTTTTTCTTTTCTCGAAAAATAGTTGATGTGTTATAGGATGCATTTCTTGAGTGGTGTGCACAATTAATTGTATAGAGATTATTCGCCAACGTTCCATGACAGATAAATTTATCATAAAGAGAAATGGTAACAACTTTATTAAAAGTAACCGAATATCCATCATGAAAAAGTTTAGAAACTGAAATCAAATTCTTTCTAAAACTCGAACGCATCTGAGAACATCTCTTAAAATTAAAACTCGTCTTCAAAAGACAAAAGCACCTCTCCCATCGATTTAAGTTTGCCACTCTCAGAAGCATCGCCCGAAAATGATGAGGATCTCACTTCCACTTAGTTGTCCGGGTCCTTTTGAACCCCCCAGAACGTGAAACAAACATGATCGATGGATCTCAGATCCACCACCCATAAATGGGAGGCATACATTTGCTAAACAAGTTTCAACAACTAGTGAGTGAGGATTACCTTTTCTTTCCTTTCCTTTTGGGATTGGAACAGGCTGACCTCCAATGTCCTTTCTCCCCGCAATTGAAACATATTCCTTTTGGTTCTTTCTTGACACCCAACCAGCTAACCGTCTTTTTCTCACTTTTCTTAATGATGAGCTTACTTTGGTTCTGACCACTTTCCTTTTCTTGAGACTTGCCTTCCACTGGCCTAAATCTTGAGAAAAGGCTTTTGATCACCAATGCTTTGTCTTTCTTTCCTAAATGCTTCTCCACTTTCTCCAAGGCTTCTTGAAGATCATCCATGGTAAACATGTGATCACTCATCACAAAACCACAGTAAAATTCATCGAAGCTCCTTGGCAGAGTAAGCAACAAAAATTCGATTTGGGCCTCATCACAATACTTAGTTCCGAGATAAGCCAGTTTCAGAAAATGGTTTTTGACTCGAGAACATGCTCCCTTCTGTGTTCCTCAACCATTTTCGGCCCTAGCCACGTCGTCGTTTTTAAACTGATCGATCATGCGGTCTTTTGTTGAAAACATTTCTTCAAGACTTTGCATAATTTCCGCAGCAGACTCAACACCTTCATGAACGTGTTTCAAATCATCAGATAGTGAAGTCAAGATTACACGTTTCATGGGTTCATTGGCCTGCTCCCAAATATTATACTCATGTCTTACCGCATCAGTTGATTCATCAGTAGGCTTACGTGGCTTGGGTACATCAAGAATCCAATAATGTTTTTTGTGCGGTAGGACATGCATCATATTTCGCTTCCAAACATTATAGTTTTCTCCGATAATTGGTGTTCTTTGAGTGTATATATAAAATGGATTAAAAGGTTGCGACATGATGAACTGAAATAAACAATAATATGCATAAGCACAAAATTATCACAAGGTTTGATCACATGCCATCATATTTAAAATCTCAAAAAAAATATGAACATGCATCAGCCAACATCTCAAAACAGTTTAAATAAGCCACGCGGGGGGGGGTCATTATTTAAACACATTCAAGCAGTTACAAACAAGAACGATTTACAAACCTTTAATATCCAGATTAATAGTTGGCTCCCACTTGACCAATATAAAATTGACAGGGACTTCGGGGAAGTATATGCATATCAATTTTATACCTAAGTAATAACCATGATTAAATACAGGATTACTATTTCGCTTTGATCGAGCCTCGTGGGGAGGGTCATCGTCGCCACTAGTAATAACCCACAATCATCCGTTTGGAATTCATTCATGTGAAACCTATCTTTTGACCGTCCCGTGGAAATTTCTCCAAAAGAATTCACAAATAAATAAATCATGGAGGTCAAAATTAATTCAATTTTATTATCCTAATAAAATTGTCAATTAATTATTTAAAACATACTTAGTAATTTTGGAGTTGAGATTTTTCAATTTGGCAACCCTCATGCAAACACATTTAAACAAATTAAATAAAGAATAAGATAAAACAAATAAATCAAGCATAACAGAAAAATAAACATAGTGGGCACAAATTATCCAATTGTCATGGTTTGATTTTTTTTGGCTTGATCTTGAAGAAACACGCCTCGAATTTCTCCCACTCGTTAAGTCTCGAAAAAAAATACTTGTCTCGAACGCCACGCCCAGCCAAGCACTGATGGGATGCACGCCCATCCGCCCGCCGGCTGCCCGCTCCGCCTAAGACGACCTCGGCACCGCCCGGCCCGCCTTGCCGCCTGATGCCTCGACGCCTCGGCCGACAAAGGCAGGCTTCAGCGATCTCGGCGGCGACCACAGATCCGCCAGCACGCGCCCGCCTCTGCCTCGCCGACCCTGCCGCCCACCCGCGTCTCGCCGCCCGCTCCGTCTTGTTGCGCCCAGCCGCCCCCGTCCGTTCGGCTTAGAGCGCGCACGCGCCGCCGCCTGGCCGTTTTCATTCTCGCTCAAGACTGCGAGTCCTGCGCCTGCGCCCAAAAGTGTGCCGGTAGCGCTACGCCGCCCCACGCCTGGTTCTGGATTTCGTCCTTTAATTCTTCGTTTTTTAGTTCCCGATCCGTTTACAATTTATTTACAAAAAATAAATAAACACGGATCTAGACTAGTCTATTACATTGATCAAATCAAATAAATCCTAGTCTACTTCGTGGATTTTCTCACGAGGCAAAAACAAATCCGAATCGAATCAATTAAAAACCACCACTTTTATATGCATGCAAAATAAAACATTAAAATCCATGACAATTGGATACCGCAAAAATGTATCTAACAGTTCTACTATCCAATTTCAAATTTAATGTCCACGAATTAAATTACAATTTAAAAAATTGAGTCAAAACAAATGGCTCGATACGATTTGTTGGGGAATGAGTTGCCTGAGATCTATTCGGGGTGAATATTTAAATACAAATTTAATTCATTAATTATTACTAGCATGAATTAATCCTATATTAATTCAAATAATAATTGCAACAACAAATCATGCATATAAAAAAGCCACGTAAAACCTACGATTCGGAATCTACTAAGTTTACGTGAACGTACCTCTCGGGATGGCAAAGGCTTTGGTCGGACGGACTAACCAAAAGGACTTCCCAAGTATTCCCTTAGCCATTGCTCGACAATCCGTGGAAGGATACTTTCATGAACAATTAACAAAAGGAAAAAATAAACTTTGTTGCACCACTTATGTGGATTTACTAATATTTTCAAAGACATGGAATTGTACTTGGGAATGAACTAATCATCCCCTATTTATAGGAGGGGAGGGTGAACAAAATTTGTGTGATTTTTCAATGTGGGAAAAGACTTTTCTTGGTCACCAAGAAATCTTGAATATATCTCCTATATTCTTTTTTCCCATAATTAAAATATTCCACAAAAATCCCACCTCCTCTATTATGGCATAATTTTCGAAAAATATAGTGTGCAAGAATCCAAGATTTGGATCTTCTTGAATTTATGAGATATTCTTGTATTTCAAGAAATACATATCTTCCATAATATCTTTTCAAGAAAATCAAAAAATCTTTCTTGCCCTCTATTTTTCAAAAATTTCAAATCTCTCTCATGAATAAACAAGTGGGACATTTATTGAATTTAATGAGATAATCTTGTATTCCAAGAATACATATCTTCATTCCATAACAAAATTCAAAGAAAATCTTTCTCCCTCTTTTATCCATAAATTTCGAAAAAATTAGAGGAAATATAAGCAACAATATTTATTTTATTTTAATCACCTTTTTCGGTTATTGACTATATGTTTGGCTACTCGGGGGCCTTTAGGAGAATTAAGATTGGACCTTCTAATGGATCTTGAATATCTAATATTGAGCCACAATATAATTCAAGCCCATAAATATTAATTAATCCCACTACATAATTAATATTGCACTATCCATCTTAACCCATATTACAAATATGGCTCCCGGGTCATTATTTCCCGTGTTTAAGATTATCTAGCCCATTAATTAATTCAAGCCACTTGAAATAGCTTTCCGTTAATTAATATCTTTTGTCCTTGGTCGAGGAAAGGTTCAACATTATTATCCATACCTAAAACTAATTCCACTTGCAAGATTTGGTATGATAAAACTTATGAACCTCCTAAGAGGGCAAATCAAACAAAAGCGTGATTTGCACACGATTCTTCAGATTAAATCTTAGCAATCACATGTGACCAATAATATTGCCCAAGATAAAAAGTATTGAATCTCTCTCGATTAAGCTACCCATGATAAGTCAAAGCAATAGTTACCAATCCCACATGATCCTATTTAAGGGATTTAAGGTTAAGAAATAACGAACCACCGAGGTCTAATTCTTCCTTGTTCGGTTCTCAAGAATTTATCCTCCTCAGAGGTCCTATTCAAATGCGATCACCATGCACTAGTGTAATCTCTTGGTCAAGAAAAACCAATCGAGCCTTACACCTCAACCTTTCGCGATGGTTGTTCATTTCCATCTAGGTCGTGAATGGCGTACTTTTTTTAGTTACAAGGGACCGTTAATTTAATCTTCGTGATCCGGTATCACTAAATTAACTACTGATGTAACACGTCTTTAATTATTGAAAGCTTATGCATTGAAATATATATAACATTCAATCATATTTAAAGCATCAGTGATAAACAATTCATTTCAGTAAATAAGTCTGAAAATTCAGTTTCGATTATACAAAGTAAAAGCATACTTTTCAGTATTATCCCAACAAAGATTGGGTGCCAATTGTTTAACAAAGACAGTCTTTGTGCTACTAGAAACAGCATTCAGAAGACCTTGTGAGGTTCCCCCTGGAATGTATCCCAATCCAGCTTTTATAGTGGCAGGTCTTTGATTACTCTGAATTTCATCTATCACTTTAGATGCAGAATTCAATAGAGCTAACTTTCTCTACGCACTATCCTCACACTTCTTTAGAGTTTCATACTTCTCAAAGAGGTCATTGAACTCAGTTCTGATAAGCTGAATCTCCACAGTGGATTTCTCTAATTTTCCATTTAGGGTCTCTATCAACTTCTCTTTCTCTGAGAGTTGTACTTTTAGAACATCCAGTTCATCAGTAGTTCCCATCAATTGAGAAGTGATCTCAGCATTCTTAGAGTCTTTCCACTTTAGATTCTCAGCAATCAGTTCTTTGTTCTGCTCTTGAGTTTCATTTAGCAGTTCTTGTAACACAGCATAGTCCTTCATAAGACTCTCAAAAGAATCCATCAGGTCAAAATTACTGTTTACAGTGGAACTTGACAACTCATGTGCTTGTGTAGGAGCAACAACAGAGATAGAAGAACTTACCTCCTCCACAACCATTAGACAGGTGTCATCACTGTCACTATCTGAGAACATCTCATCTGAAGAACTGGAACCTTCTTCAGAATGTTCTTCTTCCTCTGCAATCATGGCTTTCTTACTGGAGAACTTCTTGTCTCTCTTTGCTTGTCTTTCTTTTCTCTCCTTAGCACTTAGCTCAGGACAGTCATATTGGAAATGACCTTTCTTTTGGCAATTATAACATCTGTTGGCATCATCATCCTGATCACTTTCCTCCTTAGTCTTGGAGTCCTTCTTTTTGGATGAAGATCCTTCACCTTTCTGGTCTTTTCTTTTATCAGTGGATCTGTCCTCAGCTTTTGAGTCTCTCTGGTACCTGTGATTCCTGTAATATTTTTTATATTTTTCATATCTGCTATTATGCCTTTCAAACTTTCTTGCCATCAGTACTAGCTTATCCTCTAGCTCATCCTGATTTTTGGCAATTGAGTTCTCAGACTCTCTAGTCTTACAGGATTTTATTTGGCTTTGAAAGCCACATTTTTGCTAGATGAAGAATCATCTTTGCTGTCAGATTTCATTGATTTCTTATCAATCACAAACTCATAAGCTTTCAGCTCAGAGAAAACTTGTTGGTATGGCATTTAATCAATATTTTTGGTGTTTTCAATCACCACTGCATGAATATCCCATTTCTTAGATGATCCTCTAAGAATTTTCAATGCCACTTCTCTTTGTGGGTATCTCTTTCCAAGAGCATTCAGATCATTCATAATACTAGTGAATCTGACTTCCAGTTTGTCAATAGATTCACCATCTTCCATTTCAAAGCTATCAAACTTTCCAATTGCAACAGAAAGTTTGTTCTCTTTAATATGATCAGTGCCTTGGCACATCACAGCAAGTGTATCCCAAATTTCTTTGGCAGTATTACAATGAGAAATCATCCCCATAACACCATCATCAATAGTGTTATATAAGGTATCTTTGGCAATATAGTCAAGATTGACTAACTTCCTCTCATCAAGAGTAAGTTGATCATCAGACTTTGGAAATTCAGTCCTGGGGTCATTTCTCTCATTTTCAGTAACTCTGGGATTCACAACAGTGAATTGGAATGGTCCTTCAGAAACCACTCTCCACATTCTTTCATGCTTCGAATATAGGTGAGCCTGCATTCTTAATCTCCATAAATCGTAGCTCTCAACTGAGAACATTGGAAGTTTCTTAGAAGGCATGATGTCTGAGCTTTGTAAGATTTCAGCAAATAGATATGTTCAGTAGACCACGGGAGTCTTTTAGCAAATTAGACTATGGTCAACAAAGCAGGTGGTCAAGTTGAACCACTGCTCTGATACCACTTGTTGGTCCCGGTGCAAACGAGTCTTACACGTGTATGGGGGGGGAATACACGTGTTCAGTGATTTTTAAAAACTTTTCTTCACTGAGGTCAGATGGGTCAGGTTGTCCTGATGATTTGGTCCTGAGAAGCACAGATCGCCCTGAGTCAAAGTCTACCTGAGACAGTGATCCTGAGCTGCTTTCAGAAGCCTCAGATAATCCCAACTGAGCCTGAGTTTTTCAGAGATCCTGAGCTGCTTGGATCAGATAACTATCTTACTGAACCCTCAGTAGAGTGAGTTCAGTTTGGTAACTATCTGTTCTAGCTACTCAGATGTGCGGAATGGTTGGCCCTAAGTTTATACTCGTTTTATGCTTTGCTGAAAACCTTCCTTTTAATGAAACAGTGATTAATGTTGTGATTCAGTTAGATGCAAGTTCAGTGGATTGATTCCAACTGAATATCAGTGAAAATATGCTTTCAGTTAAAGATATGCAACAGATAATCAATGCAGAACAGAAAGCAAAACAACACAGCAATTTATAGTGGTTCAGAGACTCAAGCTCCTACGTCCACTCTCTCTGACCTTCAGAGAAATTCCTTAACCACTTCCTAAGGTTTTCTGACTACCTCAATGTAGTTTACTAACCTTTCTACTTTGAGCTTTCTGACTACCTCCTTGTAGTTTACTTACTCAAACACACACAAGCTTTCTGACTATCCAAGATAGTTTACTCACTTCTTCTCTAGAGTTTTCTGACTACCTCAATGTAGTTTACTAACTCTTTACAACTCCAACTCACCAACAATCACACTCAAACTTCCTTACAAAGGGTTTGGGGTTTCTTGGTTGGTTTCCAACTAGGATGAGATATCCTTTACAATTAAGTACAATGCAAAGGCTTGGATATCTCTACTAAGCTTTGGATATATCTTATCAAACTAGGCTTAGTGAATGAGCTCTCTTCAATGTAAAGCACTTGGGAAATTCTTGGGTTTTCGAGTGCTTCAACTTGCAATAATAAGTTTGAGCTCTTGAGTTGCTTACAAATTTCCCGTAACCTTCAATGTAGAGGGTCACAAGTATTTATAGGCAGTCACCAAGGTCACTTCTTGAAAAACTATCCGTTGGAAGAGATAGCTTCATGAGTTTCCTCTTATGGTGTGTGATGAACGGCTATTTTTAGGGTTTGAAACTCCCTTGCATGTTTTAGGCAATATGCTTTCATGCAGCTGTTGGGAAATGAGTTGCACAGATCTATTCGGGGTGAATATTTAAATACAAATTTAATTCATTAATTATTACTAGCATGAATTAATCCTATATTAATTCAAATAATAATTGCAACAACATATCATGCATATAAAAAGCCACGTAAAACCTACGCATGCGGAATCTACGGGTTTACGTGAATGTACCTCTCGGGATGGCAGTGGCTTTGGTCGGACGGACTAACCAAAAGGACTTCCCAAGTATTCCCTTAGCCCTTGCTCGACAATCCGGTGGAAGGATACTCGCGAACAATTAACAAAAGGAAAAAAATAAACTTTGTTGCACCACTTATGTGGATTTGCTAATATTTCCAGCACATGGAATTGTATTTGGGAATGAACTAATCATCCCCTATTTATAGGAGGGAGGGTGGACGAAATTTATGTGATATTTCAATGTGGGAAAAGACTTTTCTTGGTCACCAAGAAATCTTGAATATATCCCATATATTTTGTTTCCCATAATTAAAATATTCCACAAAAATTCCACCTCCTCAATTATGGATGAATTTCGAAAATTTAGGATGTCAAGAATCCAAGATTTGGATCTTCTTGAATTTATGAGATATTCTTGTATTTCAAGAAATACATATCTTCCATAATATCTTTTCAAGAAAATCTTTCTTGCCCACTATATTTTCAAAATTTCGAAATTTCACTATGTATAACCAAGTGGGAGATTTCTTGAATTTAATGAGATAATCTTGTATTCCAAGAATACATATCTTCATTCCATAACAAAATTCAAAGAAAATCTTTCTCCCTCTTTTATCCATAATTTTCGAAAATTTAGAGGAAATATAAGCAACAATATTTATTTTATTTTAATCACCTTTTCAGTTATTGGACTATATGTTGGGCTACTCAGGGGGCCTTTAGGAGAATTAAGATTGGATCTTGAATATCTAATATTGAGCCACAATATAATCCAATCCCATAAATATTAATTAATCCCACTACATAATTAATATTGCACTATCCATCTTAACCCATATTACGATACAATATGGCTCCTTGGTCATTATTTCTCGTGTTTAAGATTATCTAGCCCATTAATTAATTCAAGCCACTTGAAATAGCTTTCCGTTAATTAATATCTTTTGTCCTTGGTCGAGAAAGCGGTTCAACATTATTATCCATCTGGGAAACTAATTCCACTTGCAAGATTTGGTATGATAAAACTTATGAACCTCCCAAGGGGGCAAATCAAGCAAGCGTACTTGCACACGATTCTTCGTATTAAATCTTAGCAATCACATGTGACCAATAATATTGCCCAAGATAAAAAGTATTGAATCTCTCTCTGATTCGCTACCCATGATAAGTCAAAGCAATAGTTACCAATCCCACGTGATCCTATTTAAGGGACGAAGGTTAAGAAACAACGAACCACTGAGGTCTAATTCTTCTTTGTTCGATTTTGAGAATTTATCCTCCTCAGGTCCTATTCAAATCGATCATGCACTAGTGTAATCTCTTGGTCAAGACAAACCAATCTGAGCCTTACACCTCAACCTTTCGCGATGGTTGTTCATTTCCATCTAGGTTGTGAATGGCGTACTTTTAGTTACAAGGGACTGTTAATTTAATCTTCTGTGATCTGGTATCACTAAATTAACTACAGTGTAACACGTACGAATTATTGAACAGTTATGCAAAGAAATATATATAACATTCAATCATATTTAAAGCATCGATGATAAACAATTTATTTCAAAAATAAGTCCGAAAATTCGGTTTATTATTATACAAAGTAAAAGCATACTTTTCAAGATAATCCCAACAATCTCCCACTTATACTCAAAGTCCGCTTTTAAGTATACTACAACACGCCTCGAGTAGTCCGTGACATCTAATGTCACCTACACGAACCTAATAATTTCTCCCACTTATACTCAAAGCAGTTAGGCAATCTTGACACCCATTCCACTCACATGTCTCTCGAATGTATTCAGAGGCGACGCCAGAATGGATCGCTAGTCGTCCTCGACGCTATCTTTGCCACATCTATATCTCCTCTCTTAACGATTTCTCGTATAAGATGTTTTTCCTTTAATGTGTTTGTTTGACTCGTGGACTCTTGGTTCTCTTGAATTTGCAAATCGCCCTTCTAGCATATATTGCTAGACAAATTGAGAACACCATCCAAGTCCACTAAGAAGATCTAGAGCCCAATCGGTTCTTTCACCGCTTCTGTTGACTACTTTCCCCGACTTCCATGGTTGAGTCGGTGATGCATTTACGCTTCACACTCGTCCATTGGATGGCTACACTTCCCAAATGGAAACACACTAATCGAGGCGTATAATTTACGAATCTAAATCGATTGGAAATCCGAGTCCGTGTGGCCGATGGGGATTGGAGTATCCGATCGATAAATCAACATTCTATCCCGAGTTCTTTTCGGACACTTCGAATGTTTTTTAATCGTAGTCAATGCGCTTTCCTGGTTACTTTGATATCTTGCTATCATGCATACGGCAAAGCAGATATCCGGTCTCGTACACAACAATGCATACATAAGGTTTCCGACAGCCGAAGCACAAGGAATACCTTTCATGTCATCTATCTCCTTTTCGTCTTAGGGAACATTTTCTTGGATAGATGGATTCCAAGTCTGAAAGGTACGAATCCTTTCTTGAAATCTTGCATGCTGAATTATTTCAAAAACCAGTGTCTATGTATGAAACTTGCGATAACCCGATCATCCTTTTCTGGTGATCTTGAGTTATCTTGATCCCAAGGATATGTCTGACTTTCCCTAAGTCTTTCATATCAAACTGTTTTGAAAACATGCCCTTACGTCTGATCACACCTTCACATCGTTCCCGATGATCACAATGTCATCTACGTATAGTACTAAGAATACCAATGCAGTTCCGAAATGCTTTTTATACACACAACTTTCAAACTTGTTTTGATCAAACCCATAAGACTTTATAACATGATCAAAACATTGGTTCCAAGCTCTGGATGCCTGTTTGAGTCCGTAAATGGACTTCTTGAGCTTACAAACAAGATGTTCTTGGCCTATTTCAATGAAACCTTGGGGTTGTTGCATATAGATCTCTTCATCAAGACTTCCGTTAAGGAAAACTGTCTTGACTTCCATTTGTCAGATTTCAGCATCGAAATGTGCAGCAATCGATAAGAGAATACGGATGGACTTAAGCATGGCTACGGGCAAAAAAAAAAAATTTCCTCATAATCGATCCCTTTCTTTCTGAGTATAACCTTTCGCCATTAGTCTTGCTTTAAAAGGTTTCAACCTTCCCGTCCGATCCTCTTTTCCTCTTATATACCCACTTGCATCTAATGGGTTTGACCCCATTAAGTGGTTCGACTAGCTCCACACTTTCTATTATGAAACATAGAACCCACTTCGGCTTTCATTCTTTGTTTGCCAGAAACCGCATCCTTATCTTGGAGTGCCTCGTCATATGTCCATGGGTCTGATTCCGAATCAAGTCCGAGGACTCTCCTATTCCCATGAATCTCTCGGTCGTCTTACAACCCTCCCACAATAACGAGGCTCGTTGTTGAAAACGTGTCGTTTGGTATATCATCTAAAGATACGATCGACCGAGGTTTGCCCTCTAAGCTCATTTAAGGTAATCTCACTTCTGGGTTTTCTTTGGTTCATATAGTCTTCTTCCAAAAATCTAAAGTTGGTGTTGTTTACCACCTGTTGGTCCCGGTGGGAAAACCTATTTTGCGCGTGCGGAAACAAAACGTTTGGCTTCGGTGCATATAAAACAGGGGTGAGATCAGAGTGTTTCCAATTTTTTGAACTTTGGAGCTCATGTGTTGTGTTTTGCTTATAACTAGATGCATATGAGAAGTATAAACATAAAGCAGTAAACAACACAGCAATATATAGTGGTTCGGACAACCAGTCCTACATCCACTCTCCCTCTCTAGGGAAATTCCTTATCAACTTACGAGCTTTTACGACTACCTCGTAGTTTACTTACTCAACTTCGGCCTGAGCTTTACGACTACTCCACGTGGTTTACTTACTCAACCCGACCACGAGCTTTTCGACTACCTCTGCTGTGGTTTACTAACTCAAACTCTTAGATGTTTAACGAGTTCACACTCCTTGAGGGACTTATCACCCTCACTCGGGTTTGCCTAATAACTACCTCACTTCACCACTGGGTTTGGGTTTGGTGTTGTCTCCAACTATGGTGAGATTTTCCCTTACAATGGTTTAGCCTCAATGCTAAGGTTGGGAAAATCTCTCTAAGCTTATGATACATCGTGGGTTGCTTAGGTTGGGTTCTAGAACACTCTTTGAATATATTTGTATATCTCTGAGACTTGTGTTCTAGGGTGGGAATGCTTTGACTATAACGCTCTTTGGCTTTGTAGCATTTTGTGCATAATCTCCATGCATCCACCTCCACCCTTGATAATGAAGGAAGAACTTGTATTTATAGTGTGGATTTGAATGTTACCGTTGGAGAGAATCACATTCAAATCCATACTATTCTTTGTAAGTTCTGCAGCTTTTTCAGTCTGGTTGTCTTCCTCTCGTTGGTCCACGTCACCGGGATTCCAATGGCTATATTCCTACGGCTTGATTGCCTCGGAACATTGAGGATATCTTTGCATTGATTACATTCTTGAGTTCTTCAAAGAATTATCTTGTGCCTTGATATTTCTCTCGAGTCTTCGTGTTCTCTGAGTCTTGAGTTCTCTCGAGGCTTCAGTTCTCGATATCTCTTGAGTCTTCAATATCTCGATTTCTTCTTGAGTCTTGAAAACTAACTTTTGTTCTATATTTGCCGACTATACATGGTGCGAGATAATATCCTAACACTCTAAAAACCGAATCGACTCATCTATCAAGATTATCCCGAACATGTCATACTTTCGGGGTTTTGGGATCTAATCAAAATCCTTTTTATTAAATTTATTTCCCAACAATTTCCCCCTTTTTTTTGATGATGCAAAACCTATCTTGTTACAAACATATAACCTATACTCGGGTTTCGGTTTTTTCCTATTACAAAAGTGGTAAATCTCTAATCAATTTAAATCATTAAATGATTTCTTCATTAATGAATCTTTCTTAAATAGATCATTACTAAATACTTAAGCAATTTCTCCCATAGCATCATATAGTTTCCCTTTATATGAGCATACAATCGGATCGAGATATTCAATCGGGCATATCAACATAAAAGACATATAAAAAAGATAATGAGGTATTATCTTTGAGCATAAAGATAAAGGTTTCATTGATGCGTATGTTATCGATTCTGATTACAATGAACTTATCAAAGAAATAAAGACAAAAAAAAAACATAAAGAATTACAAGTCTTGATTTTGGTCTTGATCTTACATCTTATTTCGGCTCCTCATTCTTCTTCAATGGACCTTATATACGATCGTATATCTTGACACTCATCTTGGCCGAGTTCGGTTTCTTCCGACTTGAACATCTTGACCCTCGTGTCTTGACCTATCTTGAGTCTCGATTTACTTTACTTCTTCGAGTCTCGAATCACTTTACCCAAGCTTATCGATTTCTTCTTTTTGCACGATCGATTAGCTCGACTAATCGATCAACACATCTTTAGATCAACATAGCATCGGTCATTATATCGAGTTTAGCATATCGGGTTTATCATATCGATCTCGATCGCGTCGATCTCGTCGGTCTTCATCTCTCATTATCATATTTGATCTCGATCACGTCGATCTTGATCAATCTCTTTTGCTCATCTTCCGATTTGCAACCTTCTCTTCCGATTTCTCTGGCTTTAGCTTTTCTTCACTTCGATTTTGCACAACTCATCAGTTGAACTCAACTAACTTTCATTTGATCTCGATCAATCTTATGCTGCCCGACCATGTCTTGATCTTGATCATCTACTTTTGATTCTGTGAGTTCCCCCTCAAGTTGAAGTTCCCCCCTTTCAACTGATATAGACCGATATATCTGATTTGGTGAAGTTTTCAAGCTCAGCTGATTTTCTTCATTTGATCGACTTTTATGTGTCCAGTTTTTGTTGACCTAATCGATTCTCCTCATTAAAAGCCAATTCTTGGAAAGTGTTCTTTGCCAAAACTTAGTCTAGAATAGTAGCCTCTATTCCCTAAGTTGGTCGCGATTTGACATCGCGAGATATCGTCGACACTCTCGATATGTCAATCCGCCGTAACTTTTTCCAATTATCGGTCGTGATTTCTACACGTCCTTCCTTGTGATGCAAATTTTTTCTAAATAGGCTTTGAGAACTCAAATTTGCATCTGCACCCTTGCTTGCCTCTATAAATTGGACCAATATTTTACACAACATAACTCATTCACCATACTTATCTTCTTTGTAGAATCATGTATCTGGTGAACCCTTGTTTCGGTGAGACTTCCGGCAAAACACTTTTACCCCCCCCCTTTTCCATGATTTCATATTCTCAAATCAACCTGTGTGTCCTTTTTTCTAAATCGTCGTCATCAAAGATTTCTCATACAATCGTTGCTAAGCTTCTCTACCATCGACCATTGGGCGGATCTGCTGTCATGGCCCCGAAGACACTTCTCCTGTCGTATGAACCTTGTGTGTCTTTTCGATGGCGTAACCAAAGTGCGGACTCGATCCCGAAAATGAACGTGAGTTTGATATCACGAACTTGATCGGGACAACGGTGATCTTCCTATATCAAACTCACCATTTAATGTACCGGAGAGCCCAATCGACTCTTTCTTAGGGCTCTGGCTTAAAAATCCTATCAAGGCAGCTCTCACTCCATTGGAGAGTCCATCGGTTCTGCATAGGATTACCTTTCAAGCCTCCTCATCCTGTTAAGTGGGGGAAAATGAGAGCATGAGATCTTAAAATCTCTCTCCGATAAATACTTATAATACCTATTATTATTTTTCCCAATACATCCCACTTTATACATTTTATTACTCTTCTCAATATAATATAATAATACAACTTCAATCACTATTAAAAATTGATTTGACATAAAGTTAAATACTACCCTACTTAAATCCCAAAACAAACACATATATTTACTATTCATCAAGGATTTTAAATCTTTGAATTCTAAAACATTAACTTGCTCCGCACGCTTAAATCTCAAAACAAACGTGCCTAGCTTATTTGAGCCCGGATCTGAGATGCCCTCAAAATGGAGGAAATAGTTGAAATTGTAATCTCACTTTTGAAAAGAGTAAAATAAAAAGATTCCTGCATTAGTTAATTATCATTAACCAAAACCTAATTTTTTTTTATAAGTAAAAGTTCTTTTATTTCTAAAAGAAAAGGACAGGATGTCCGGTATAGTGATTTACAGCTTTATACAATCAATAACAGTTAAGTATTTTTCTAGGATTTTCTAACCAATCTGAAAACGAATAATTACACAAAGATGGATATTTCATCGAGCACCAACTCCAAAGTCTGCCTTTGATTTTGTCTACCGTCTTCTCCAGTTCAAAGATTTTTCCTTCAAAGATTACCTTGTTTCTTCCCTTCCAAATATTCCAGACTATGCAGTTCCACAAACTTGTTGGAACCATATCACCTTTTTTGTCAGGAAACAATCCAGCATGAGATAGAAAGTGCCTAGAGATTTGATTGTGTCCAGCTCCTAAGATACTCAGCCAATTATAGCAAGCATACCAGATTTTTGACGAAACGTTGCACTCAAGGAAGAAGTGAGATGCAGTTTCCAGCTGAAGATTGCAAAACGGGCAGTTTGAATTACTATTTTGAAGCAGAATGTTTCTCTTTGTGAGATTTTCTCTCGTAGGTAACAGGTCTTGTAAGAGTCGCCAGGCCATCGCCGATACTTTGATAGGAGAAATTTTGCTCCAAGTTCGGCTAAGAATTGCACGATCAGTATTACCTCGTCGGATCACACTTCCAGGAGCACTCAAAATATCGTAGGCCTTCTTTGTCTTGTATTTATCATCAGGGGGCACCTTCCATTTCCATGTATCTTCCACATCTTCATTTAAACGAATCCTGTCAATCAAGCAATATAAATCATTAATAATAGATATATCACGATCAAAAAGATTCCTATTCCATTTCAACTCCCAAATCCACGATCCGTTCACCCACTTCCCCATCTCACCTATCGACGCCTCCCTCATAGAACTCAAATGATATAATCTACTAAACCTATCTTTAAGAGACTCAAGACCAGCCCACCTACTTTCCCAAAAATTTGTGTCCTTCCCATTTCCTATACATCTCTCTAATCTACCCCATAGCTACTTTCCCCCTTCTCCCGACACATTATCCAATACATCTTTCCACCAATTAGACATCATACTCCAACTACACTTAATGAGAATCCCCGACTCTCCCAAATCAAAATTTTCATACAAAGATTTTAAGACTCTGACCCACAAGCTCTTACCCTCCACCAAGAATCTCCATACCCATTTACCCAATAACGCCCTATTGAACACCTCCAAGTCCCTAACCCCAAGTCCTCCCAAAGCTTTTGATTTACACACATTTCCCCAGCTCACCCAACATATTTTGGAATTATTCTCACACCCACCCCAAAGAAATTTACGTTGTAAGGAAGATAAGACACTCACGGTGGTTTTCGGAATCTGATAGAAGGAGAATTGGTAAGTTGGTAATGAAGATAGGACCGCATTGAGGAGAGTGATACGACCCTCAAAAGTGATCTTCGATCTTCCCAGATTTCGGTTTTTCTAAAATTTGGACCAAAATTTGCCCATTCATTTGGTTTCTTGTATCTTGCTCCAACCCGAATTCCCAAATAGGAAAAATGAACCTCTCCAGTGGCGCATCCAAGTATGTCTGCCATCTCTTGAATTCTGTGATTACCCACGTTAAGCCCAATTAAGCAGCATTTGTTATAGTTGATATTGAGGCCCGAAAGTAATTCGAAGTTCTTCAGAATCCTTCTTATTGCCCAAGCATTTTGAGGGCAAACTGAACCAATGAATATAGTGTCATCTGCATACTGTAAATGAGAAATCGATTTTTTTTCCATCACGATTTCAGCAGCTTTGAACAATCCATTTTCCGTTGCTTTTGCTGCTATAAGGCTGAGACCCTCTGCAACCAGGAGATATAAGAAAGGGGAAAGAGGGTCCCCTTGTCGTAATCCTCGTTCAAGCTTGAATTCTCCCGAATGGCTGCCATTGACTAGTACCGAAGCGTAGGCACTTGACACACACTCCTTAATCCAGCTCCGCCATTTACTACAAAAGTTGAATCATTTGAGCATCATATCTAAGAAATTCCAATCTACCGAATCATATGCCTTGGCGAAATAAATCTTGAAAAAGGCCCTTTCCAACTTTCTCCTCTTCGCTTCAGCCACTGCTTCATTAAGAATAACAATCTCATCCATAATATTTCTCCTTCCACAAACGCGCTTTGATTTATAGAGATCAGCTTATCCATGACTTTGCTAAGACGGGATGCAAGTATCTTTGCAAGAATTTTATAGGCGCAACCGATGAGAGATATTGGCCTATACTCCGATAAACAAGATGCATCCTCTTTTTTAGGAATGAGAGCAATGAAAGATGGATTGATCCCACGAACAAGTTTGCCATGTTCAAGAAAATCTCCCTTGATAATGGCTCAACATACTTTGATGAACTTGAAATTGAAGCAGTCAGGTCCCGGGCTCTTGGAATTCTCATAATTATCAATTGCTGCTTTCACCTCTTCCTCATTGAATGGTGCGGAGAGGAGCGAATTGTCTTCAGTGGACAACTTTTTAGAGAAGAGAAACCTAACTTAACCTCTTGAAAAAAAAAATATATATAGAAAAAAAAACCCTAACTTAACCCAACTCTAACATCCATCCAAACTCCGGACGAAGTATTTTAATAATTTAATTAAAGAGGAGGACAGACCAAAAAAAAAGATGAGTATCATAGTTTTTTTTAGCCATCCAGTTGCACTGTGCACTCATATTGTATTTTAAAATCATGCAATTTGCTATAAATTAAATATGCAGCTTGTTTATATTGAACCGTACGTGCAACTATTAATATGAAAAAATAATTACACAATTTAGTATAAATAAATTGCATATATCAATATAACAAATTGCATGATTCGAAGATGCACTATGAGTACACAGTGTATTTGAATGCACATGTACTGAGCAATTTTTTATTCTAAAACATTTGTTAGCAACTTATCTTCGAGTTACTCAACCTCATGATATGATTTTTCTTGGCGAATCTTTCTTCAACTACGGTTATATTAATCACGGATAAAATTGTCTTTTTTTTTTTTCATTTTATTTGATCTGTCCACATTGTATTTGAGTAATGTTTTCCTTAAACAAAATTATTGCCTATTGGACCAAGGTTCCATAAATTAATGAATCGTACTACCTCCACCACGCAATAACTTGCACACCACCTTTATTATCGAATTTTAGTGGACGAGTTGTTTATTAATATTTCAAATTATAAAACGATTTTTAAAAAGGGTTATTATAGATCTACCTCTCATCTTTTATATATATTTTTAAAATTTATTTTATTATTTTAAATATTAATAAAAAAATTATTCACAAAAATACATAAAAATAGTAAATATGCAAATTATCACGGGACCGACGGAGGGAGTATTAAATAGCAAATGAAGCCCAGTACTGTACGACAGTTTCTAAAACAAGTTTGTGTCACTGAAAAGACGTCCATAAATTTCTTAGTAGACGTGTACCTAATAGGATCTACGCAATAAATTCATGATATAGCTCCCAACATCTTATTTGTCTCATTGCTTGAGAAAATGTACCCCACACTCATTACATTAGTTGCTATATGATTTTTAAACGCGCGACACTTTATGAAAAGTTTAATGCCACCCAACCGCATACCTATTTAAGATAAGTATGTCCCACAATTATTTTTTGATTGCTTTCACGGCCATTCTCAATTACTTCTGTCCTCTTATTCAAAATATTTTGACATTTTACACGTTTATTAATAAAAAAATTATATTAAAATTAATTTTATTTAATAATAAATTATCTTTAATAATATTATGGGGAGTAAAATAAGAAAATAAAAAAATAGTATTAAATAAGGGCAGTGTAAAAAAATAGAAATCAGAACATCAAATAAAAAAGAAATAATCTGATAAATTCAAAATATCTTATATTTTAAATAGGAGGATTATTAAACAACACAAATATGCTTTAGTATACTGTACTACGTATTATAATATGTTTACAATTAATACAATATACATTAAAGCAAAATGTAGTATTGTATTATAGAATAAAAAGCGAGTAACACTTTTTTGCACGTGCAACAATCATTTTAATAAAATAAGTAATATTGTTTCAATAAAATATTTAATTCTTACATATTAATACTTTTTAATATAATAGTTATTTTCTCTTAAAAATACACATCAATTATATGATGAAATTATTGTAGTATATGCTAGTTTTCTTATCCATAAATGAGTATAAAAATTGTACGGCAATAAACGATCAGAATAAACAACTCGTAAATAATTAAATTTAGCTAGCAACATAAATGAAATCAGAGAAAGACAAGCTACGTGTATCTCTTTAATAATAAGGCATTAATACAAAATAGCCAAGGACATGTTATATGTAACAAGTAGACCGTGCACTTAATTTATAGTGCATATATTTTAAAATTATGTATTTTTTTATATTAAAATATATTGTAACTTGTTTATAATAAATTGTACAGTTATTAATTATATGTAAAACAAATTACACAGTTCTGTGTACACAAGTTTCATATTTAATGCAATAAATTGCATAATTTTAAAATACATTGTGAAGTGCAGAGTGCATCTGATGCACATAAGACCCACTCCCAATAGCCACATGTAACAAAATTTCTTCTTTTCTAAAAAAAAATGATTATGCTTTATTTATTTTTTAATCAGGAGGAAATATTCTTATTAGTAAACTAAGGTATAACCTCGTAGTCTCATCTCATGTCGATATAGTATGACATAATTAAAATTTGAGAAAATCCCCGTTTTTAGCTAATCTCATTTTAAAATTTATTTTTTATCAAATATTTTGTTTAATTTATTTTTTAGTCAAGAGAATAGTTTTTTGGGCTATTATACTTTTAATAAAGTCAACAAAAAATTTAAAAAAAAAATGGTACGGGTTAATAAATTGTAGTACGTGTTTACTTAAATTATGGTACAAATTTAAAAATAATTGTACAAATTAAACTAAATTGTGATAATAATGACGATATGAGGTTGAAATAAGGGTGATATGAGATTAATTTAATAATGTAGACGCGAGTTGAAATAAATGTAGACTGATGTCCGAGTGGATTCGTGTCAAACTATCGTGGACATATGATAGTCGTCCAAATTTTATTCAAACATATAGGGTTTGGAATTAGAATTGAATTTTAGAACCCACTTTTAAAGTCGAGTAAATTATACTATGCCAACTATCTACAGAAGGCTAGACATGATTCCATCCTTATTAATAATTTTTGCCTTTTCCAAAAAAAAAAAAAAAGAAAGAAAGAAGGCTAGACATTCTTGTCTTGTAGTTTTAATAACACACAATTGCATGCACGTAGAAAGTGCGAAATGGACCTAATCATAGATAGTTAGGTGGTCAAAAACATCAACATCAAATGATACACTATTAAATTCCGTAACCTTTTGATTGATTTCATGCCTTGGGGAAAATGCAGGTTCCATAAATGCAACATCGCCCTCACCCTTATCGGAAAACGACACCGGAATTTGTCCATCGCCGTCTACCACCGGAGTTTCAAGCAACCACCGGATGCATTCGTCCACCTCTTTTTCCGATAACACATTATTTATCAAGGAAAATTCAACACTACTAGTATTTTTCTCGTCTTTTGTTTTGTTCGTTTTGTTTACTTCTTCACTCGAACTATGGTGTGATTTGGATAAGGTTCGAGGCTGGGGTTTAATTATAATGTTCTTTTCAGCACCGATGGTTTTTTTCTCGGTTGTTTTCAATGAAGATGACTTCTTGAGAATATGGGAGTTCCAGAAGTTCTTAACGTCGTTGGCTGTTCTTCCCGGAAGTCTACCGGCAATCAATGACCATCTGCATCGACCAAACGTTTAATTACAACAATAAATCGATGTTCAAATTAAGTGTAATTTGGATTGATATATGTAATTAAGTTTTGTCTAATTCAATTTACAAAACACCAAAAAGCCGTCGTGAAAAATTCTATCTCATCTAAAAATCGAACTCAGTAGTAGAAGTGTGGAATTAATTTGTTAATTTAATTTCCGTAACATGTCGCATACATTGGTGCACTTGCTATGTTTCAGTTTTATTAATCTGCACTACACATACGTTTTTGTTTTTAGTCAAATTTAGTAGTCTCAGAAATTTCATTTATAATTAATTAGTTTGTTTATGCGTTTTCACTCATGTGACCCTATTATCTGGTTCTGGCTAAAGACATAGGAGACTGACTCTTTTACAAAATAATATACGTACATAATATCACATTTTAGTACATGAAGTATCATTATTTTAAAAATACTTAATTTTGTAATTATTATCAAAATCACTAAGAATTGATACTTAATTTTTTTTTTAAAAGGTTCGCAAAGACCTAGGTTCATAAAATTACTGTATTTAAATAGTGATAATATATCTGTGAATAGTGATAATATACCGGAGAAAATAAAAGAAAATGCTCTTTAAAATACAAAACCTCGTGTAATCTAACTGGAGAAAAAATGAAATGAAGAATGGGAGCCTTGCCTGTTCCCTATCAATTTATGAAGTCTTATAATAAGATCAATCTCATCATTTGTAAAGTAACCTCTCTTAAGATTTGGTCTTAAATAGTTCAACCATCTTAGTCTACAACTCTTTCTGCATCTGTTCAACCCTGCCAAAATTCCAAATTAATGCAACCAAATCAGTTCTCATTTAAAAAATATAGCAAGAAATTAATTAAATTAATGCAGTTATCTGAAATATATATTCTCCAATATGTATTTTCAGAATTTTGTATAAATAAATAATTACCAGCTCTGGGAGGGACTTTATGCCACTTCCCTTCTCCAAACTTTTCAATGCAATTTCTCAAGAGAGTATCTTCCTCTTTTGTCCACGCACCTTTTCTCACTCCAACTCCATTTTTTTCCATTTTTGTGTAATAATGTTTTGCCTAATTTGTGTAAAATATGTATGATCCTTTCATGAATTTAAATGCGATTTCAGTTAGTCATACGTATGACGTGCATTGTTTCCTACCACAAAGTACATTTTCCAGAGGCACAGTTCCTGGTGGCCCGCGTCAAGCAATCTATTAATTATGATCATGATATATCACGCTTACATGAAATGGCACATAGTCCAAATATACCTCACACCATTACCTTATTATTACTATTCCAACAGAAATGAAATACGCTATCAAGTATATATGGACGATGCTACCCCTGGGGTGATGGAAAAGTCACAACAACCAACTTCTAACTACTGTGTGTCACCTAGTGCAAACAGTATATAATTATTGATATTTATTTGGAAGTAATTAAACTGCTTAAAATTTTCAACCAAATAATTTCACTCACTACAAAAAAATAATTTCACTCACTACAAAAAATAGAGAATTGCCTACGATTTTTTTTAAAATGCCTACAAAATTTTCAATGAAAATAATTTTGTCCTTAATAATTTTATTATCTATGTGCCTAAAAATTTTTCAATCATAATAGATTTTACAGATTTAGAAACATAATGTCCTATATTTATAAGTCCATAAATCTGTAAATTTAGGACAATCGTGCAAAATTTTCAACCCGGTTTGTGCATGCTTCTTCGGGCTCAAATTAATGTCCTACATTTATAAATTTTGAAATATATATTTACAAATTTTAAAATATACTGTCTTACCTTTTCAAGTTCATATGTAAAATATACTGTCTTACCTTTTCAAGTTCATAAAGTTATTGTGCAAAGTTACCAGCCTAAAAAAATTGAACATGTAGAACGACAAATTGATACTATATAATTAAAATTGATACCCAAAAAAAATACCAAAATTAACACAAAAATTATTTAAATTAACATTAAAAGAACTAAAATTGAAGGAAGTCAAAAAATAAATAACAAAAATTGAACACATTGAAAATAACATGACGATCTACTTAGCATGATATATCATGCTAAGTATTTTAAGAAGTACTAAATTAATATTATTAGATTAAAATCAACTCTAAAATGGGTGTGAAGGTACTTAAATGGGTTTGAAGGTAGTTCGCAAATTTAGTTGTCGGTGTAATATTTAAAAATGTAACAGTATAATTGAAAAAAATGTATAAAATAATGTGTGAATAAAATTAAAAATATAAATTGTCCATCATGAAATACAATATTTATAAAATTCAATTAGTATTATATGACTCTCCAATCATTGTTTCGTATTGAAGACATGTGTGTTGATAATATTTTTTAACAAATATGATTAAAATATTGGGTTGTGCAATAAGATTAATTGCTACTAAGCTGGAATTCATGTTCTCGAGACAAGAATCATCTTCGAAAGAATTCCATGATTGAACTTGACAACTTCAAATCAAACATCATCAGTTAAGTTTCAAATTAGATAATTTTAGATTAATGTTGTTTACAAATATGCGTGTATAAATTTATACTTTTAAGTATTAATTTATTATAAAATTAAATTTATTGTGTAAATATAAATATTTTTATATTTGGTGTCAAATAATTATATATATTTTTTATTTTAAATTATAATTACAAATTAAATACAATTTAATATTTTTTTTTTGTATTTTACATATATAAAATTTAAAAAAATTAAAACATTACTATTATTGAATAGATTAATTGAACTAAATGAAATTGGAACTATTTGATCAAAATTTAGTAATATAATTTTTCTTTAAATCCCCCGTATCTATCGTCCATAGTGGATAATTTATGTACACAAAATACTTTGAGGATAGAGCAATACTTGCACCAACACATTGTGAAGTGAAGTCTATTAATAAGAAGCTTATGTCTATTATTTTTGGTGATTCTATGGTGTATTTGAGTTTTGATAGTGTCTGCAGAACGGAGTTGCAGTCTTTTTTTTGTTGATATTTTAAATTATATTAAGTGTTCAGGAGTACTGAACCATAGTTTGATATTGAAGGAAGGAGTGTCGTAATGCTTCTTAAAAATATTGACAAAAAATTAGGTTTGTGCAATTGCACGATGTTGATTGTCACAAAACTTGAAAATCATATTCTTGAAGCATAAATAATTTTAAGAATGAATATTTGGAAAAAGGTGTTCATCATTATCTTTCGGATGTGTTTGTATCCTCCCAATTGGATTTTCACATACGAACCTTTATATGTGCCTTGATTCGGATGAGAGACCATAAAAATATACAACAAATGGTTATTAAAATATGTAATTTCAAGTACATCTTTTTTAATTTAAATGTGTGGATTCCTTTATTTTTTATAGAGTCATTGAGTATAAAAAAATTAATTTCAGTTTTTGCATATTTAGAGTGCATTTTTATTTTTATTATTTTTGAATTGCAAATGATTTTGATCATAAAAATATTAAACAACCAACAAAATATTAAAAAAAAAAATTTGTTTTTACATAATTTTTTTCTTTCAATCCGCGAGGTTTACGGGGCTAACCTCTAGTGTATATATATTCATTTTGACAAGATTCGAGTTAGTTGGAGTTGGCCCTATTTAGACAAGTGTAGTTAATTAATGTCACTACAGCGACGGACAATGTACTTGCTTACAAGTGCATCTGTTATGTTTTGCATGTGAACATTCTGGAATTGGTTAATTCTAAATAAAAAAATCATTCTTGTCAAGTATTAATTTAATCAGATTTTCATGATTATAGTGAAAAAATCCAATTTTTCATGTTGTTATAAATAAATTGTTGGGATATTTTAGTTTTGATGAATTATGCCAAAATATTATCAACTTGTGTTATTGAAGCTAATTTACAGATAACAAGTTGAGGGGGAACGAAAAAACAAAGTTGAGGGAACTCAACAAAATCGCATTTAGATGATCGAGACGATTTAGGTTTGCGAGATTTAGACCGATCGAGATCGATGAGTTAGATGAGTTCAGAAATTAACTGATGAAACATGCAAAATCGGGAAAAGAAAAAAGATAAGCTAAGCCAGTTGATCGTAAGATCGATGACCCGAAATAATGACGATCACGAAGAAGATCGTAAGAGAAGGTTGCGGTCGAAAGAGGCAGATAGAGATCATCAAGATCGACGTGATCGAGATCGATATAAGAAGATGGCGGATGGTCAAGATCGAGGCGTGATTGAGACCAGATGTGTTAACCCCGATATGCTAACCTAATATGATAACTGATGAACTAATCGATCGCGGATAAACCGAGCATGTGAATCGATGCTATACCGACCGATCATGAAATCGGACCGACAAAGCGAGAAGAAACCGGATATCGAAACCGAAACTTGCATACCGTGATCGGAGAGAAGTCATCGGAGAAGTCATCCAAGTCATGTTCGATTGAGAATCAAAAGCTTTCATGATGATCGCAGTTAGCTCGAGTGCTTGTGACTGAGGTCGTTATTGTCGAAGACAAGAAGAATCGAACTCGGTCGACTGAGTGTCGATATACTTGATCGCACAAGGTCCGATGAAGAGAAGTCACCAAGGCTCGAGATGAGCTGAAGGCTCGATAGATCTCAAGACTCGGAGAATCTGAATGATTCCAAGGTGAGGAATCGAGGAATATAGCCAGATTAAGATCGGTGACGTGGACCAATGAGAGGGAAGACAACCCGGCCCAAAAAAGGTCAGCAGAACTTCATGAGAGAATAGTATGGATTTGAATGTGATTCTCTCCAACGGTAACATTCAAATCCACACTATAAATACAAGTTCTTCCCCGCATTATCGAGTGTGGAAGTCATGAAGAAGATAGCAACAATGCTCTGAGCCAAAAGAGAGTTATACTCAAAAGCATTCCCACCCTAGAACAAGTCCGTAGATATACAAATATATTCAAAGAGTGTTCTAGAACCCAATCTAAGCAACCCACGATGTATCCTAAGCATAGAGATTTTCCCAACCTTAGCATTGATGCTAAACAAATGTAAGGGAAAATTTCACCATAGTTGGAGACAACACCAAAATCCAAACCCCATGGTGAAGTGAGGTATTTGTTAGGCAATCCCGAGTGAGGGTGAGAAGTCCCGTTGGAGTGTGAACTCATTAAACATCTGTAGGCAATCCCGTGGAGGGTGATAAGCCCCGAGGCGAACCCCCAGAGGGTGATAAGTCCATTTGAGTGAGAGCTCGGAAATATCTATAAGCAATCCTGTGGAGGGTGATAAGTCCTGTTTGAAGGAATTTCCTAGAACAGGGAGAGTGGATGTAGGAGCTTGAGTCTCCTAACCACTATACATTGTTGTGTTGTTTATTTGCTTTATGTTCTTATCTTGTCATACGATTCGATTATAAGCAAAACACAACACATGAGCTTAAAAGCGCAAAAATCAGAATCACCATTCCTTCACCCCTTGTTTTTATATGCATCACACATTTAAATGTTTTTTGCTTCCGCGACGCGCAAAATGGGTTTTCCACCGACCATCATTTGGTATCGAGCGAGGAGTTCAAAAGATCACCTTTAAGGTGATCACCTAATCGATCTTTTTTAAAAGAAAACTCGTTTCTTAAAAATGCATATATTTTAATGTTTTTTAGCGCCATTATCAAAAATGGGGAAATTGTTGGGATATTTTAGTTTTGATGAATTATGCCAAAACATTATCAACTTGTGTTATTGAAGCTAATTTACGAGATAACAAGTTGAGGGGAAAAGAAAAGAACAAGTTGAGGGGAACTCACGAAATTAGACGTAGATGATCGAGATCGAGCCGAGGTCGCATCATGAGACCCATCGAGATCGGATGAAAGGATGAGTTCAAGTTAACCCCATGAGTTGTGCAAAATCGGAAGAAAAGATAAGCTAAGCGGTGATCGGAAGATCGAGATGACGGTAACGAACTGGATCGTAAGATCGGAAGAAGGTTCATAGATCGGAAGAGGAGGGATGAGATCGATCAAGATCGACGTGATCGAGATCGATATGAAGATGAAAGCGGATGGTCAAGATCGGGGCGTGATTGAGACCATGTGTTAACTTTGATATGCTAACCTAATATGATAATCGATGAACTAATCGATCGGATAAACCGATATGTGAATCGATGCTATCTTCGACCGATCATGTGAGCCGATTAGATCAAAGGTAAGAAACCAGATATCGAAACCGTAACTGCATACCAGACGAAGAGAAGTCATCGTAAGAGAAGTCATCCAAGTCATGTTCATCGAGAATCGTAACGCCATCGATGATCAAGGCCACGAAAAGCAAAACACCGAGGGTCGATTGTTCAAGACAAGAAGAATCAACTCAACCACTGAGTGTCAGATAATTCGACGACAAGGTCCGACTGAAGAGAAGTCAGCTGAAGGCTCAGATAGACCTGAAGGCTCAGACAGATCTGAAGACTCAGAGAATCTTGAATGATTCCAAGGCGAGGAATCTGAGGAATATAGCCGTTAAGATCAGTTGACGTGACCAATGAGAGGAAGACAACCACTGAAAAGTCTGCGGAACTTCTAGAGAATAGTATGGATTTGAATGTGATTCTCTCCAACGGTAACATTCAAATCCACACTATAAATACAAGTTCTTCCTGCATTATCGAGTGTGGAAGTGCGAAGAAGATAACAACAATGCTACAGAGCCAAAGAGAGTTATACTCAAAAACATTCCCACCCTAGAACACAAGTCTGTAGATATACAAATATATTCAAAGAGTGTTCTAGAACCCAATCTAAGCAACCCACGATGTATCCTAAGCTTAGAGAGATTTTCCCAACCTTAAGATTGAGGCTAAACAAATGTGAGGAAAATCTCACCATAGTTGGAGACAACACCAAAATCCAAACCCCATGGTGAAGTGAGGTAGTTGTTAGGCAATCCCGAGTGAGGGTGATAAGTCCCGTTGGAGTGTGAACTCATTAAACATCTGTAGGCAATCCCGTGGAGGGTGATAAGTCCCGAGGCGAACCCGATAAGGTGATAAGTCCAGTTTGAGTGAGAGCTCGGTAAATATCTATAGGCAATCCCGTGGAGGGTGATAAGTCCTGTTTGAAGGAATTTCCTTTGGAACAGGGAGAGTGGATGTAGGAGCTTGAGTCTCCGAACCACTATACATTGTTGTGTTGTTTACTGCTTTGTGTTCTTATCTTGCCATACGCATTAGATTATAAGCAAAACACAACACATGAGCTTAAAACGCAAAAATCTGTAATCACCATTCCTTCACCCCTGTTTTTATATGCATCACACGAAATGTTTTGCTTCCGCACGCGCAAAAAGGGGTTTTCCACCGGGACCATCATAAATACATATTTTTTTTCCTTGAATAAGTGACAGATGACCAACTTGAGCTTAGTTTTTTTTTTTTTTTTTAATTACTCCCTCCTATTTCTTTTAACTGTCATTATGTGGGTTTTCAGATAAATTAAGAAAAAAATTATGCCAAAATTAAATTTAGTAATAATTAAATATTATTATCGATAATTATTATTAGCTGAAAAGTTATTTACATAACACATTTGTAGGAAATCTGAAATTTGAAATAACCATGTTAGGAGTATATATGAGATAATAGTTATCTCATATACATACATGGATTTTCCTCTATTATCTCATATATATATACCCATGGTTATTTTAAATTTTAAATTTGCTATAAATGTGCTATGTAAATAATTTTTCAGTCAATAAAGATATTTATTATACAAATATTCAAAATAATTAAAATGACATTTAAATAAAAAATACTACCTCCGTCCCATAAATATATGCACACCTACATTATTGTCGAGTTTTTGTGAGCGAGTTGTTTATTAGTATTTCAAATGATAAAGTAATTTTTAAAGAGGGGTATTATAGATATACCTCTCATCTATTGCATGTATCTTTAAAAATTATTTTATCATTTCAAATACTAATAAAAAATTCGCCCGCAAAAACACGCGAAAACAGTAAACATGCATATATCTTTGGGATGGAGGGAGTAAGAGGGAGCATTTGGTTAGATATTGTAATAGAAAACTCAACAATGATCGTGGGTCTTTTCACAGTAAATAAAAATTAAACCCTAGACGGCAAATTCGAAGAATAACGTCACCGGCCAAAGAAAAAAAAACGTGTATTAATTTATAACAACATTAAAAATTAAAATTTTCTACTATACTTCTGAAGATTGTGATTACCTAAAAGTACTATATCTATTTAAAGTTAATCCCTTCTGAAAATGGTTCATGAAATTTCAAAATATTAATCGTTGTATAATAGTCATGTGTAGCTGCTCTTATCGTTTGAAATAAGAACTTTGAGAAAGAAAAATAATAATACTTATTCAAATAAAATGCTTAATCACATTAACATCTCTAAATTATTAGTGATTTTGCATTTAAACCATCAAATTATGTTTTTTGCATATTTATATACAAAATTAATAAATTTTGACTGTTTTTTCCACTAACTTTTTTCCGGCAAAGGGGCTTTTATATATGTTGAAACAAATCTAATCACTAAGCCCGCCAAATTATCACTTGCCCTATTATTTTAAGACGGATGAAGTATTATTATTTAATTGGATGAGAGTGAATCGAAATATTCCATTAACTCTCGTCTCGAGAGAGCTCCTAAAATATTTGGACCTATATATATATATCAAAATAAAAACTTAATTAGCTTAGGAATCTATTAATATCTTATACTACTTTTTATCTATTTTAAACATTAATTTTTGGTACTGTAGCTAGCTAACATATCATTGCATGGTCCATGAAAAGGCCACAACTAAGGGCCTAATCAAACATAGCGAGGTCCCAAACATTAGCATCCACCGCTAGACTACTAAATTCCGCAATCTTTTGATTGATCCGTCTCGGAGAAAATTCCGAAAATGACGCCGGACTTGGTTCGTCGCCGTCTCCCGCCGACGTCTCCAGCCAACACCGGATGCATTCATCCACCTCTTCTTCCGATAATGAAAACGATGACACATGATTCGGAATTTCGACAGATGATTCCTTGTTGTTTACGTCATGTTCGACGTTTCTCGTCTCGTTTACTTCTGCCCAAATTGGTACCTGCGATTTGGAGAAGGTCCGAGGTCGGGGTTTGATTGTGATGTTCTTTTTGGTTTTGGTGTCCTCGGTCTTTTCCATAATTTTTCGGGCTGACAAAGATGGTGTTTTTTTTAGAATATGGGTGTTCCAGAAGTTTTTCACGTCGTTGGCTGTTCTTCCAGGAACTCTACCAGCAATAAGTGACCATCTGTAGTATATATCCAATGTTTAATTAGATGAAAAATGAACGTGTGATTAATTTTATATAAGTGCTTTTAATTATTATTTTTAAAGTTCTAAAACAGACACGGTATTAATTGAAGACCATAATATTTTAAACTGCATATGAGACGGATCTTATTATTATACAGTGTCACACATGAATTTATATAGTTCCAGACCGATATATTTTAAAGAAGAATATGATTAAAAAATTTAAATGGAACGCTGTCTTATACTGATTATATGATAATCTGCCTCACGCAGAGGTCCCACTAAAAAATAATGATAAAGATATAAATTGTGAATTTGAACTTTTTTTTTTTCGAGTATCCTTATTGTGCATATAGAGTAATATTCACTGTATAAAAATCATGCATTTTTTAAATAATGACACTAAAAAATAATTCAAATAATGAGAACCGAGCTGCATGTTCAGTATAAGTGCATGGAATCTAAATGCACATTAAATAACACCAAATCATGCAAACAGTCTTAATTAATATACATCCGATTTTTATGTACATGACCATGTGTGGTTAGGGAAGCGATGAGACTTGTAACGGAAAGTACTCAACTTTAATTTATTATGGAGACAGACAGAGACTGGTGCAGGAGTTAAAACCCTCAACTCTATAAATTTAAATTTATAACTATCATTTTTTTTTTGAAAGAATTTATAACTATCAATTAAATACCTTTCCCTACCACTTAGCACATAATCAAACCTGGCTATGCACATGACTCTTGTTGTATCTTATTAATTACGCAACAAATTTTCTCTACCCGTATTAATATTTTCTGTGAATACGTACGGATCGATATAAATGTACGTTATAAAGATTGATGAAACATAACTACGTACGGACATTGATTAGACATCAAATTCTCTACCCATTTCAATTAGTAGCATTAGATAGCAATAATTAATGTAACTTAATTAATTATATAGGAGGAGTAGTAGTATTTTATTTAGTAAATTTTGTCAAAGATGCACTTATAGACACTGCTTAAGGCAAGGCACTATAGCTAGATGCTTTTTGCTGCACCTTTTCTTATTATACTCTCCTGTAACTATCCCTACTGAGTATATCTGGTACTCCATTTAATGATATATTTCTTTTCCAATCAAAAAGAAAAAAGAGGTATATATTAAGGGTATTTTAGTAGAAGTGGCTAAAAATAATGTATAAGATACAAATTGTTAAAAATATGGTATACTTTTATAAAAACTAGTTTGAATAACATGTGGTTTCATAATTTTGGTTTCAAATAGATTTAATTTTATAAATTTTTTTGTCGTCGACTTAATCTCAATAACTTTGACAATGTTCAATTTTAGTCTCAAATCGGTCGAAATAATATCGTTTTGCCGTTTCAATTTGGGCTTTCCGACGGATGTTGTGACTTGACTGCCACATGTATTTTAAAGTGTGTTTGACTAATTCTTGCCGTCAATTCTGTTTTAATTTTAATTTTTAATTCTTTTTTAAATTATATGCCTGAAATTTCAGCTGTTAAAAAAATACACGTGGCAGACCAATCATAGCATCCGTGGAAAAGCTTCAAATTGAAACGACAAAACGATGTTGTTTCAACTAATTTAGGATTAAAATTGGAAATTGTCAAAGTTATTGAACTAAATCAACGATAAAAAACTTAAGAGATTAAATTTATTGAGGCCATATATAGTTATGAGATCATTTGTGATTCAAACTCCTTATAAAACCATTAAAATATATCCTTATTAGTCGCAACGATGGTCAAAGAAAAACAAAACACAATATTAAATTAATTCGAACGTCTGTAATAATAATGTTTAGTGTATTAATTAATTTGTCTTATGGAAATGGTAGTTAATTATTTGCTGGTTACCAATGGGTTTGACTAAAGAGAACTTGTTATAATTTTGTGGGATGAGATCACCTATTTCATGATGGTTGTTCCACTTTATATTCTATAATAGGATGGTTGACACATGTAATAATAAAAAACTAGTTAGATAATAATAGTTCAAACCGAAATAGCAGCCTCACTCAACCAAAATAATTTTAAAAGAAATTAGTTTGATAATCATAGGTATATTTGTAATATATGTATATAGACGCACATGAATGCATATACATATATGTAGATCGATTAATGAAATAGAAACATTTTAACTAACAATCAGGGTCATATGTTTTCTTTTCTTTATATCTTTGGGAGAAGATCCAATCACCACCCTTCGATAGTGTTCAACGTTCAGGACCATGCAGCAATGACCACAGAATTACAATTATTCTTTGTAAAATTTAGGAAATTAAAAAGTTGGGGTGTATGTACGTGTGGACGGACGGTGGCGCCGGCGAGACCACACTAACAGAGGGGGGACGACCGTGATAGTGGTTTGTGGGGGGTGGGCTTATGTATGTTTAATAGGGTGGGGATTTTGAGTGGAAAAATGGGTGGAGTATAGTTTGAATCACAAATGGTCTCAAAATTTTGATCTCAAATAGATTCAGTCTCATAAGTATTTTTTGTTGTCGATTTAATTTTAATATCTTTGAAATTGTCCAATTTAAGTCCCAAGTTCGCAGAAAGCTTCAAAACTATGTCGTTTTCTTTGATTGAATTTAGGACTTTTCTACGGCGAGGGTGTGATTGAACTATACACATGTAATTTTATTTAATTATTTTTAAATCTGTAATTAAAGGTCATAGAATCAAATCAACTCTACGTTTTTCAATTTTATGACATATAACTTTAGGTGTAAAAAAAATAAAAAAAATACATGTAGCAATTCAGTCACTCCTGCGACCGTAAAATCCTAAATTTAATCGGCGAAACAACGTAATTTTGAATTTTTCGGCGAACTTGAGATCTAAATTGGACATTGACAAAGATATTGGGACTAAATCGACAAAATATATATATATATATATATATATATATATATATATATATATATATATATATTATGAGACTGAATTTATTTGAAGTGAAAGTTATGAGATCATTCATTTGTGATTAAACTCGATGGATGTATTATGTAATAAGGATATTTTGGGATTCTAGGGTAATATTAATTTGATAAAATATTAGGTGGTTGTATTTTAAATAATGTGAATGTACATGAGTGAATTCGATTTCACTCATTTTTTCATCTGAATATATATTGTGTAAACTGTAGTCGTTTTCTTAAGTACCTCGACACTCCTTAATGAAGTCCCTTTTAATTCTTAAAAAAAAAAAAAACACACGTACATATTGGATCGATTAAAACACTATTTATAGTTGAACGTAGTGATAGGGAAATTAAAAACGCTTCTTTTTAAATTTATTTTTTTATAAATAGAAAAGTGTCTCTAAGATTCAATCCAAATTTGAAATGACAAAATAAGGAGTGCCAAGGTAATCTATAAACAAAATAATGATCATAAGATCCTCAAAAAACGATTAATCTCTAAGGCTATGTTTGGGTGGTTAAATTTGAAATCCGTAGATTTCACACACAAATCATCACGCTCTCCACTTAAGTTAAATGAATTTATAAATAAGTAGACTTGAGTCTAATTTAAAAAAATGGAGGGATGTCATCATCAAAACCATATCATTTCAAATTCCCTCATCCCCCTCCTTCCTTCTCTCTTGATACAATATATGCATTTTATTATTTTTTAAATCTGTTCATTTTAAATCTTCTCTATACAAATGGAGCCAATTGAGTAATCCTGAAAAAAAAAAGGATAATGATCATAATTAATCTATCGACATACTAGATCTTTAGAGGGACCTTGCATAAAACGACAATTTGAAAATTTTGGCAACAGCGATTCATTGGATAAGTAGAGGACACAACGGGTCTATAAGCTCAACTTGCCTATTCTGCATGCTATCGTGGCTTATCTTCATGTTTCATTTTTTTTATTTTTTATTTTTTTTACTTTTTTTTTATCGGACAAAGTTAGTTGTTAGATGTTAGTAGTTAGTACACCAAACACTTCACAAATTCACCAAGCCACCTTATAACTCTCATACTCCAATTCGTTCCCAAAGAAAATCAAACTTAAGTCTCCCACTCAATTGAAAAGTCCAATGATCAGGTGGACTAAGCCATCTGGTTATCTTGCATGTTTCATTATATGTCTATGTTAGTTAAAAGTCGTTGTCGTTTTCTAAAAGAAAACAAAATGAAAGTCCTTGTCGATCGTACAGATTTTCAAAAGCTCACATTAATGATTGCGAAGCCCAGTTTGCGTCGTACAAACAACCACGAAGACCCTTCACCACCGTGCATTATGTGCATATTAGGCATTTAGGCTAGCCGCCCTGCAAATGTATTTTAAATAAGTGTGCAGGCTCTAAAACACTAACGTCTCTAACTATTGTATGCATTCAGATCGGTGTTCACTCATAGTGCATTTGAAATTATATAATTTATTATGTTAAAAAATACAATTTATTTACACTGAATTATGCAACAATATATTAAATATTATTTTTGGATTTTTAATATATATTTTTCCATATTTTGGGATTTATTAATATATTTTAGGATTCATTAAATACTTTTAAACTATTTTAGGATTCATTAAATAGTTTTAAACTTTTTCATACGTTAGAATACATTTAATAATTTTCTCTTTTATTATATTGATTTTTTATTTTTAAAATTTTCGGGATTTATCAACAGTTTATAGTTTTTTTAAAATTTATTAATTTAATCATAATTTTTAGAATTTTAATATCTTATTTGATTAAAAAAAATCATATTTTATTTGTTGTATTTTTAATTTACAGAATTTTTAGTTTATAGATTGGTTAATATAATTTACAAAATTTATAGATTAACAAAACTTAAACATAAAGAACTTCAATTGAAAAAAAAAGGACCGAATTGGACATTTTGCCGAAATCCCCAAATATTAAAAAAATTCGACGAAAGAGGACCAAAATTTGTCAAAAAGGATGAAAAATCGTACACTTTAGAACCAAAAATGATAAAGCAGAAACATAAAAGATTTATTTTGGAATGCACAAGATGTTGGTGAATTAATTGTCTGGATCTATTCGGGATGAATATTTAAATACAAATTTAATTCTAACAATTATTACTAGCATGAATTAATCCTATATTAATTCAAATAATAATTCAACAACAAATCATGCATATAAACAGTTCACATAAATCCTACGCATGCGGAATTGCTACGGGTTTACGTGAACTAACCTCTTGGGGTGACAATGGTCTCGTCGATAAGAACACACCAAAAAGCCTTCTCAAGTATTCCCTAGTCCTTGCTCGTCAATCCGGTGGAAGGAAGCTCGCGAACAATTAACAAAAGGGAAAATAAAAATTTGTTGCACCACCTTTGTGGATTTACTAATTTTTCCAGCACATGAGATTGTACTTGGGAATGAAACATTCATCCCCTATTTATAGAGGGGTGTTGGACGATTTTTTGGCATGGAATAGGGGGAAGAAAATCTTTTTCTTGATCTCCAAGAAATCTTGAATATATCTTCTATATTCTTTTCTCCATAATTAAAATATTCCATAAAAATCTCAACTCCTCTTGTTATGGGAATTTTCGAAAATAATAGGAACAAGAAACCAAGATTTGGATCTTCTTGAATTTATTAGATATACTTGTATTTCAAGAAATACATATCTTCCATAATATTTTTTCAAGAAAATCAAGAAAATCTTTTTTTCCCTTTTATTTCAAAAATTTTGAAAATATCCATATGAATAACCAAGTGGGAAATTTCTTGAATTTAATGAGATAATCTTGTATTCCAAGAATACATATCTTCATTACATAACAAAATTCAAAGAAAATCTTTCTCCCCTTTTATTCATAATTTTTGAAAAAATGAGGAAAAATATGCAAAAAAAATTATTTTATTTTTAAACACCTTTTTCAGTTATTGGACTTTATGTTGGGCTACTTGGGGGGCCTTTAGGAGAATTAAGATTGGACCTTCCAATGGATCTTGAATTATCAATATTGAGCCACAATATTATTCAAGCCTATAAATATTAATTAATCCCACTACATAATTAATATTGCACTATCCATCTTAACCCATTATAGTCAATATGGCTCCCGGTTATTATTTCCTGTGTTTAAGATTATCTAGCCCATTAATTAATTCAAGCCACTGAAATAACTTTCCATTAATTAATATCTTTTATCCTTGGTAAAGGAACGGTTCAACATTATTATTCATACCAGAAACTAGTTCCACTTGCAAGATTTGGTATGATAAAACTTATGAACCTCCCAAGGGGGAAAATCAAACAAGCGTACTTGCACACGATTCTCCGTATTAAATCTTAGCAACACATGTGACCAATAATATTGTCCAAGATATAAAGTATTGAAACTCGTTGATTCTCTACCTGTAATAAGTCAAAGCAATAATTACTAACCACACACGATCCTATTTAAGGAACGAAGATTAAGAAATAACGAACCAATTGAGGTCTAATTCTTCCTAGTTCAGTTCAAAGAATTTGTCCTCCTCAGAACCCTCTTGATTACTAGACATGCACTAGTGTAATCTCTTGGTCAAGACAAGTCAATCCAATAAGACACTTCAACCTTTCACGATGGATTGTTCATTTCCATCTAGGTCGTGAATGGTGTACTTTTTTCACAAGGGACCATTAATTTAATCTTCTGTGATCTGGTATCACTAAATTAACTACAATGTAACACGTACTATTTATTGAACAGTTATGCAGTAAATATATGTAACATTCGATGATATTTACAGCATTAGTGATAAACAATTTAATTCAGTAAATAAGTCCGAAATTCAGTTTGATTATACAAAGTAAAAGCATACTTTCCAGTATAATCCCAACAATCTCCCACTTATACTCAAAGTCTGCTTTTAAGTATACTACAACATGTCTCGTGTAGATACGTGACATATAATGTCACCTACACGAACCTAATAATGTCTCCCACTTATACTCAAAGCAGATTGACAACGGTCTTGACACCCATCCCTTCCACATGTCTCTCGAATGTATTCTGAGGCAGACCCTTTGTGAATGGATCTGCTAGGTTGTCTTCTGACGCGATCTTGGCCACCTCTATATCTCCTCTCTTAACGATTTCTCGTATAAGATGATATTTCCTTTCAATGTGTTTGCTGTGTTGTGGAATTAATTGCACGGATCTATTCGGGATGAATATTTAAATACAAATTTAATTCTAACAATTATTACTAGCATGAATTAATCCTATATTAATTCAAATAATAATTCAACAACAAATCATGCATATAAACAAACATAAATCCTACGCATCGCGGAATTGCTACGGGTTTACGTGAACTAACCTCTTGGAGTGGCAATGGTCTCGTCGATAAAAACACACCAAAAAGCCTTCCCAAGTATTCCCTAGTCCTTGCTCGTTAATCCGGTGGAAGGAAGCTCGCGAACAATTAACAAAAGGAAAAATAAAAAATTTGTTGCACCACCTTTGTGGATTTACTAATTTTTCCAGCACATGGAATTGTACACTAACAATTGACGTTTTTTGAAAATATACAATCTGTCGACGTTTCAAAATATTTGATATTTTATCGACAAATGATATTTTTCCTCGAAAACCAATTTTAAATGTTCACACACAGATGAAACATTCATCCCCTATTTATACTGAGGGGGTGCTCGAAATTTGTGCATGGAATAAGAGGAATAAAATCTTTTTCTTGATCTTCAAGAAATCTTGAATATATCTCATATATTTTTTTCTCCATAATTAAAATATTCCATAAAAATCTCAACTCCTCTTGTTATGGTGTATTTCGAAAAATATAAGGATCAAGATTCCAAGATTTGGATCTTCTTGAATTTATGAGATATACCTGTATTGCAAGAATACATATCTTCCATAATATATTTTCAAGAAAATCAAAAAATCTTTCTTTCCCTTAATTATTCAAAAATTTCAAAATTTCATAGTAAATAACCAAGTGGGAGATTTCTTGAATTTAATGAGATAATCTTGTATTCCAAGAATACATATCTTCATTACATAACAAAATTCAAAGAAAATCTTTCTCCCCTTTTATTCATAATTTTTGAAAAAATGAGGAAAAATATGCAAAAAAAATTATTTTATTTTTAAACACCTTTTTCAGTTATTGGACTTTATGTTGGGCTACTTGGGGGGCCTTTAGGAGAATTAAGATTGGACCTTCCAATGGATCTTGAATTATCAATATTGAGCCACAATATTATTCAAGCCTATAAATATTAATTAATCCCACTACATAATTAATATTGCACTATCCATCTTAACCCATATTACAGTCAATATGACTCCCGGTTATTATTTCCCGTGTTTAAGATTATCTAGCCCATTAATTAATTCAAGCCACTGAAATAGCTTTCTATTAATTAATATATTTTGTCCTTGGTTAAGGAACGGTTCAACATTATTATCCATACCTGAAACTAGTTTCACTTGCAAGATTTGGTATGATAAATCTTATGAACCTCCCAAGGGGGCGTCGAACAAAGCGTGCTTGCACCACGATTCTTCAGTATTAAATCTTAGCAATCGCATGTGACCAATAATATTGCCCAAGATATAAAGTATTGAATCTTGTTGATTCTCTACCCGTAATAAGTCAAAGCAATAATTACTAACCACACGTGATCCTATTTAAGGAACGAAGATTAAGAAATAACGAACCACTGAGGTCTAATTCTTCCTTGTTCAGTTCTGAAGAATTTGTCCTCCTGTAGGTCCTCTTCAGTGCATCAGTCATGCACTAGTGTAATCTCTTGGTCAAGACAAACCAATCTGAGCCTTACACTTCAACCTTTCACGATGGATTGTTCATTTTCATCTAGGTCGTGAATGTTGTACTTTTAGTTACAAGGGACTGTTAATTTAATCTTCTGTTATCTGGTATCACTAAATTAACTACAATGTAACGCGTACTAAATTAACTTTATGAATTTAAATGTAAACCCATCGGGCCCGGGACTTTTGTTGCCCCCACATCCCCAAACAGCCAGACGGACCTCTGCTTCACTAAAGGGTTCCATAAGCATATTATTGTCCTCTTCCGATAATTTCCTTGAAATTAGGCCCCTCAATGGTAACCGGACAGCTTGAGTAACAGAGAACTGGTTTTTGAAATGCTCAAAGATTCCCGATTTCACTTTACTTGGATCCTCTTCCCAAACCTCATTAATCATCAGGCCTTCAATTTTGTTCGATGTTGATCTCAAATCGATGCTCCGGTGGAAAAAAGCCGAGTTCACATCACCTTCACGAATCCATTGAATCCGTGACCTCTGAAATGCATAACTATCCTTCACCTTTTTTATTTGCCAAACTCTAGCCTTGCTTTGTTTGATAAGAAGGCTTTCACCTTCCGAGAGATCCCTGACTTCCTGAGCTTTGTCTAGAACATTGAACTGCCGCACTCACACGCTTTGAGTGTGAATTGCAGATTTGGTCCCTAGGTTTTAAATTGGTAATTTTTTGAGCAATTTTGGCTCCACTCGTTAGTCAAATGGATGAAAACCGTTATATATGTAAGATACAAATACCTAAAAACAGGTGATTAAAATACAGGAATATAACAAAATATATTTAAGAATAAAAACAAAGTTTAGATGATAGTCGTTGAGCTCATATTTAGCCTTGACAATTCCAGTGCGTATTTCCCGCGGTGTGTAGGAACGACCACAAGAGGCTTCCTTCTCACAAACCCACTCAAGTAGCACTCCCCCTCTATCTGCGCTCTGTAATAAACTCAAAATTGTATCTCAAACTACATTGATAACAAGAGAGTCAACGCCCCTTTTATAGATGGAGTAACCCACGATTCCCAACTGTGAAGCCATAATTTCCGGTGAAGGAATGGGGATGAATCGCAGATTGATGTAGAATTGTAGATTGGAGTGATTGGGAGAGACTGCCTTGAATTTAGGAATTTGATGAATAAAGAGACGTTGAAAGGGAGTGGGCCAAAGAATGAACTTTGACCATTGAAGTCAACCTTAATTACAAAATGGGTTACCAAATAATAAGGCCCAACACGTTAGTTGACAAAAAAATTACGGGATCAAATTTGCAAAATGAAGGGAAATGATACTAAAAATTAATTAATTATATATGCAATCAACATGAATTCATAAATTATAAATTAATTATAAAATTGTATATATAATTTATATATGAATAAAAATACAGATTTTTGTTAAAGTTAAATAATAATTTATGTAAAATTCTTGAATTTAAAAAAAAAAATAAAAACAATGAATAGCCTTTACAAATAAAAATAATATAAGAATATATATATATATAATATGTGTATATTAATTAACCTAAAATCTAAGAAATTCAAAGAATGTATCTATAATATTTATATAATTTTTTCTAATTAAATAATTATTTATGTAAGATCGAAAGATTTTAATTATTATAAATATAGTTTGAATATAATTTAAAATAATTTACCATGTACCTACGTCGTAACTTATACTTTTTATATTAGCACATCTAATTTTTTTAACAAAATAACTAATACTAAATGCAAATCAGTTACACAACTCGAATAACTATGCAATCGCCATTGCCACCAGGTACCAGCCACCCGACCACGCCACCAACCAACACTCTTCTCGCGAGCAAAATAGAAAAAATCAAATTCAGTATCTTTTTGTAACGTAGATTAATACCAAACACATAAAAACTATAATTGTTGCAGCCTACAAATTATAGTACGATCCTCACTTCTTATTTAATGTCATTTCAATGAATTTGTGGGGAGATTTGGGGGGGTGTGCGAACCGATGATTTAATTTTTTAACTAATTAATAATTTATAGATAATCTAAAAAAATTAAAAAATATTTATAGAATCTACATATATAATTTAGAAAAAAATAAACTAAATCTAAATTTGTGTAATATTGAAAACATAAATAATGTAAATAGTCTTATATAGTTTGAAATACAAAAAATTAAATATTTTCAAACCAAGAAACTATTTATATAAAAATGAGAGAGGGAGGGAGGGAGAGGGAGTTTGTAATATCAAACCGAATTTAAAAATATTAATTATATTCTTATAAATTTAAATTATGAAATCACGCTAAATAATTTATGAATTGTAAATTAATTATATAAAAAAATTGGATAGTTTTAAAATACTAAGAATTAATATAAAATTTATAGCTAGGTTTTATATGCATTAATTATAAAGTTTTAATTAATAAATTATAAATTAATTTATGTAACATCCGAAAATTATAATTATTAAAAATAAAATCTGGGACCAAATCTGCAATTTATTTTGGGACCAAAGTGTATGTCTCACTTCCGCTAGAAATAGACGGAAAATCTTATGGGACCAAATTTATCGAAAAAGGGACCATTTTGCAACTGGCAGATTATCTTGGGAACAAAAGTGCAATTTACCTATTTGTTTGATCAAAAATCCCAAACATGTTAATGAGAATATTTCATAAGTGGGTAAAAGAACTTCTCAAAATAAGTAGATAAAAGTTCAGGTCAAATCAACTTATGGGACTGATTTCAAACTCTGATTATTCATATATAGGGAGTGGAAGAATCGAATCCCTCAAGTCCCTTCATATAGTAGAGTACATTGATAAGATATGTATGCTAATTACCCAAATAAGCTAGGCACTCTTGTACGTTACCACACGATTGCATGGTACGTAGAAAGTGCCAAATGGACCTAATCAAAGTTGGCGAGGTCCCAAACATTAACATCTGACAATTAATTAAATTACTAAATTCCGTATCCTTTTCATAGATTTTTTTTGGAGAAAGTGAGGGTTTCATAAACGTGGCGTCACCATCATCCTTGTTGAAAAATGTCACCCGAGTTAATTGGTTCTCAAGCCACCATCGAATGCATTCATCCACCTCATCTAATTCTTCCGGAAATGGAAATGACACATTATTTATCAATGAAAATTCAACACTATTTTTCAAGTCATCTGGTTGATCATGATCTTGTTTCGTTCATAATTTTAGTCGACCAAATTGGTTTAATTGTGATGTTCTTTTCAGTAAAGGTTTTGATCTCCGTAGTTTTCCTTTCTCTTGCCAATGATGATGACGACTTCTTGAGAATATGGGAGTTCCAAAAGTTCTTCACGTCGTTGGCTGTTCTTCCCGCAAGTCTACCAGCAATCAATGACCATCTGCATCGATAGAGTAAAGGAGTAAAGGTCCATTTATAAATAGAGTGATTGTTTGTGAGTAAAGTATAATAATATTTGAAGTAATTAAGTGATGGTGGGGAAATAAAAATAAAATAATTTTTTTTATAAAAAAAAGAATATGCATACACAGGCGAATAAAACAAATGCTCATAAATTTGGTGTGGGGGAGGGAGTATTAAAGTAGAAAAGTTTGAAAAAGGACATAAAGAATGCATACTTGCCTGTTTCTTAACAACTTATGAAGCCTTTGAATAAGATCAACCTCATCATTTGTAAAGAAACCTCTCTTAAGATTTGGTCTTAAATAGTTCAACCACCCAACCCTGCCAAAAATTTAAAATTAATTCAACAAAATTTACGTATCCTTTAAACATAGCAAGAAATTAAATACAATTATATAACACTCCAATTAATATATATTTTTGGATTTTGTATAAATAAATTTACATAATTATCAGCTCTGTGAGAGATTTCATGCCACTTCCCTTCTCCAAATTTTTCAATGCACTTCTTCAAGAGAATATCTTCCTCTTTTGTCCATGCTAATATCTTCCTCTTTTGTCCATGCACCTTTCCTCACTCCTAATCCATTCTTTTCCACTAAATTTGTATCTTCTTATTTTTTTCCTGATTTGTGCAAAATCCAAAGGCTCCTTTCACGAATTTAAATGCAATTAATTTCAGTGGGGCATATGTATGACGTGCATGATTTCCTACCGCAAAGGAACCGCCGCTCTTCGTCAAGCAATCTATTAATTGCAGATCGATCAATCATGTATATATATATATATACAGTATCTTACATCAAACATACGCATTTCATTCTTTTTTCATATTTTTTTTCAAGTCTCAAAATCAAACACTATCTATCACTCATCTTCTATCTCTCATCTCTGAAACTTCTCAACCAACTTCCCTCAACGAAAATCAATTTATTAGGCTTGTTTTTCTTAATTTTTATATCGGTGTTGTTGAAGAAATACTCCATTTTATGGAAATACTTCTCAACCAAATTGGGAGGAATGGTAGGTTCCCAAAAAGTGGGGAATCATTCCCATTCCTACACCATACCAAACACAAATTTTCATTCCATTGTCATACCTTCACTTTAAAAGTGTCCAACCAAGCACCCCTCAATACTAAAATATAGGGATGACAATGTGATTGTTCTAGTATGTTTAGACACAGTGTGTATTACAATGGGGAATGTCTAGACTGACATACAGTAACGAATACAAAGAGTAAGAGCATGAAATTTCAGAACTTATCTCTGTAGAATTAAACATATACAGAAAAAAATCTACCGATGAAATGAAATAGGTGAAGATAAATCTCTTGAAATTAATTCTGGAAGTCAGAAATGAAAGGTGAGCAGAATCCCAAGTACCTTCTGGGTAACATGCAATTGTGGAGTTGCCAATTTTATATTTTGAACGTGAAATATGTTTAGCTTCTTTGAATGGATTGATCAAAGTAGCAAATAATGGTGCGGTGGATCTTACAAGTAATGCCTATTTATATTATACAATAGTGAACTGAAAGGTCTTAATTAATGTGATATTCAAATTTGAAATTGAGCTTTGATTTTTTTTGCTTTTGAGATGATATTTTTAAAAGAATTTGATAAATATTTCAGGCTTTCCCTACCTTTTTAAATAAAATATACTGAAGTCCTCAATTTCTAATAAAAAATATTTTTTTATGCAGCTGTCTGCCACATTAGGTAGCAACATCTTCAAAAAAATCAATTTTAAAAAATCTGAGCGTTTGAGTGTTGCAATAGAAGCCCCCGAGAACTGCAAAAGTAACAATGTAGTATCATGATTGAATTTTGCACAATAAATAGTAAAATATACGCAATAAATTACTGTTCACGCGATTATTGATGTGTGTAGTACACGACTTCACCATTGGACGAGTGAACACTACGCGCCACAGCAACACATCAATTAAATATCAATTAAAATTTTTGTAGCGTACATTTATTTCATATTTTAACTAAATATAGAAATATTAAAAAAAATTAAGCATGGGTCGTTTCAACGGTTGAATCATCGGTTGAACCGGTCCGACCAATTGAACCTCTAGTTGATCGGTGGTCTGTCAGGTTAGATCACCGATTCGGTTATGAAAACACTGTTTAAAACCATAATCTCACGACATAAGTAGTTGTGCTCTAACTGCTTAAATTATTCCACTACGTCAATAAAGAAGATGATTTTGATATTAAGAAATCTCATTTGATTTCCTTAAGAGTCAACGAAGCGTTGTTCATTATGCTTTGATTTATACTCAGATTTGGGTTTTTCCATACAATCGGGTTGAGTTTATCGTAGTTTTGGTCCCACATGACACACCCCCTCACGATTTTGGTCCCAAACCTTACGTTTTTGGTCCCGTAGCCCAAAATTTTTACACATTTGGTCCCACCGTCAACTTTTCTGTCAATTTCGATAACACTTTTGGTCCCATAGGATTTTCAGTCAACATATGTGCATGAGGGATAATTTGGAAGGAAACACGTGACACTTTTGGTCCCATAGGATTTTTTACTCAATTTTTTCATCCAATTTATCAGATTTTTTCATCAAATTATGTTTCTCTACCTTTCTGTAAGTTAGAGCTACGTTACGGACTAAGAATAGAGAAGTGCAAATTTAAGAAAAATCGACATCCAATCAACAATCAGTTTCTTAATAATTAATATTCACTGCTTCTTCTTCTTCTTAGCATCTCAGATATAGAAAAGTTATATACTACTAACAACCTCTAACAGATGATGTATTTGCCCTGTTTATATTCTGCACCATTGTTTGCAAACACATCTTAACTAGCTAAGGGTATGTTTGTTTCGGGACTCACCCGGATGAATTTAGGACTTTGAAAACCACGTCCCATTATAGTTTGAGATTTAAAATTAGACTTCAAAATCCTCTCCTATAAAGTACACCTACACTCCTATTTTTCACAAAATTCAATACAATCACATCACTACTTTTCTCACTCTCAACACAATATAATAATATCATATCAATCATTATTAAACATTGATTTGACATAAAGTAAAATCTCACTCTATCAAAATCTCAAAACAAACACATTTTTTTTACTATTCACCAAAACTTTCAAATCCATAGGATTTCGAAGTCATGACTTCCCCCGCATACCTTAATCCCGAAACAAACATACCCTAAGCTCTTTAGTTGGAAGTCTTGATAATTATCTCAATGATCAGAAACAAGGAATAGCTTCCACGCCTTTAATTCCCATCATGCACAAAGTTTCATCTAGCACCGTACATACTTCAACTCAAGCTAAATTGGTTTATAATAATAAATCACTAAAGACAATTTCAAAGAAAAACTAGATATCCTTATTAGTTACAGTACTACAGTTTATGATCTCTGCACTATTATAAAAATACAATTAATTCAAGAATGCTGCTATATTCAACACATAAACATATATATAGTTAACACTTAAGAACTTGTTTTATAATGGATCTGTTCAACCCAATCTTAACAGATATCAATCCACATTATGAGAGTTCATACCTATCCAACTCTACTAGAGGTTGATTTTGTACCATAAGAGCATCAATAAATTTTGCACTATCCAATGTAGTGAACACATGGCATACATTTCGTGTCAACTATATATGCATCCAAATACGCACGTTGAACAAATATATAAAAAAAAGGAGCATACAATAAATGATGAATTTATCCATAATACATCATGAAGCAGGTGTTGAATCATACCAGTATTTGAAGTCACCCAAGCACACCTTTTCTTAACCAGAGAACCATCCAACATTGCCACATCACACTCGCTCCCATTTCCCCTAATTTGTTAAATATATACGTCAAATTGATGAGTCCCGTCCCTGTCCCTGTGTGGTCAATATGGTACTTTTGGTTAAATAAATCATCATGTGAGAAACAGTAGTACATATCAAGATAATTATAATAGTGGAATAGATTCAGATGTTACGTACCATAAACTTGAAAGTTGGGACTCGCCATGCTCCTCAGTTCTCTTTCCTTATCCTCCCGGTTGCGCATTATAACATAAACGTGAAGGCTTTCATCAGCATATTCCATTTGTTCTTTTAGTATTTTCTGGGCCGAAAGGGCCAGGGAATAGCTGCAATGTTGCAACCTGATTGCTCTGATTGTTGGTATATGTCCAATACATGATTTCAGCAGTCTGATAGTCAATTGCATCCACTTTTTCTCCCCAAAGGCCAAGAAAACCAGTCTGAATGTTTGGAAATAAATTAATGGTATCATGATTCATGATATGACTTAAATGTTGCACCGTTAACCGGCATATGAAAAATATTTTGAACAATTTGATAAAGGACACTTAGAATGTACACATAACAGTACCTTTCTCATTGGTCTTTTCGTTTGATTTCTCGAATACTTTATTTGGTAATAGTCAAGTCAATTTTTATTACTCTTTTTCTCCTTAACCAGTTCTGCAAGTTTGTTGGCATTGATCACAACCTGCAAAAATATTTCGATATAAGAACAAAGATGCGTAAATTTTTTGAAGCTTGATTAAGGACAATCAAAATAAATGCGATACAAAAATGGCCTTGACACTTAAACAAACAAACATTTTCTCAAGGAAAGTGGAACTCAAGTAATAATCCACCTTAGTTGAAAATTTCACCCGAAAGTCAAAATACTAACAATGAACTATTGAAAGGCAAGAAGCCATATATATTTAACAAAAACGAATCATAGAAAGCAAATCCAGTGGCAAGCTAACAAACACCACTCTCAATTCGACAGATCTGGCTTTGTTTCCCGCTGGTCCAAGCACCGGCCGAGCCTCTGCCTCGCTGAAATTCATCGATTTCACCATCGCTGGTTCAGACATAATCGGCTAACAGAGTTGGGGTTTATAAACTACAGTGCATAAGTAGATTTTTTTTCCGAATTAGCACCGCGTATAGCAAATTAGGGCTTTTCGAGTGACTACATTACGACGAGACGGGATTTTTTGGAGCGGGGGTTGCTTTCCTCAGGAGCCGCGACTTCTTGTTCCATTATTGAGTGGGTATCATGACTGCGGCGGCAATTTACGCGGCGGAGGGAGGAAGAAGCACGGTGATTGCGCGCGGGGAAATTAGGGTTCGGTTTGGGGAATTTTTTTTTCGAAATGTTGAAGATGAAATCGGTTAGATGTTTAGTTTTATTAAATTATATTTTTCTTTTTTTTTAATTAATGTTTGACTAACGGCGCGTGTTCTGGACGCGCGAATTTAACGAAAATTTGGACGGTTTCCCAGTCGCAGGACCAAATGTGTAAAATTTTTGGCTACGGGACCAAAAGTGTAAGGTTTGGGACCAAAATCGTGAGGGGTGTGTCCTGTGGGACCAAAATTGCGATAAACTCCAATCGGGTTTGATAATATATAACTGATCTAATTTTCGCATCTTTGCATTCTTCATATTATTGACTTTCGATTTTCGTATCCGATTTGGTTTGATTTTGTGTCTGGGTGTTTGCATATCTGTTTCAATTAGTTTCAGTCTCAGATTTGGTTTGGTTTCGATTTCAATTTGATTCAGATATCATTAGGGATGGCAATGGGGTGGGTTTTAACCCGAACCCGGCACGAATCCGCCCCGGATGGGGCGGGTTAAACCCGGTCAAACGGGTTACGGGGCGGGTTAAAACCCGGTCAAACGGAAACCCGCCGGATGCGGGGCGGGTCATGGTATTAAAAACCCATACGGGTCATGGTATATATATAGTATATATTAAATGTATTAAGTAATCTATTCTAGGGTTTGTTACTTAATTCAATTGTTTCCAATTTCATTCAATTGCACATCATCATCTTTAATGTGTGATTGATTATGATATTATGTATTTTTTGTTTGTTTTAATTTGAATGATTCTAGTTTATGTTTTTATTTTTAGGAACTATATGTATTTAAAAATGATACTCCCTCCGTTCCAAAGAAGCGTGCACGTTTACTGTTTTCACGTATTTTTACGAGCGAGTTTTTATTAGTATTTGAAATGATAAAATAATTTTTAAAGATGCATGCAATAAATGAGATGTAGATCTATAATACCCCTCTTTAAAAATTATTTTATCATTTGAAATACTAATAAACAACTCGCTCACAAAAACTTGATAATAAAGTAGGTCTCAAATAAAAAAAATAAGTAGCTTTTACTTTTTATGGGAGGAGGTAGTATATATATGAAATTAAGAGTACAAATTAAAAAATAAAAAATAAAGGGAAAACAAAATTAAATATCTTGGGCGGGTTAAACCCGAAAAATGATTGAGCGGGTTCAAAAAATAATTTAAGCGAGGTTTTTCGTTTAGGAAAAAAAAAAAATGGTGGGGCGGAGTTCTTACGGGTTTGGCCAAACCCGCCCCAAACTCGGCCCGTTGCCATCCCTAGATATCATTCTTGAGTTGTGTTTCCAGCTTCTTGTTTGGAAAAATGTCAATCCAGGCCTGAAAGATGGCAAAACTAATAATTTAAGACCTTAAAATTTTTTCCTATCGATTCAAGGCCTGAAAGATAGAAAACTATCGATTCAGAGCCTGAAAGATGGAAACTATCAATTTAAGGCTCACACATTTTAAAGCCATGTTTGACACTTATATTTCATGTTCTTATTTTTTTTTCATGTTCTTATTTTTTCATGTTCTTATTTTTTTTTATTTTCAGGGTTTACGGTTCAGGGAATTTAGGGTTCATGGTTCAAGGTTTAGGGTTCATCGTTTAGGGTTCAGGGTTTAGGGTTTTAGTGCCAAACATGGCCTTAAAATTTATAAGCCTCGAATTGATAGTTTCTATCTTTCAGGCCCTGAATTGATAGTTTTCTATCTTTCAGGCCTTGAATCGATAGAAAAAATCTTTCAGACCTTAAATTGATAGCTTTACCATCTTTCAGACCTTGAATTGATAAAATTCTTTGTTGTTTTGAGTTGATAATTATGACGATGTGAAGTAGGTGATGTTTTTAATTGGGAGTATTTACTTTATTCCCAGATATTTTTTTTATTTTTAATTAAGTTATTCTTTAATTTTATTTTTTAAGAGTAGATATGTTGTGAATTTTTTTTTTTTTTACAGATATACTCTTTAATAATATAAACCATACACTTCAGTTAGAGAAAAATTGGTGTTTTTGTTGGATCCAAAATTTATAAATTAGGTAGGGTTAAGGTGGGTGTAGTTGGTGCATGTGAGATCTTGCCTTCTTAATAGCTATTTTAGAATTATACTCTCATTAATATTGCATGGTAGTTTTGATAAGTCGTAATGGAAATAGAAGAAAATAATTGAATACTTAATTTCATTACTTTCATTACATAATTTCACTCTCATGCAACTCTTCTCTAATTATATTCATTGTTGATGTTTTGACAAAGTAATAATAATACAATTAATAACTCTACGGTAATTGACCATTCAATGATATCTATTATCATTATCATTATCATTTTCAATTTCTAAGTAGTAGTATGAAGCCCCTAATTATATTATGTCGACTAGTGAGGACCCACGAGTTTATTTCAGCTGTATGACAAAGTTACAAGTTTTGGTTCTCTCTCCTTCCTAATTTGCGACTTCCTTGAAGTTCTTGAACTCGATCATTTTCAGAGGAGCTAGCTTTGTCAAACAAGAGAGTTTGAATCACAAATGATTCCATAACTTTGGTCTCAATTAGATTTAGTCTCATAAAAAATTTTTGTCATCGATTTAATCCCAATAATTTTGACAATGTTCAATTTTAGTCTCAAATCAACCGAAACAACGTCGTTTTGTAGATTTTATTTAGTGCTTTTCGACGGATGTTGTGACTTGAATGTTATGTGTACTATCACGTGTATTTTTAAGTGTGTTTGACAATTTTAAAATTTTAATTATATATTCATGAAATTTTAGCTGTTAAAAAAAAGTACACAGAACAGTTTAATCCACCGGAAAGCCCCAAATAAAAATAGCAAAACGACGTTGTTCCGATCGATTTGGGATTAAAATTGGACATTATCAAAGTTATTGGGACTAAATCGACGACAAAAAAACTTATGAAACTAATTTTATTTGAGACCAAAGTTATGAGAGCATTTGTGATTCAAACTCTCAAACAAGATGTCGCTGCTAAAATCCGCATTTCCTACCCTTTTTTTTATTAAAGTCAAATTGTTGTATTAATAGCTGGGATTCTTTGCCTTTATTTAAAAAAAAAAATCATTTTTTCACCAAATATTTTTTAAAAATTTATAAGCTCGCAAACAACTTATTATATATTTTAAAAAGCTTATAAGCTCAATCAAATTAACGGACTCTCAAGGGTATTTCTTATGCTCATAGAACCGTTACCATACTTCTTTTGCATTTTCAAAAAAAATAAAATAAAATAAAATTTAATGGACTTTTCCAAAATTATGGTGGTCGCTTGGATTATTTTTCATTTTTAAAATTTCATAAATCCACAATATAAAAAATAAAATAATATATTAAAAATGAATCAGATAATATTTTTCCTATTTTCCATTCAATTCAAGTAATAGCAAATCCATATTTCAAAATCATCTAAATCTCAAATCCAAAGAGATTTGAGCTTGAGCTTGAGCTTATTTCCCACATCGGCCAAATTCAAGCTTTTAAACCCCTGGTCAATAAATCTTTAACAACAGAAATAAATAGAAGTGACAAGATGTTGTTTCTCGAAGCACCGACATTCAAAAAAGGAAAAAAATATATCATTAACCAAAGAAGTAAATAGAAATGACAAGTCGTTGTTTCTCGAAACACCGATATACAAAAATGGAAAAAAATAATCTCTCCGTCGAATGTAAATTTTTCTTTTTAATCTGTTCTAAAATAAATTCTCTCTCTCATAAATAGTAAAATAATTTTATTATTCATAATTTTTATAGTCACTTTTCACATCATATTACAAAAAATATACTTACTATACTACACATTACTCCATATACTTTTTTTTTCTTTCCCAATATTCAAAACTACACTTTTACTTTTATTATTTTATTATCATTTTATAACTAAAACACCTAAAAATGATCTCAATAGTTCTCCACATAGAGTTCCTCACGGTTTCGGTTCGGTTCCGAACCGTCGGTTCCGCCGCCGGTTGCTCTTTTCTTTTTTTTTTTTTTTTTTTCTTAGTTTTTGGATCTAAAATTTGAAGAAATTTACATGAAGATGATAAACTATTGTCATGAGAATTTAAATGGAAAATTACAATAGTTAAAACATACATAATTTTATAATTAGACAATTATAAATACATTATAATTGCCTAATTGATTCATCATCAAACATTACAACATTAGTACAATATTAAAATGCAATTAGATTGAGTTAAAGAAGATTATTTATTTATTTAAAAAAAAAAAGAAAACCGGTTGTTCGGACCGGGAACAGGCGGTTCCGGTTCCGAAAATGATGGAACCGTAACCAAACTGAATCGTATATCTTGCGGTTACGGTTCTGTTCCGGAACCGAACCAAACTGAACCGTGGAACCGGAGGTTCCGGTTCGAACCGCCGGTTTCGATTTTTTTTGAGCATGCTTATCTCCACATACTTTTTTTTCTCTTCCAGTATAAAAGTTATACTTCACTTTTATTATTTTTTATTATTTTTTAATTAAAATACCTAAAAGAAAGGGAAAAATGTAGAGAGAAGGAGGGAGTACGAACAAATGGCAGTTCAATTAAATAGGTATGGTCCAAATTACTGTAACAGTACTGGTCCAATTAAATGATTTAATTTGTGGCTGCAGAATGATGCAAATGCTGAAACATGCATAATCATCAATATTAGCGTGTTGTAGTACACAGATATGATTGGAACAATTTTATTCCATTAAATTAAAAAGAAAGAAGAACAAATTATTTTATTCCACTCAAAAAAATGAAGAGTTGCCTAATTTTTTTTTTTAAATTGCTACAAAATTTTCCAACAAAATAATTTTATTTTTAAAAAGTGAGGATTATCTACTATTTCTCTACTAATTTTTAAAATAATATTTAAAAAAAATACCTACATAAATAATTCTCAAGACAAACAATCTACTAGATACATTTGTAATTTCCCTAGACAAACTTATCTACACAAATAATTTTCTAGATAATTTATATTTCTATAGACAATTATATTTATAGTTTAAAAATAGCTTATATAATTAGAAAATTTGTAGACAAGTCATAGACAAGATTTACCATTTAAGGATGAAATTATTTTCGTTGAAAATTTCGTAGACATGTTAAAAAAATATTGAAAAATTCCGTAAACAATGTAATTCTTTTGTAGTTTTCCCCTAATAAACTTAGTGTTTCAATCTGTATTTCATAATTTAAATTAATGACAAGTGAAATGAGTAAAAATATTCAATAAACTATCATAATTTTAAATTCATATTGTATTTCATAATTTAAATTAATGATACGTTTGAATGACAAAAACTATCCAATAAACTATTATAATTCTAAATTTATATTTTAAAAATCCAAAAAAAAAAAAATCTTTGACCATGGAAAAGTGACACAGGAATTTGTCCGTTCATTCCCCAGGGTATGTTTATTTTGGGATTCACACGGATGGACTTAGGACTTTGCGCTCCCCGTCTCATACGAGTTTGAGATTTAAAGTCTGGTTTTTAAATCCCACATTCAATCCACACCGATAAATACTTATAATACCTATTATTATTTTTCCCAATACATCACACTTTATACATTTTATTACTCTTCTCAATATAATATAATAATACAACTTCAATCACTATTAAAAATTGATTTGACATAAAGTTAAATACTACCCTACTTAAATCCCAAAATAAACACATATATTTACTATTCATCAAGGATTTTAAATCCTTGAATTCTAAAACATTAACTTGCTCCGCACGCTTAAATCTCAAAACAAAACGTGCCTAGCTTATTTGAGCCCGGATCTGAGATGCCCTCAAAATGGAGGAAATAGTTGAAATTGTAATCTCACTTTTGAAAAGAGTAAAATAAAAAGATTCCTGCATTAGTTAATTATCATTAACCAAAACCTAATTTTTTTTTATAAGTAAAAGTTCTTTTATTTCTAAAAGAAAAGGACAGGATGTCCGGTATAGTGATTTACAGCTTTATACAATCAATAACAGTTAAGTATTTTTCTAGGATTTTCTAACCAATCTGAAAACGAATAATTACACAAAGATGGATATTTCATCGAGCACCAACTCCAAAATCTGCCTTTGATTTTGTCTACCGTCTTCTCCAGTTCAAAGATTTTTCCTTCAAAGATTACCTTGTTTCTTCCCTTCCAAATATTCCAGACTATGCAGTTCCACAAACTTGTTGCAACAATATCACCTTTTTTTGCCAGGAAACAATCCAGCATGAGATAGAAAGTGCCTAGAGATTTGATTGTGTCCAGCTCCTAAGATACTCAGCCAATTATAGCAAGCATACCAGATTTTTGACGAAACGTTGCACTCAAGGAAGAAGTGAGATGCAGTTTCCAGCTGAAGATTGCAAAACGGGCAGTTTGAATTACTATTTTGAAGCAGAATGTTTCTCTTTGTGAGATTTTCTCTCGTAGGTAACCGGTCTTGTAAGAGTCGCCAGGCCATCGCCGATACTTTGATAGGAGAAATTTTGCTCCAAGTTCGGCTAAGAATTGCACGATCAGTATTACCTCGTCGGATCACACTTCCAGGAGCACTCAAAATATCGTAGGCCTTCTTTGTCTTGTATTTATCATCAGGGGGCACCTTCCATTTCCATGTATCTTCCACATCTTCATTTAAACGAATCCTGTCAATCAAGCAATATAAATCATTAATAATAGATATATCACGATCAAAAAGATTCCTATTCCATTTCAACTCCCAAATCCACGATCCGTTCACCCACTTCCCCATCTCACCTATCGACGCCTCCCTCATAGAACTCAAATGATATAATCTACTAAACCTATCTTTAAGAGACTCAAGACCAGCCCACCTACTTTCCCAAAAATTTGTGTCCTTCCCATTTCCTATACATCTCTCTAATCTACCCCATAGCCACTTTCCCCCTTCCCCCGACACATTATCCAATACATCTTTCCACTAATTAGACATCATACTCCAACTACACTTAATGAGAATCCCCGACTCTCCCAAATCAAAATTTTCATACAAAGATTTTAAGACTCTGACCCACAAGCTCTTACCCTCCACCAAGAATCTCCATACCCATTTACCCAATAACGCCCTATTGAACACCTCCAAGTCCCTAACCCCAAGTCCTCCCAAAGCTTTTGATTTACACACATTTCCCCAGCTCACCCAACATATTTTGGAATTATTCTCACACCCACCCCAAAGAAATTTACGTTGTAAGGAAGATAAGACACTCAAGGTGGTTTTTGGAATCTGATAGAAGGAGAATTGGTAAGTTGGTAATGAAGATAGGACCGCATTGAGGAGAGTGATACGACCCTCAAAAGAGATCTTTCAGTCTTCCCAGGATTTCAGTTTTTTCTAAAAAATTTGGACCAAGGCTGCCCATTCATTTGGTTTCTTGTATCTTGCTCCAACCCGAATTCCCAAATAGGAAAAATGAACCTCTCCAGTGGCGCATCCAAGTATGTCTGCCATCTCTTGAATTCTGTGATTACCCACGTTAAGCCCAATTAAGCAGCATTTGTTATAGTTGATCTTGAGGCCCGAAAGTAACTCGAAGTTCTTCAGAATCCTTCTTATTGCCCAAGCATTTTGAGGGCAAACTGAACCAATGAATATAGTGTCATCTGCATACTGTAAATGAGAAATCTGATTTTTTTTCCATCCCGATTTCAGCAGCTTTGAACAATCCATTTTCCGTTGCTTTTGCACCTATAAGGTTGAGACCCTCTTCAACCAGGAGATATAAGAAAGGGGAAAGAGGGTCCCCTTGTCGTAATCCTCGTTCAAGCTTGAATTCTCCCGAATGGCTGCCATTGACTAGTACCGAAGCGTAGGCACTTGACACACACTCCTTAATCCAGCTCCGCCATTTACTACAAAAGTTGAATCATTTGAGCATCATATCTAAGAAATTCCAATCTACCGAATCATATGCCTTGGCGAAATAAATCTTGAAAAAGGCCCTTTCCAACTTTCTCCTCTTCGCTTCAGCCACTGCTTCATTAAGAATAACAATCTCATCCATAATGTTTCTCCTTCCACAAACGCGCTTTGATTTATGGAGATCAGCATATCCATGACTTTGCTAAGACGGGATGCAAGTATCTTTGCAAGAATTTTATAGGCGCAACCGATGAGAGATATTGGCCTATACTCCGATAAACAAGATGCATCCTCTTTTTTAGGAATGAGAGCAATGAAAGATGGATTGATCCCACGAACAAGTTTGCCATGTTCAAGAAAATCTCCCTTGATAATGGCTCAACATACTTTGATGAACTTGAAATTGAAGCCGTCAGGTCCCGGGCTCTTGGAATTCTCAGAATTATCAATTGCTGCTTTCACCTCTTCCTCATTGAATGGTGCGGAGAGGAGCGAATTGTCTTTGGAGGACAACTTTTTAGAGAAGAGAAACCTAACTTAACCTCCTGAAAAAAAAATATATATATAGAAAAAAAAATCCTAACTTAACCCAACTCTAACATCCATCCAAACTCCAGACGAAGTATTTTAATAATTTAATTAATGAGGAGGACTGACCAAAAAAAAAAGATGAGTATCATAATTTTTTTTAGCCATCTAGTTGCACCGTGCACTCATATTGTATTTTAAAATCATGTAATTTGCTATAAATTAAATATACAGCTTGTTTATATTGAACCGTACGTGCAACTATTAATATGAAAAAATAATTATACAATTCAGTATAAATAAATTGTATATATCAATATAACAAATTGCATGATTCGAAGATGCACTATGAGTACACAGTGCATTTGGATGCACATGAACTGAGCAATTTTTTATTCTAAAACATTTGTTAGCAACTTATCTTCGAGTTACTCAACCTCATGATATGATTTTTCTTGGCGAATCTTTCTTCAACTACGGTTATATTAATCACGGATAAAATTGTCTTTTTTTTTTTTCATTTTATTTGATCTGTCCACATTGTATTTGAGTAATGTTTTCCTTAAACAAAATTATTGCCTATTGGACCAAGGTTCCATAAATTAATGAATCGTACTACCTCCACCACGCAATAATTATTATCGAATTTTAGTGGACGAGTTGTTTATTAATATTTTAAATTATAAAATGATTTTTAAAAGGGGTTATTATAGATTTACCTCTCATCTTTTATATATATTTTTAAAATTTATTTTATTATTTTAAATATTAATAAAAAAATTGTTCACAAAAATACATAAAAATAGTAAATATGCAAATTATCACGTGACCGACGGAGGGAGTATTAAATAGCAAATGAAGCCCAGTACTGTACGACAGTTTCTAAAACAAGTTTGTGTCACTGAAAAGACGTCCATAAATTTCTTAGTAGACGTGTACCTAATAGGATCTACGCAATAAATTCATGATATAGCTCCCAACATCTTATTTGTCTCATTGCTTGAGAAAATGTACCCCACACTCATTACATTAGTTGCTATATGATTTTTAAACGCGCGACACTTTATGAAAAGTTTAATGCCACCCAACCGCATACCTATTTAAGATAAGTATGTCCCACAATTATTTTTTGATTGCTTTCACGGCCATTCTCAATTACTTCTGTCCTCTTATTCAAAATATTTTGACATTTTACACGTTTATTAATAAAAAAATTATATTAAAATTAATTTTATTTAATAATAAATTATCTTTAATAATATTATGGGGAGTAAAATAAGAAAATAAAAAAATAGTATTAAATAAGGGCAGTGTAAAAAAATAAAAATCAGAACATCAAATAAAAAGTAAATAATACAATAAATCAAAATATCTTATATTTTAAATAGGAGGGATTATTAAACAACACAAATATGCTTTAGTATACTGTACTACGTATTATAATATGTTGTACAATTAATACAATATACATTAAAGCAAAATGTAGTATTGTATTATAGAATAAAGCGAGTAACACTTTTGCACGTGCAACAATCATTTTAATAAAATAAGTAATATTGTTTCAATAAAATATTTAATTCTTACATATTAATACTTTTTAATATAATAGTTATTTTCTCTTAAAAATACACATCAATTATATGATGAAATTATTGTAGTATATGCTAGTTTTCTTATCCATAAATGAGTATAAAAATTGTACGGCAATAAACGATCAGAATAAACAACTCGTAAATAATTAAATTTAGCTAGCAACATAAATGAAATCAGAGAAAGACAAGCTACGTGTATCTCCTTAATAATAAGGCATTAATACAAAATAGCCAAGGACATGTTATATGTAACAAGTAGACCGTGCACTTAATTTATAGTGCATATATTTTAAAATTATGTATTTTTTTATATTAAAATATATTGTAACTTGTTTATAATAAATTGTACAGTTATTAATTATATGTAAAACAAATTACACAGTTCTGTGTACACAAGTTTCATATTTAATGCAATAAATTGCATAATTTTAAAATACATTGTGAAGTGCAGAGTGCATCTGATGCACATAAGACCCACTCCCAATAGCCACATGTAACAAAATTTCTTCTTTTCTAAAAAAAAATGATTATGCTTTATTTATTTTTTAATCAGGAGGAAATATTCTTATTAGTAAACTAAGGTATAACCTCGTAGTCTAATCTCATGTCGATATAGTATGACATAATTAAAATTTGAGAAAATCCCCGTTTTTAGCTAATCTCATTTTAAAATTTATTTTTTATCAAATATTTTGTTTAATTTATTTTTTAGTCAAGAGAATAGTTTTTTGGGCTATTATACTTTTAATAAAGTCAACAAAAAATTTTAAAAAAAAATGGTACGGGTTAATAAATTGTAGTACGTGTTTACTTAAATTATGGTACAAACTTAAAAATAATTGTACAAATTAAACTAAATTGTGATAATAATGACGATATGAGGTTGAAATACGGGTGATATGAGATTAATTTAATAGTGGTACGAGTTGAAATAAGTGTAGTACAATGTCCGAGTGGATTCGTGTCAAACTATCGTGGACATATGATAGTCGTCCAAATTTTATTCAAACATATAGGGTTTGGAATTAGAATTGAATTTTAGAACCCACTTTTAAAGTCGAGTAAATTATACTATGCCAACTATCTACATAAGGCTAGATATGATTCCATCCTTATTAATAATTTTTGCCTTTTCCAAAAAAAAAAAAAAAGAAAGAAAGAAGGCTAGACATTCTTGTCTTGTAGTTTTAATAACACACAATTGCATGCACGTAGAAAGTGCGAAACGGACCTAATCATAGATAGTTAGGTGGTCAAAAACATCAACATCAAACGATACACTATTAAATTCCGTAACCTTTTGATTGATTTCATGCCTTGGGGAAAATGCAGGTTCCATAAATGCAACATCGCCCTCACCCTTATCGGAAAACGACACCGGAATTTGTCCATCGCCGTCTACCACCGGCGTTTCAAGCAACCACCGGATGCATTCGTCCACCTCTTTTTCCGATAACACATTATTTATCAAGGAAAATTCAACACTACTAGTATTTTTCTCGTCTTTTGTTTTGTTCGTTTTGTTTACTTCTTCACTCGAACTATGGTGTGATTTGGATAAGGTTAGAGGCTGGGGTTTAATTATAATGTTCTTTTCAGCACCGATGGTTTTTTTCTCGGTTGTTTTCAATGAAGATGACTTCTTGAGAATATGGGAGTTCCAGAAGTTCTTAAGGTCGTTGGCTGTTCTTCCCGGAAGTCTACCGGCAATCAATGACCATCTGCATCGACCAAACGTTTAATTACAACAATAAATCGATGTTCAAATTAAGTGTAATTTGGATTGATATATGTAATTAAGTTTTGTCTAATTCAATTTACAAAACACCAGGTGTCGTCGTGAAAGAATTCTATCTCATCTAAAAGTCCGAACTTGTAGTAGAGAAGTGTGGAATTAATTTGTTAATTTAATTTCCGTAACACGTCGTACACATTGGTGCACTTGCTATGTTTCAGTTTTATTAATCTGCACTACACATACGTTTCGTTTTTAGTCAAATTTAGTAGTCTGTAAGTTTCATTTATAATTAATTAGTTTGTACGTTTCACTCATGAGACCAGTTATACGGTGCAACTAGTACATAGGAGACTGACTATTTTACAAAATAATACACGTACATAATATCACCTTTTAGTACATGAAGTATCATTATTTTAAAAATACTTAATTTTGTAATTATTAGCAAAATCACTAAGAATTGATACTTAATTTTTTTTTTAAAAGGTTCGCAAAGACCTAGGTTCATAAAATTACTGTATTTAAATAGTGATAATATATCTGTGAATAGTGATAATATACCGGAGAAAATAAAAGAAAATGCTCTTTAAAATACAAAACCTCGTGTAATCTAACTGGAGAAAAAATGAAATGAAGAATGGGAGCCTTGCCTGTTCCCTATCAATTTATGAAGTCTTATAATAAGATCAATCTCATCATTTGTAAAGTAACCTCTCTTAAGATTTGGTCTTAAATAGTTCAACCATCTTAGTCTACAACTCTTTCTGCATCTGTTCAACCCTGCCAAAATTCCAAATTAATGCAACCAAATCAGTTCTCATTTAAAAAATATAGCAAGAAATTAATTAAATTAATGCAGTTATCTGAAATATATATTCTCCAATATATATTTTCAGAATTTTGTATAAATAAATAATTACCAGCTCTGGGAGGGACTTTATGCCACTTCCCTTCTCCAAACTTTTCAATGCAATTTCTCAAGAGAGTATCTTCCTCTTTTTTGTCCACGCACCTTTTCTCACTCCAACTCCACTTTTTTCCATTTTTGTGTAATAATGTTTTGCCTAATTTGTGTAAAATATGTATGATCCTTTCATGAATTTAAATGCGATTTCAGTTAGTCATACGGATGCCGTGCATTGTTTCCTACCACAAAGTACATTTTCCAGAGGCACAGTTCCTGGTGGCCTGCGTCAAGCAATCTATTAATTATGATCATGATATATCACGCTTACATGAAATGGCACATGGTCCAAATATACCTCACATCATTACCTTATTATTACTATTCCAAGAGAAATGAAATACGCTATCAAGTATATATGGACGATGCTACCCCTGGGGTGATGGAAAAGTCACAACAACCAACTAGTAGATCGTCATGTTATTTTCAATGTGTCCAATTTTTGTTATTTATTTTTTTACTGCCTTCAATTTTAGTTCTTTTAATGTTAATTTAGATAATTTTTGTGTTAATTCCCTCATATCCCTCACTTTTCCCTACTTAATTTTAAGCTCAAGTGTCTAACTTATGGGGGTTCTAACACTAAATAAAAATGATAAAAATTTAATTAACGTATTTAATCAATTCTCAACTCACAAATTTGCATTTAAATTAATCTCACGCAACTCTATCAAGTATGATTTCACACAAAAATTAATAGAAGAGAACCAATCAAAGTAAAATCCATAAGAATCAACATCAACAAAAAGTAACTTAAAATAACTAAATCAAGACATAAGTCCAGAATTCACAATCATCCCAACGTCCAAAGACACTAAGAGTGCAAGCCCATCAATTACATATCAAAATCTTGCAAAATAAAGCTCAAGAAATAAATGAGACTATTAATTGAAATTCAAAATAAATGAAAACTCAAACCCTAGAAGACATCTTGAGTTGAAGCTTTAAATTTTGAAGCCCAAAAAATGTTGGGGTTCAAACAATATCCCACATCGAAATAATATGGGAGGATCAATATTTATTAGGATGGACAATATCTCAATTGGTATACTGTACTTTTGGGAGATGCCTAAAAACAAATATGTGCGGGCTTGGCCAAAAACATATAATATCATACCAATAATCCATCCAATTCTAACAATGGTATCAATCCTCCCTTAAAACAAAAGACCACCGAGTCTCCCTCAAACAACTTCGCTTTGTAGTCCATAGAGACCCCGTTTTTTTTTTTTAATCAAGGCTTCACCGTCTTATTTGTTTAACACCGGGGACTACTCCCACACCGTTTACGGCTCGATACCATTTATTATGATCCCGATGGACTTAAATTCCGCATTGGTATGATATTGTCCGGTTTGGGCCAAGCCCGTTGTTTTTTTTGCCATCTCCCAAAAAGTCTCGCAAAAATTGAGATAGTATCCATCCTAATATACCCCATGATCCTCTTATATTATTTCGATGTGGGATATTGTTTGAACCCCGCTCCTTCCTCATTACCCCCACTTAGTGGGTGAAATTTTTTATGAAGACTTTCAAACCCTAGCTCTAAAAATCTCCTTTCTCAGAATGAGACAAATGTCGAATTGCTTCAGGAAAGTGGAATCTCGTTTTCTGCTGCCCTGTTCTCCTTTTATCCCTCGTCTGCTGCCCCTTTTTCTAGCTAAGAAAAACGCTGAAGTGTGCTGTAGTTGCTGTATTAGAATAGCAACTTTTGGTTATAACCTCTTTGATCAATTAAATGAGTTGCAGATCTATTAAATATTTAAATACAAATTTAATTAATTAATTATTATTAGCATGAATTAATCCTATATTAATTCAAATAATAATTGCAACAACAAATCATGCATATAAAAAGCCACGTAAAACCTACGTGTAATCTCACGGTTTACGTGAATCTCGGGATAAGGCTTGGTTGGAACTAACCAAAAGGACTTCCCAAGTATTCCCTTAGCCCTTGCTCGACAATGTGGAAGGATATATGTTAACAAAAGGAAAAAAAATAAACTTTGTTGCACCACTTATGTGGATTTGCTAATATTTCCATAGACATGGAATTGTATTTTGAAAATCATCCCCTATTTATAAGAGGGAGGGTGGATTTTATGTGATATTTCAATGTGGGAAAAAAACTTTTCTTAGTCACCAAGAAATCTTGAATATATCTCATATATTCTTTTTCCCATAATTAAAATATTCCACAAAATTCCACCTCCTCTATAATATGGCGATTTTCAAAATTAAGTGTCTCAAGAATCCAAGATTTGGATCTTCTTGAATTTATATGAGATATCCTTGTATTTCAAGAAATACATATCTTTCATAATATCTTTTCAAGAAAATCAAGAAAATCTTTCTTGCCCACTATATTTTCAAAAATTAAAATTTACTATGTAGATAACCAAGTGGGAGATTTCTTAAATTTAATGAGATAATCTTGTATTCCAAGAATACATATCTTCATTCCATAATAAAATTCAAAGAAAATCTTTCTCCCTTTTTATCCATAATTTTTAAAATTTAGAGGAAATATAAGAAAATATTTATTTTATTTTAATCACATTTTCGCTATATGTTGGGCTACTCGGGGGGCCTTTAGGAGAATTAAGATTGGACCTTCTAATGGATCTTGAATATCTAATATTGAGCCATATAATTCAAGCCCATAAATATTAATTAATCCCACTACATAATTAATATTGCATTCCATCTTAACTCATATTACAAAGAATATGACTCCCTAATTATTTCCGTGTTTAAGATTATCTTATTATTAATTAATTCAAGACACAAATAGCTTTCCTTAATTAATATCTTATGTCCTTGGTCGAGGAACCGGTTCATCATTATTATCCATACCGGAAAAATTCCAAAGATTTGATATGATAAAACTTATGAACCTCCCAAGAAAAAAAGCGTTTTGCAAAGATTCTTCAGTATTAAATCTTAGCAATCACATTTGACCAATAATATTGCCCAAGATAAAAAGTATTGAATCTCTTGGGGACCCATGATAAGTCAAAGCAATAGTTACCAATCCCACGTGATCCTATTTAAGGGGATTTGCATCTTAAGAAACAACGAACCACCGAGGTCTAATTCTTCCTTGTTCGGGCTACGAAGAATTTATCCTCCTCAGAGGGTCCTATTTTATTAATTGAGTGTAATCTCTTGGTCAAGACAAACCAATTTCGCCTTTACACCTCAACCTTTTCGCGATGGTTGTTCATTTCCATCTGGTCGTAATGAATAAAATTCATTTTTAGTGACAAAATAAATTTAATCTTTTTCCTAAATCCAATCACTAAATTAACTAATGAACACGTATCTTTTATTGAACGCTTATCTATATGTATAATTCAATCATATTTAAAGCATCGATGATAAACAATTTATTTCAATAAGTTACGAAAATTTTTAGATTATACAAAGTAAAAAGCATACTTTTCATTAATCCCAACAATTCCCCACTTATACTCAAAGTCCGCTTTTTAAGTATACTACAACACGCCTTTAAGTAGTCCGTGACATCCAATGTCACCTACACGAACCTAATAATTTCTCCCACTTATACTCCATATAGTATGACACCCATTCCAACATGTCTCTCGAATGTATTCGTTTTTAGCTAAATGGATCTCACATTTATTTTTTATCTATATCTCCTCTCTTAAATTTTTGTTTAAGATGTGATTTTTTTTAATGTGTTTGTTTGAAGTGAATAGTTTTTGGGCTATTATACTTTTAATAAAATTCGTCCAAGTCCAAAAAGATCTAGAGCCCAATCCGGTTCTTTCAAAAAAATGGTTGAGTCGGGTTAATAATTTTGATGGCTTTTCCCAAAAAAAAAAAAAAAAATCTATATCCGATTGAAATCCGGTCCGTAGACATTCTTGTCAACATTCTATCCCAGTTCTTTTGGTAGTTTTAATAACACAATGCAATTGATATCTTGCATCATGCCTACAAAGTATTCGGTCTCGTGAATGGATACATAAGGTTTCCGGAATCATAGAATACCTTTCATGTCATCTATCTCATTTTCGCCTTTGGGAACATTTTCTTGGATAGATGGATTCCAAGTCCGAAATTCCTAACCTTTCTTGAAATCTTGATTTCAATGTTTCAAAAAAATGCAGGTTCCATGAAACTTGCGATAATCGATCATCCTTTTCCGGCCTCGAAGTTATCTTGATCCAAAGGATAACGACCCTAAGTCTTTCATATCAAACTTTTTTGAAACCATGCCCTTACGTCGATACCTTCACATCGTTCCCGGCGATCACAATGTCATCTACGATAACTAAGAATACGGATGCATTCGTCCAACTTTCAAACTTGTTTTGATCAAACCCATAAGACTTTATTACATGATCAAAACTTTGGTTCCAAGCTCGGATGCCTGTTTGAATCAAGTAAATGGACTTCTTGAGCTTACAAACAAGATGTTCTTGCCCGTTTCAATGAAATCTTGGGGTTGTTGCATATATAGATCTCTTTATCAAGACTTCCGTTAAGGAAAGCCGCCTCTTGACATCTATTTGCCAGATTTCAAAGTCGAAATTTGGATAAGAGAATTCACTTAAGGCTGGGGTTTCCTCATAATCAATCCTTTCTTTCGAGTTAAACTTTCGATTAGTCTTGTTTTTTCAACCTTCCCGTCCGGTCCTCTTTTCCTTTATATATCCAGATCCAATGGGTTTGACCCCATTAAGTGGTTCGACTAGCTCCCACACTCTATTATGAAACGTCGAACCCATTCCGCCTTTCATTGTTGTTTGCCAAGAATCAGATCCTTATCTTGGAGTGCCTCGTCATATGTCCATGGGTCTGATTCCAATCAAGTCCGAGGACTCTCCTATTCCCAAATGCTCTAATTGCCTCTAACAACCCTCCCACTATGACGAGGCTCCAGTTGTGAAAATTTTGGTATATCATCTAAGTAATTTGGAGGTTTGCCCTCTAAGCTCATTTAAGGTAATCTCACTTCGGGTTTTTTTTGGTTCATATAGTTTTCTTCCAAAATCTAAAGTGGGTGCGGATATCCACCTTTTGATCTTGAACCATAGAACATTCACCCTTTTTGTTCCCTCGGGGTATCCTACAAAACAACCTTAATTACGACGAGGATCCAATTTACTGGGTTTCCTTGTCCAACACGTGGGGCCGGACACCCCAAAAGTTCTCATGTGTCTCATACTAGACTTTGCGTCCGGTCCACAATTCTTTGGGGTTCTGGGAACCGATTTGGATAGCACCAAGTTCGGAAATGTAAGTCATTGTTTTTCAAGGCATGACCCCGTAATCGACTTGGGGAAGATCCGTTTAACTCATCATTGATCTAACCATTTCCAAAAGAATTATGTTTAGCTTAGCTCACAATCCCCATTTTGTTGAGGGGTTCCGGTGCGGTGAGTCAATCCCTTCATCGATAAGTAGTTCAAAAACTCATCGCTTGAGGTATTCGCCTCCACGATCGATCGTAGAGACTTGATCGTTTTTCCACATGATTCTCTGCTTGAGCCTTAAATTCTTAGAATTTCTCAAAGGTCTCATTCATGCTTCATAAGAAAATGTACCTTGATTTTATCAAAAAATTACTCATAACCTCCTCTTTTCTTTGGTTGACATTGGATATACATCCTTTTAACGATCTCTAACACTTCTTTGGCCCTATTCCCTTGGCTCCAAATGCCATCTTGGTCATATTACCCTCCAAACATGATTCGTTGGATTCGATTCAACTTGGAAAACCATCTTTCACCAACCTTTGATCCTCTTTGGATTTATATTTTAGATTTTAAAGTCTCGCAAAGACCTGAAACGTTTTTTTCCTCATAAAATTGATGTGTTATAGGATACATTTAAATAGTGGTGTGCAATATAATTGTATAGAATTTTCCATCAATGTCCCGGAGAATACAAATCATTTAAAAAATGATGTCATTCTTAAAAAGAAACTTAGTGTCCTTTAATCAATTTTAGAAACTGAAAGAGATTCTTTCTAAAACTGGGAACACAAAGATAATCTCAAAAAAAAAAACTTTATCTTCAAAAGATAGGTGCACTTCTCCCATTTGCTTTAATCCTACTCATGTAGCATTGCAATGTCTATACTTGCGTAGTATTGCAATAATCGTTATTACCGTAGCATTGCAATATCTAAGCATTGCAATGTCTTCTACTTTAAATAACGTTGCCCGGTGTGATGAGGATCTCACTCCCACTACGTTCTTGGGATCATTTAGAACCCGTGAAGCCAACATGATTAGTGGATCTCAGTATCAACCACCCACCAGAAGTATCTGCCCGCTAAACAAGTTTCAACAACTAGTGTGTGAGAATTACCTTTATTTCCGTCCCTTTTGGGGTTGGAACAGCAAAACCTCCATTGTCCTCTCTCAACACTTCCTCTTTGGACTTTCCTCGACTCAACAAGCATTCCTCATCTTACCATTGCCCTTGGCAACATTTGAGTTTTATTGCTTATGGCCTTTGGTCCTCTTTTGCCTAAAGATGAAGACGGACCACTTGCCGTCAAATTGAGTTTGGTGCCTTATCATCATTTCTTGCCAAGTCCAAAAGTTTGCAACAAATTAGCTAGCGAGGCCAAAATGCTCAAAAACCTTTCTCGGGCAGAATGAAGTATTTTCATCCGAATTCTCCGGATCATAATAAACTAATCTCAAGTTTGTTCAGATGGGCCATCTATTTTGAGGACGTAATCCCTTATGGATTTTTCCTCCACCATTTTCAATGCACATCTCTCTCAATCCGACGAGTCCCGCGTGTTTTGACTCGTCGGTTTGGCTCATCCCGATTTTGTGTGTCAAAATCCACTTGTCTTTTTTGCGATTAGACAATTATAATTTTCCAATCAATATAGTTTCCATATATATTGTATTGACTTTAAGTATAATAACAAATGGATTAAAAGGTAACGACATCTTGAATGTAAACAACTATATGCAATAGCACAAGAATATCACAAGGTTCGATCACATTCATCATATTTAAAATCTCAAAAAAAAAAAAAAACATGAACATGCATCGTAACATCTCAAATCGGTTTAAATAAGCCACGTACCATTATTTAAACACATTCAAGCAAATTACAAACAAGAACATAGTTACAAACCTTTAATATCCAGATTAATAGTTGGCTCTATTAATATAAAATTAGACAGGATTCTTGGAAGTATATGCATATCAATTTTATACCTAAGTAATAACCATGATTAAATCTGAGGATTACTATTTCGCTTTGATGGTATGCCTCGTTGGGAGGGTCATCGTCGCCACTAGTAATAACCCACAATCATCCGTTTGGAATTCATTCATGTGAAACCTATCTTTTGGTGATGGAAATTTTCTCCAAAAGAATTCACAAGTAAATAAATCATGGAGGTCAGAATTAATTCAATTTTATTATCCTAATAAAATTGTCAATTAATTATTTAAACATACTTAGTAATTTTGAAGTTGAGATTTTTCCATTTTTTCATGCAAACACATTTAAACAAATTAAATAAAGCATAAGATAGTAAATCAAATCAGCAAAACAAAAAATAAACATATTGGGCACAAATTATCCAATTGTCATGGTTTGATTTTTTGCTTGATCTTGAAGAAACACGCCTCGAATTTCTCCCACTCAAAAAATATCCACGCCACGCCGCAATTTTGCACGCGCCCACATCCGCCGGCCACTTAGCACAGGGGGACCTCGGCGGCTCGAACCCGGCCTTTCGACACGCCTCGGCAAGTGTCGGCATGGGGGCTCTCGGCGAATTCGGCGGCGCGCAATAACCTCTCTAATGATAAAAATTTAGCCGCAGATTAACCCGTAGTATTTAATCAATTCTCAACTCACCCGTCTTGTGCGCCCTCATCCTAAATTAATCCCCTTTAATTTAGCCCTTTAATTCTTCGTCTCTTCGTTTATCCTAAGTTTGAATTTATTTACAAAAAAATAAATAAACCTAGATCTAGACTAGTCTATTACATTGATCAAATCAAACAAATCCTAGATAGTAGGAATCAAAAACAAATCCGAACAAATTAAAAAACCACGGTTTAATGCAAAAATAAAACATTAAAATCCATGACAATTGGATAAGTCCAAAATTCTATAATCATTTCAAATTTAATGTCCACAATTAAATTACAATTTAAAAAATTCAAAGCCCATCAATTACATACCGTTGTTGGGGAATGAGTTAATCTATTCTTGCATTTAAATAAAATTTAATTAATTAATTATTACTAGCATGAATTAATCCTATATTAATTCAAATAATAATTGCAACAACAAATCATGCATATAAAAAGAAAAACCTCAAACCCTAACGAAGATGATCTTGAGTTGAAGCTAACCAAAAGGACTTCCCAAGTATTCCCTTAGCCCTTGCTCAACAATCCGTTGAAGGATACTCAAACAATTAACAAAAGGAAAAAAAATAAACTTTGTTGCACCACTTATGTGGATTTGCTAATATTTCCAAAGACATGGAATTGTACTTGGGAATGAACTAATCATCCCCTATTTATAAGAGGATGGGCCAAATTTATGTGATATTTCAATGTGGGAAAAAGACTTTTTCTTAGTCACCAAGAAATCTTAAATATATCTCATATATTCTTTTTCCCATAATTAAAATATTCCACAAAATTCCACCTCCTCTATAATATATGCGGGGTTTAAGTGTCTCAAGAATCCAAGATTTGGATCTTCTTGAATTTATGAGATATCCTTGTATTTCAAGAAATACATATCTTCCATAATATCTTTTCAAGAAAATCAAGAAAATTTTTTCTTGCCCAACATATTTTCAAAAATTAAAAATTTACTATATATAGATAACCAAGTGGGAGATTTCTTGAATTTAATGAGATAATCTTGTATTCCAAGAATACATATCTTCATTCCATAACAAAATTCAAAAAAAATCTTTTCCCTCTTTTTCCATAATTTTCGAAAAATTTAAGGAAATATAAGAAACAATATTTATTTTATTTTAATCATTTGTTGGGCTTTCGAGGGCATTTAGGAGAATTAAGATTGGACCTTCTAATGGATCTTGAATATCTAATATTGAGCACAATATAATTCAAGCCCATAAATATTAATTAATCCCACTACATAATTAATATTGCACCATCCATCTTAACCCGTATTACAGTCAATATGGCTCCGGTCATTATTTCTCGTTTTAGATTATCTAGCCCATTAATTAATTCAAGCCATTAAATAGCTTTTAGTTAATTAATATCTTTTCCTTGGCCATTCATCATTATTATCCATCCTAAAAACTAATTCTACTTGCAAATTTGGTATGATAAAATTCATCCCAAGGTCAAGCAATGATCCTCTTATATTAAATTTAGCAATCACATGTGGGATATTTGTAAAAAATTTGAATCTCTCTACCTTCCAAAGCATTACCAATCCCACTGATCCTAGTGGGTGAAATTTTTTATTCGAAGAATTTCAAACCCTATTCTCTAAAAAATCTCCTCTCTCAGAATGAGACAAATGCCGAATTGCTTCAGGAACCTTTTCGCGATGGTTGTTCATTTTCTGCTGCCCTTTTCTCCTTTAATCTTATCCCTCGTTAACTGCTGCCGTGCAATTATTGAACAGCTTAAGAAAATATATGTAACATTCAATCATATTTAAAGCTCGATAAAACAATTTATTTCAAGTAAATTAGAATAGCAACTATTGGTTAAAACATCTTTTTCAAAGATAATCCCAACATTACGCCCCAAAGCATGAAATAGTTGACCATTAAATTAAAGTTGAAAGGGCTGAAGCAGCTGGAATTGCAGAGCCTATTAAGTTGGGCTGCCTTTTGTTTTAATATGGACCGTGTAACACTATCTGGATGGATCACCTGTTGGGGTTATATTGGAAAGTATATTTTTTTTCTTTTTATAATCCAAATCAATTTTTATCTTTATTTATTGAAATAAATTATTTATCATTTGATGCTTTAAATATCATTAAATGTTACATATATTTACTTTATAACTGCTCAATAAATAAGATGTTATATTGTAGTTAATTTAGTGATATCAGATCACAGAAGATTAAATTAACAGTTCATTGTAACCAAAAGTACACCATTCACGACCTAGATGGAAATGAACAATTCATCGTGAAAGGTTGAAGTGTAAGACTCAGATTGACTCGTCTTGACCAAGAGATTACACTAGTGCATGACCGATGATGACCGAAATAGGACCCTATAAGAGGACAAATTTTTCAAAGATCAACTAGGAAGAATTAGACCTCGTGGTTCGTTATTTCTTAATCTTCGTCCCTTGAATAGGATCGCGTGTGGTTAGTAATTATTGCTTTGACTTATTACGGGTAGAGAATCAACGAGATTCAATACTTTATATCTTGAGCAATATTATTGGTCACATGCGATTGCTAAGATTTAATACGAAGAATCGTGCAAGACGCTTGTTCGACGGTTCTTCTTTGGGAGGTTCATAAGATTTATCATACCAAATCTTGCAAGTGAAACTAGTTTCCGGTATGGATAATAATGTTGACCCGTTCCTTAACCAAGGACAAAAGATATTAATTAATGGAAAACTATTTCAGTGGCTTGAATTAATTAATGGGCTAGATAATCTTAAACACGGGAAATAATAACCAAGAGCCATATTAACAGTAATATGGGTTAAGATGGATAGTGCAATATTAATTATGTAGTGGGATTAATTAATATTTATGGGCTTGAATAATATTGTGGCTCAATATTGATAATTCAAGATCCATTGGAAGATCCAATCTTAATTCTCCTAAAGGCCCCTCAAGTAGCCCAAACATAAAGTCCAATAACTGAAAAAGGTGTTTAAAAATAAAATAAAATTTTGTTGCTATTTTTCCTAAATTTTCGAAAAATATGAATAAAAGGGGAGAAAGATTTTCTTTGAATTTTGTTATGGAATGAAGATATGTATTCTTGGAATACAAGATTATCTCATTAAATTCAAGAAATCTCCCACTTGGTTATTTATATGATGATTTTCGAAAAACATAGAAAAAGAAGGAAAATAAAGATTTTCTTGATTTTCTTGAAAAGATATTATGGAAGATATGTATTCTTGGAATACAAGAATATCTCATAAATTCAAGAAGATCCAAATCTTGGAATCTTTATCCTTATTTTTCGAAAAATACCATAACAAGAGGAGTTGGGATTTTTGTGGAATATTTAATTATGGAGAAAAGAATATATGGGATATATTCAAGATTTCTTGGAGATCAAGAAAAAGATTTTCCCATCTTTATTTCCATCTAAAATTTCGACCAACCCCTCATTATAAATAGGGGATGAATGTTTCATCCCCAGGTGAACACGAAAATTGGTTTTTCGGAAAAATATCAGCGTCGATAAAATATCAAATATTTTGAAACGTCGACAGATTGTGTATTTTCGAAAAACCTCAATTGTGAGTGTGCAATTCCATGTGTTGGAAAAATTAGAAATCCACAAAGTTGGTGCAACATAATTTTATTTTTCCTTTTGTTAAATTGTTCGCGAGTTCCTTCCACCGGATTGTTGAACAAGGGCAAGGGAATACTTGAGAAGGTTTTTTGGTGTGTTCGTGTGAACGGGATCCATCTTCTCAACGGTTGTCACTCCGAGAGGTTAGTTCACATAAACCAGTAGCAATTCCGCATGCGTAGGATTTATGTGAACTGTTTATATGCATGATTTGTTGTTGAATTATTATTTGAATTAATATAGGATTAATTCATGCTAGTAATAATTGTTAGAATTTAAATTTGTATTTAAATATTCATCCCGAATAGATCCGGACAATTAATTCCCCAACACCACCAACTTTGGGCTTCAAGTATGCAGAAATTAATTGCTTTTGGGCTTCATTTTCTTCTCGTATTTTAACCTCTTCTTGGTTTATTTCTTCGATTGACTTCACAAATAAAATAAGCATGTATTTTGCTTCAATTATCCTCAATTTCCTACAAAATAAAAAAACACTACCTTTCTCGACAATTAAGCACAATTGGTTAATTTTAGTGTAAAAAAATGCATGAAACTTAATCAAATTAAGCAAATAAAGCATATGAATTTCGAGTAATTTTCACACTAATTTTGCACCGTGCAATTCAAGTATATTTTTTAAATATACAATTTTTATCATTGAAAATAAGTGGCATGTTTTAATATAAATAAATTGAGTGTATTAGTAAAACAAAAAATGAACGTTTTAAATAATTTTTAAATTGCACTAACATGATACATATAAAATATTGTTTTCTTCAAAAATAAAATCCGACACTTATCAGAATGTTAATGATGTGGTTCCTAAGCATTCCAACCCGCAAAACTATTTAAAGCCTCCCATTAAGAATACGTGCCAACGGCAGATCTAAAATTTAAAATTTAGGGATACATTTAAATATGCTTTGAAATTTAGGAATATAATTAAATATTTTTTTTTTTAATTATAGATAATAATTTATTTTTTTTATAATTATACAAGGGAGTACTTCTCATTTTGGGGTACAATTTGTACCGCTATATAACACACACACCCCCCACCCCCACACTATGCCAATGGCAATTTGGTAATCATGATGGTTTGGCAATTTGGCTTCTTTGGTAAATTTGTAACGTGAGGTTTTGTATAAAGATACAAATAAAGATTAAGTTTTAGTATATATTGACTTGGTCAATATAGTTATGAGTGAGTTAGTTTGTTAGATAGTTTGTTATTTCAGCAAGTGATACCTTATAGTATAGCAACTAATACTGTAAGGTACTATATAAAGAACAAGATAGATTAGATTTCATTTTATCGGTTTCTATTATTTTTTTCACCCTTGTAACAGATTCTTCTTTCTTCAATAATACAGTTTCAATTCATTTTCATTGGATTCCTCTGTTATTTGATTGAATATCAAGATGGTATCAGTTTATTGAATCACGATTCCTTGATTCTTGCTACGCTTAGGTTTTTTTTTCAATCGAATCGTTGTGATTTCGGTTGAAATTCGATCCGTTCATAAAGTTTTCCGCTGTCTTTGATCATTTTTTATCCTTTCTTTGAGTTTTTATACTCAATTTCTTCGTGTCTATCACGAATTTTTTGGTTCTTTCTTCGATTTTCTGAAATTTCGAAGCTATGGCACTTTTCAATGGTGCGTCTCTAAATCCGGTTGAAAATCCCTTATCCCCATTGGCGTTGCATCCCAACGACAATCCTGCGATTTCTATTGTCATGGAACCATTGGATGACACTAATTTCATTTCGTGGAGTCATGCAGTTAAAAGGGCATTGAGCGTCAAGAATAAAGCTCCACTCATTGATGGTTCGCTGCCGTTTCCAGCTGAAGAAGATGACCGCGTGGTTTTTGCAGCGTGGGTTCGTGCGAATGACTTGGTCTTGATGTGGGTTCTTAATTCAATTAAGCCAGAGATTAAGAAGACTCTGGATTATTTCACTTGTGCCAAAGATGTTTGGGATGAGCTTCATATCAGGTATTCTCCTTCTGATGATTCTAGAGTTTATGAGCTGGAGAAGTCCTTGAGTGATATATCTAAAGGATCACAGTCTATGGTGTCCTACTATAATATGTTCAAATCTTTGTGAGATGAGTGGTTGGGATTTAGGCCTGCTTTACAATGTTCTTGTGGTGCTATGGATGACTGTACTTGTGATTTGCCTAAGAAACTTGCTAGAACTCAAGAAAGATATGCTATAGTCAAGTTTTTGGTAGGATTAGATGAGTCTTATTCTGCTATAAGGTCTCAGATTTTGTTACAATCTTCATCATTGACTCTATCCAAGGTGTTTTCTATGTTGCATCAAGAAGAGTGTCAAAAGGCTTTAAAGTCTGATTTTGTGGTTGGTCAGCAATCTGATTCCATTGCTATGTTAGCTAGAGATAGTCAGTCTGATATCATTGCTATGTTGACTAGAAATAGTAAGTTCTATAAGGACAAGAAAAGATTGGTTAAGTGTAGCCATTGTAATGGCCCTGGGCATACTGTAGATAGGTGTTTCCAGATCATAAGATATCCACCTGGCTGGAAGGGTCCTAGGGGCCCTAGGAAGGCTGAGGGTCAAGGCACTAATGTCAACAATGTGGCATCCTCTGAGGCACCAGTGGCATTCAACCCCTTGTTCAACCAGGATATGTTTGAGCAGTTCATGGCATATGCAAACATGCAGAAGAATTATGGGAATCAGCATTCTGCAGCTGGTGCATTTGTTGACACCAGTACTATGTCTCAAGTACCTACTATTCCTCCAGGTAGTTCATATATCCATTCTTGCTTTAATTTCATGTCCACTGATAAATATTCTTGGATACTTGACATTGGGGCCACTGATCACATGGTGCCCAGCTTAGATTTGTTCACTTCTTTCCCTGAACCTTCTGATGTCAAAATCAAACTTCCTAATAATGCTTTCACCACTGCTACATTCATGGGGAATATTGTTTTAAATGACTTTCTTACACTATATAATGTCTTATATGTTCCTGAATTCTCATTCAATCTGCTTTCTATTTCACATTTGACAAGATACTCTAACTGCATTGTGAGTTTTCTTTCCTCACATTGTGTTTTGCAGGACAACACAACCTTGAAAGTGATTGGTTCTGCTGAACAAAGTGGTGGCTTATATTGCTTGAAGATTGCTAAACCTGTAAAGTGTGCTAATTATGTTTCTCATCTTGTTGATTTTGGGCTTTGGCATACTAGATTAGGTCATGCATCCTCTAAGAAATTATTTCAAATAAAACAATTGAATGTAGATGCTACTTCTGTGACTAATAAAGTGTGTGATATCAGTCCTTTGGCTAAACAAAAGAGGTTGCCATTTCCTCTGAGTACTTCTGTTTCTGGTTCCTTATTTGATTTAATTCATTGTGATGTATGGGGGCCTTTTACCATTGAATCTGTTTCTAAACACAAGTACTTTCTCACAATAGTTGATGACTTTAGTAGAGTAACTTGATTATATTTGTTGAAGGCTAAGAATGAGGTCAGGCATGCTTTAGAAAAAATTTCAAATATGGTCACACTCAATTTGATGCTAAAATAAAAGTTTTGAGAAGTGACAATGGTACTGAGTTTCTACGTTTTGAGTTTTATTATTCTTTGGGAATAATACATCAGACCTCTTGTGTTGAGACACCTCAACAAAATGTATTGGTTGAGAGAAAACACCAGCACTTACTTCAAGTTGCTAGATCATTACTATTTCAATCCAATCTTCCCCTTAAATACTGGAATTTTTGTGTCCAAACAGCAGCCCATTTGATTAATAAGCTTCCTTCTTCTGTTTTAAACAACAAAACTCCTTTTGAACTTTTAAATAAGAAGCTGTCTGATTATTCATATCTTAGGAATTTTGGTTGTTTGTGTTTTGCCAGCACCCTTACTGCTCATAGATCTAAGTTTGATCCTAGAGCTGTAAAATGTTGTTTTATTGGTTATCCATTTGGAATGAAGGGTTACAGGTTACTTGATATGTCTACAGGAAAATTTTTTGTTTCAAGAGATGTTATCTTTCACGAACATGTTTATCCTTTTACAGAAAATATTACAAAACCTATCCATATTACAACTGATTTGTCACAATCAGTTTCTGCTACATATGATATTATTGTTGATATGCCTCAATTTCCATTACATGGTCATTCTAACATTAATCATGACTCACATTCTCCAAATCATTCTAATATTGCACATAATCATTCTCCTGCCATTGCCAATGCTTCTGTTAATACAGATACTTCCATTCATCATGAGTTAACTATTCCTCACAATGATCTTACTGATGAAATTGCTTCTCATACTTCTGATAGTATAGTTCCAGTGCATCATTCATTAACATTAGATCATGATCAGACTGAACAGCAAAATGATCATGAATTGAGAAGATCCACTAGAACCAAACATACACCTGCATATCTTGATGTGTACATGACATATTTACCTGATTCTTTGGTACATTCTGATAAAAGTGTTGCTAATCATGCTCTATCTTTTAGCACTCCATACCCTATTTGTGATTTCATTACTACTGACAATCTGTCACACTCTCATAAAGCATTCACTGCTTCCATTACACAAATTGTGGAGCCTAAAACTTATAAGCAAGCATGCACAAATGACAATTGGATTGTTGCCATGAAAAATGAATTAGATGCATTGGAAAGAACCAATACATGGTGTGTTGTTCCATTACCTGAAAACAAACATTGCATTGGTTGTAAATGGGTTTACAAAGTAAAGTATAACCCTGATGGGAGTATTGAAAGATACAAAACAAGACTTGTAGCTAAGGGTTATACACAGGAGGAAGGGATTGACTATTTTGACACCTTTTTTCCCCCGTGGCTAAGATAACCACAAAGGAGAATTTTACTTGCATTAGTTGTTTCTAAAGGTTGGTGCATTCATCAATTTGATGTGAACAATGATTTACATGAGGAGGTTTACATGACACCCCCTCCTGGTTATATTGTTGCTGATAATCATGTTTGTAAACTGACAAAAAGTCTATATGGTCTGAAACAAGCCTCTAAACAGTGGTTCACAAAGTTATCAGATACTTTAATCTCTATTGGCTTTATTCAATCGAAAGCATATACATCTTTATTCACAAGGTCCTCTGGTTCCCATTTTACCATTTTGCTATGTTATGTGGATGACATAATCTTAACAGGAAATAACTTGGATAATATTAAGAGTGTGAAGGACTTCTTACATAAGAAGTTCACAATTAAAGACCTTGGAGTCTTAAAATACATACTGGGAATAGAGGTTGCTAGGAACACCACTGGTTTACAACTATGTCGTAAGTATATGCTCTAGATCTTCTTCTTGACAAAGGCTATTTAGGTGTAAACCCAGCTCCACTCCCATGGATCCAAAGCACAACCTTTCCAACTCCATAACTCCTATTCTTCAAGATATTTCATTGTACAGAAAACTTGTTGGTAAACTATTGTACCTTACCATCACCAGGCCTGACATATCCTATGCAGTGCAAACCTTGACACAACACATGAGCAGAGCAACTGAAGATCATCTGGCAGCAGTACACAAACTTCTCAGGTATATTAAGGCCACGATTGGACAAGGCATTTTTTATTCTAACACAAATTCTCTTCAATTGCAGGCCTTCAGTGACTCAGACTGGGCAAGATGTGAAGAAACAAGAAGAAACATCACTAGATATGCAGTCTACTTGGGGGATTCACTAATATATTGGAAATCAAAGAAACAAAATACAGTAAGCAAGTCATCTGCAGAAGCTGAGTACAGGGCCCTTTCCACCACAACTTGTGAAGTCCAGTGGATTCTTTACATATTACAAGACTTGAAGATTTCTCATCCTCAACCAGTAAACATCTTCACAGATAGCAAATCAGCATTTTGTATGGCTCACAACCTTTGCCTCCATGATAAGTAAAAGCACATCCAAATTGACATTCATCTAACCAGAGAGAAGATCCATCAAGGCATCATCAAGCTTGTTCAAATCCCCACTGAAGAAAACTTGGCAGACCCTCTCACCAAGCCATTACCACCCTCTCTTTACAATTCATTAAAGTCCAAAATGAGACTTCTCAATATCCACTCCCATTTTGAGGGGGATATAAAGATACAAATAAAGATTAAGTTTTAGTATATATTGACTTGGTCAATATAGTTATGAGTGAGTTAGTTTGTTAGATAGTTTGTTATTTCAGCAAGTGATACCTTACAGTATAGCAACTAATATTGTAAGGTACTATATAAAGAACAAGATAGATTAGATTTCATTTTATCGGTTTCAATTATCTTTTCACCCTTGTAACAGATTCTTCTTTCTTCAATAATACAATTCCAATTCATCTTCAATGGATTCCTTTGTTATTTGATTGAATATCAAGATCTTGGAAGCGACAATCATTCTAAATTAAAAAGTCTCGACTTATTATTTTAATAGACATAATTTCTTTACACTTCTACATACTATTAGAATTTACACATTATGTAATTGGACGTGCAAATTCGATTACGTATATACAAGTGCAATTGTACCTTAAGATAATAACCAAAAGAATCTGTACATTTAAATAATAATTTGAAAAAATTGTACCTTACAATATTTTTTCTTTCTATTTCAAATTGAGCTATGGCTTGGGATATAATTGATTTGAATCAAATTTTGAAGATTCAAGTTTGAATTTCCTCAAGTCAACTTAAGCAGATTAATTTAATGATTCAAATTAATTTTTAAAAACTTCATTCAGTTTTGAGCATCACAACTCAATTAAGGTTAAATTTAAATTTTGAATCTTAAAATCATATTATGAGATTTTGGGCTGATATGTTGGATGAGTTTTAAGTTATCATGGTTTTGAGTTCAAAATCATGTACATTTAACCATTGAAATTATGTAAGAAGTCCTTAATTATGAAGTTCACAATTAAAGACCTTGGTTAATTGGTTCGGTCGGTTTTGAATTGTTTTTCAACCGAACCGAACAAATCATATTAGGCAAATTTAAACCTAAACCGAACTAAATGGTGAGTAACCAAACTGAACCAAAGCAAACAAGAAATTCGATTTGTTTGGTTTATTTGGTTTAAACCGAAAATTAACCTGAAAATCACAATTTAATGATTTCCCAAATTTTTTAAAAAAAGTCTAAAGTTGGGAGTTTAAGAAATAAAAAAAAAAAGAAAAAGTTAACCAAATCTTTGTGGGCGTCAATAATATGATCAACAAGTGGGGCCAATAAATGATCTAGTTGGCCCATAATAAATGATCTCGATTGAATAATATTAGCCTCAACACGTCAATAAATAATTATATAAAAAAAACATCCATATTAAATGAATTTAATATTTATTAATATGTATTTAATATTTTTTTATTATATATATGTGTAGTTTGATTGGTTCGGTTTATTCGGATTTTTAAAACTATAACCGAACCAAACCAACTAAACCGAATTTTTTAAAAATTAAAACCGAACCGACCGAAAAAACCGAAAAAATCGAACCAAATTAAACCAAAAATCATTGGTTCGGTTTTAAAATTCGGTTTTTCAGTTTTGTGCCCACCCCTACTTATTGGGTAGGATAGAATCATTTCTCGCTTCACAATTTTTTTATTTTTACGCCAAAGGTCCAAAAAATATTGACTTTATTAATAGTAAAATTTACTTATAAACATTAAAAAGATCATGTAAATTTTTGAGTGCTTGTATGACTATTGTTCACATCATTTTATGCTAAGCCTACATTTATTGCGTTGTAGGTGAAGGAGTCTTTTGATTAATTCTTCTTAAGTACTAATGTCACCACAACGACAGACAATATTAGTTATTTTGGAAATTGGAATGTGCTTCTGTCATTCCATGTCAGCTGTTGCAAATCACCTGGGAATAGTTGAAGTTGCAGAAATTATTAAAAAATACTCCACTCTTACTCATTTTATTTGTTGTTTAAAAAAAATTTATACGAAATAAAAAAGTTATTAATATTAATAAGTGTAAGTGTAATGTGTCTTTTACCTTTTAATTTATTTACATGGTCAATAATATTATCACAAATAACAAAATTAAAATATTATATTCAATTTTTTAAATTAACGTAAAATAACAATTATTTTATGTCAAAAATCATTTTTTAGATAGAAAAATTTAAAATAGTTCATAGTGAGTATTCCCTCCAACTTAGACCAATGAATTAATACCTGCGTCCATAAATATAATTAAATATAATAAATAATTGTATTCCATGAATTGATATTATACATGAATATATTTAATTAGTTACAAAGAATTGGTTAATGCATGAATATAATCAATGAAACATATATGAATCCATTTATTTTTAATACATATGTACTAAATTTGTTGAATTTAAAAAGTCACTCTTTTAATTAATAAAATATTAATTTATCGCTATATTAATATCTCTCAAAATTAATAAAATTTAATGGTCCCAAGGTTATTAATTTATAGAGGTTTTACTGTATAAAGAAATATTTTTTACTTAAGGTAATTGTCATTGTCATTTTATATTTATGATGCACAGATTCTCCTAAAAATTGAATATGGCAGGATGTTGGATGCTGGTGCGATTTGCATCAGATTTACATACGATACACCATGTGGCGAATACATAAGGGTACTCGAATTCGATACACTAGATAAGTGAATTCAATGCGGGAAGGGGGTGTGAGGTGTTATAAAAGAAATTGAGGTTTTTTCGCAGTTATCAAGAAAATGAAACTCTAACGGTCATATTATTACGTACTACATGTGTTATTTCAATTGAATTTTATTATGTAATGTAACTTAAATTGTCAATTAGCACTTATTTTAGATTGAATTATCTATTATAACTTATATATTGGACTGATGTATTTAAATTGCTATTTTGTTGCTTAATTAGATAAAAAATATTATAATTTTTTTTATGTGAATTACATAAATTTGATATATTAATTTTTTTTAATTATATCTATAATCTCTATAATACAAAACCTATAAAAGATTATGTGTCAAATAATAAAATGATGTGGCAGCTGATGTGGCAAAACCACATTTCTCTATTTCAAATCCTTCTAATCTCATTCATATATAGTGTTGTTTTAATCTCAGCCGTTAATTTTGTCTTCCATTTCCTATAAATTGTGACATCTTCCATTCGTTTTTGTGCATATTAAAATGTACAAATTAAAATGTGCATATTAAAATGTATGGTAATTTTTGTGCATATTAGGGGTGTCGGCTCCGTCGATGTCGACGGCGACGGTTGCGTCAATTTCGAAGAGTTTAAGAAGATGATGACTAGGGCTTCCTGATTATACGCATTCAGAATTCACATGACTCCTTAGGCTGTGTTTTCAATCACAAGTAAAGCCCATTAAGCACTTTTTTAAGTAGTTTTACTTTTTCTTACTAGTTCAATTTCTGGAATCTGTTAGTAACTGCTACTACTATTAGGAGTAGATTTAGTATCTGTATAGTTTTAATTTCCCTCTAATTTTCTCGAAGCAGAAAGGGATGTTTCCATTAATTACTGCTGATTTTTTCAACAGAAAAAGTGGTCACGAGTAAAAAGGGGATTTATTGGCATTTAATGGAACGGTGTGAACCAATCGTTGATGCTTTTATTGCTTTCTTATTATTTTGTGATTGGCATAAATTGTTGAAGATGCATTTCATATAATTTGAATTTGAATTAATTTTATGTGGTTTAGTAGCAAGGGCAGTTGGATCGGTGGCGCTGTCATTCAACGCGGAATGTTGTTGATGAAGCAACGTGCTTTTCTTTTCGAATTATGAGGATATGCTTCTACCATATGTTTTCATATTTGATTTTCTGATACGATTCTGATATTTTCTTATTTGATTTTTTTTTAAATATAGCACAAAACGTATAATTCGGAACTTTTGAGCTTTGTTCTCTTTTTTTTTTTTTTAAAGTTAAGTCTTATATATGGTCATTAAAAATAAACAAATTAGTTTATTTTAATACCGTATAACTTTTTTCCTGAAACTATTTAAAAATAGTTTTATTAATTTTAATTATTTTTATACTAATCGTGCAAATTTTTTTATAAATAAACAAATTGCATTTCTTAATATAAAATTTGCAAAATACTGAATTTAATCTGAGTTTATTCCTGAAACGAGCAATTAAAGATGGTTTTCGTAGTTATGAATTATTTTGTAGTTATAATTATATATTTTACTAGATAAGAGACTCTATAGCGATATATATATATTACAAATAAATACTCTCTCTGGTAGGATAGTTCATAATGTTTTATCCCATATTTTATCCCAATCATAATTCGATAGAATTTAAATATAAAAAATTCTTTTGACACATTTTATTATTTTATCATATAAAATATTAATAAATAATACTTTCTACCCTCAATTACTCATCATTTTATCACTTTATCATATAAAAAATACTAATAAACATCCTTCATACCCTACCAATTTATCACTTTATCAATATTCCACTAAATCCTTTAATAATAAAAAATGTCATATGATTGGGACGGAGGGAGTAATAATTTTTGTGCATATTAAAATGTATAAATTAAAAATTGGAGAGACAAACTAATTTTCTAATTGAATTTGAATTTCTAATTGCACGATCTTAAATTCGTGAGAATTTACACAGAAATACTAAAAATAATTTTAACAGATTAAGTTAGTCAGATGACATTAATCAAATCTACAAACACAAACCTAATTATGCATTAGCATGCGAAAATTACCATACGGTTAGCATGTGTTACCGTCTAACAGACAATGGTATAATTTTTTTTTAATGAAAAATATATACACATAAATTTTAATGAAAAAAAAGTTCACATAAATTTTAACCATTGTATGGAACACATCCGTAAAATGGTCTTAAAAATTTAAATATATAAGCATTAATCTTTTTAGACAAAAACTCATATGAGACGGTCTCATGCATGAGACGGAGTTCAACCAAACACAAATTACACCCACCCCTCCCAAAGTGTTAAAACGTTAATGCCCAACTTATACCCGTCTCACCGTGAGACGATCTCATGCAAGTGTGCCTCATTTTTTAATATATTGATAGTACATAGAAGATAGAAGTCCATATGAATGTACTGTCCCACACGCATTTAGCATATCTCCCATCTTTACGTATCTGAGGAATGCTAGTTGACGTAATAGTTATAAGTGTATAACCCAATTACTAGTCTAAATTTGTAATCTAACAATTAAGTAAAGAAGTAGGTTTAGTGTGAAAATTTTCAAGTATGAAAAACTATAAAATCGTCCTAAATCATGACCTATTTGGATTGGGTGAATTATACACATTAAACACTAAATAATGAACCTTAAATCATGACCTATTCGGGCAGGGTGAACCATGAACCACTCGACTTTGTTTTACCTTCACGCTATATAGAATTTATTTGTAAATAAAAGTTTTTTTATGTATACAAATTTTCATACTAGACTTTGTCCTAAGTAAAACTTGGACCATCATCTATTTTTAGTATTTCCTAATATTTTGGATAACCGGTCTTTTAACCATATCTATCAATCAAACATGTTTTCCTTTAAATTTTGTATATCTATCTAATTTGAGAATGAGATGCTCATGTGTGATACGATCTCATACATATGAGTCGGTGCTCCATTTATGTATTTGAGTCGCACTTCCCTTTAGAATTTAGTTGAGTTAGAGTCCCGTAAGCAAGATATATATATAGGATAAGTTGATTTCGTCTCATACAATTTTTTATTTTTTATTATTAATATATTTATTATTATAATTATTAATATTATCATTAAAGAGAGCTTACACTCGACGTATATGAACAGATGTTACTCAATAGTCAATAAAAAATGAAGCTATATATGTATGAGTTCAAATATAAATTATTTACTTTGAAATCGATCGGGACGTTATGGGAAACAAAAAATTCTTAACGTTTATAGTAAAAATTTAATAAATCTAATATATATTCATGTGTTTCTATTTAATAAAAAGAACTTCAAAATTTAGTTCAATTTTTTAGTTAGCTATAGAAAAGAATAAAAATATTTTCTGAACGACAAAAACTTGTATGCAATATTGCATACAAGTTATATGTGCAATTATAGATTAATTGGACTTTTTTTTTTCACAAGCCCGAACGCTTGACTTTTTTTTTCTCACAAGCCCGAACGCAACCGCCCGGATCTTCTCCTGTTTTTTTTTTTTTTACCATATTCTTCAATTTCTGTGTTACCATATGAACAACAATGTGTTAACATATGATAATGTATTTTTTTTTTTAAATAATTTTTTTTAATTTTTTTTTTCATGTAGTAACACATTTCGCTCATAGGGTAACACTCTTTGTTCATACTTTTTTTTTTAAATCTAAATTTTGGAAATTTTTTTTTCGCTTGGGTTTTGGATATAGGCTTCTACATGTGAACAACAATGTTTTTAGTTACCCATATGAACAACAATGTGTTAACATATGATAATGTATTTTTTTTAAATTTTAAAAAATAATGTAATTTTTATTTCACGTAGTAACACATTTCGTTTCTATAAGTATCACATTTTTTTTCATGTAGTAACACATAAAAAAAATATTTTAAAAGTTATGTGCTCAATAGGAATTGAACCTCGACTAAATATATTAACAACAGACCTAAACCACTAGACTACAATACATATTTGATAAAGATATCCTTCTATATGTATATATGTGCTCGCCCGCACCAACCCTTAGTCCACAGCCCTGACCCGCCCGACCCTCCATTGACCCATGAATTTTAATCTTTTTTGCTTTAATTGTGTGGTATTGCATATAACACTAGTGTGCAATATTTCACACAAGACCTACTCTTTTTGAACATCAATATTTTGTTCTCTAGTTTCAAATTGAAAGAAGCACGCATCAACTTTTATTGGTGTATCGTTTTTTGCATGGTTATGCCTTTTATATTTATTGTATGTTTTTATATAAATGAATATATTAATTATATGAGATCCATTTGACTTAGAAAAGGATAATAGATTGAGGTTTATTGATAAGTATATTTAAAAATTACAATTTATTAATAGGTATAAAATAAGGGAGAGTGATTCTAAGTTATAAAGTCACTCTCCAAGTGACTTTAAGATATAATGCAATTTTATTGTGACTCTAAGATACAAAATTATGGTTAAAAAGTTTAAGTTGCCATTTTATTCGTTTTCTGCACCCCTGACAAGGTTTTTTGCACTTGTGACGCATTTTGACTTTTTATACTTTTAATTTTTAAAAGTCCAAATATTTTAATTTATTAAATTATTTATTAATATAATTTTATTATTTTTTTCACAGTGCATTTTATTAACTCATTTTGCAATTCAGAAAATATATAACTTTAAAAAAATAAATTCTTTTAATTTTTACACCTCTAGTATAATTTTGGAGTGCATTTTTTAAAAAAAATTGTATTTTGATCAATTTTAAAGTGCATTTTTTACAAAAAATTATATTTTAAGCCAATTTTGGGGTGTATTTTTTTAAAAAAAAATTGTATTGTGGAGTGCATTTTCTTTAAAAAAAATTATATTTTAATCAATTTTAGAGTGCATTTTTTTAAAAAAAATATATATTTTAGGTCAATTTTGGAGTGCATTTTTTAAAAAAAAAATTATATTTTAGAGAGCATTTAAAAAAAAATGTATTTTGATCATTTTGGAGTTGCATTTAAAAAAAAAAAGTATTTTAGGCCAATTATGAAGAAATTAAACAAATTAAAAAGAAAAATACTAAAATAATCCTAGAGAAACCCTAAATTACAAATTACATAAATCTGCAAAAATAAAACCCTACAATCTACAAATATGATGGAAACCCTAAAAAATAAAAAAATAAAAATACAGAAATTAACTAAATTAAAAAAATTACAGAAATACCTAAATTCAGAAATAAAAAAATACAGAAAAATTACAAAAAATCCAAAAAATACAGAAAACACGCCGCCGCAACCTAGAACCGCTACCGACCACTGCACACGTCGACGTCGTCCATGGCCGCCCCAAACAACCACCAAAAATCATAGATACACACAAATCTGCATAAATACAAAAAAAAATACAAAAATCAACAAGAAACCCACCTCAAAATGGCAATTTAAATGAAATTGGGAACTACCCTGCTCCTATTAATTATAAGTTGGTAATTTAAAATGATTGATGGGATTCTGGTGAGTTCTGATTTTTGAGAAAATATTATTTTAGTGTAATCATGTTCCAAGTCATGCAATTTGCAGAGAGAGAAACTGAGAAAGAGAAAGGGTGTTACTGTTGTGGTTCGATGGAGCAGAATGGACATCGACCTTTGCCTCACTTTTTTTTAGCTTCTTTTTCTAATGAAATTGGGAACTACCGCTCAAAATCCACGTCCGCCACCAACCTCCGCTACCCCATTTGTAGATCCACCGCCGCCGTCACAAAAACCCTAGAACCGCTACAGATCCGACGCCATCACTCGTGCGTCGGATCAACGCAGCCCACAACAACCACGCGGATCCATGCGGCCCACCACCACCACCCGGATCCACGTGGCCCACCACCACCACAAGGGGTGAAACCAGATCCGACCACGGCCCCCAAAACACCACCGCAGCCCCCCCCACCACCGTCAGCCGCCACACCCCGTCACCACCACCAAGTCAAAAAACCCTCCACCACCACAATCACACTAAAAAAAATGCAAAAAATGACACATCACCACCAAAACGAAACCTTAAAAAATACCTCCACCTCTCCCACCACCAACTCACCATCGTCCACCTACTCATAGTTAGGATCCTTCTCGTCAAACTGTTGGGGAATGATTTGCACAGATCTATTCAGGGTGAATATTTAAATACAAATTTAATTCATTAATTATTACTAGCATGAATTAATCCTATATTAATTCAAATAATAATTGCAACAACATATCATGCATATAAAAAGCCACGTAAAACCTACGCATGCGGAATCTACGGGTTTACTTGAACGTACCTCTAGGGATGGCAGTGACTTTGGTCGGACGGACTAACCAAAAGGACTTCCCAAGTATTCCCTTAGCCCTTGCTCAACTATTCGGTGGAAGGACACTCGAACAATTAACAAAAGGAAAAAATAAACTTTGTTGCACCACCTTTGTGAATTTGCTAATATTTTCAGCACATGGAATTGTACTTGGGAATGAACTAATCATCCCCTATTTATAGGAGAGGGAGTGGTCGAAATTCTTGTAGAAAATCAATGTGGGAAAAGACTTTTCTTGGTCACCAAGAAATCTTGAATATATCTCATATATTCTTTTTCCCATAATTAGAATATTCCACAAAAATCCCACCTCCTCAAATATTATGGAATTTCGAAAATAATGCCTTGCAAGATTCCAAGATTTGTATCTTCTTGAATTTATGAGATATTCTTGTATTTCAAGAAATACATATCTTCCATAATATCTTTTCAAGAAAATCTTTCTTGCCCATTATCTTCAAATTTTCGAAAATTCTATATAGATAACCAAGTGGGAGATTTCTTGAATTTAATGAGATAATCTTGTATTCCAAGAATACATATCTTCATTCCATAACAAAATTCAAAGAAAATCTTTCTCCCAACATATCTATAAATTTTGAAAATATTACTTGGAAAATTAAGCAACAATATTTATTTTATTTTAATCACCTTTTTCAGTTATTGGACTATTTGTTGGGCTACTCAGGGGGCCTTTAGGAGAATTAAGATTGAACCTTCTAATGGATCTTGAATATCTAATATTGAGCCACGATATAATTCAAGCCCATAAATATTAATTAATCCCACTACATAATTAATATTGCACTATCCATCTTAACCCATATTACAGTCAATATGGCTCCCGGTCATTATTTCCCGTGTTTAAGATTATCTAGCCCATTAATTAATTCAAGCCACTGAAATAGCTCTCCGTTAATTAATATTTTTTGTCCTTGGTCGAGGAACGGTTCAACATTATTATCCATACCGGAAACTAATTCCACTTGCAAGATTTGGTATGATAAAGCTTATGAACCTCCCAAGGGGGCAAATCAAGCAAGCGTATTGCACACGATTTTTTTCAGATAAATCTTAGCAATCACATGTGACCAATAATATTGCCCAAGATAAAAAGTATTGAATCTCTCTGATTCGCTACCCATGATAAGTCAAAGCAATAGTTACCAATCCCACGTGATCCTATTTAAGGGACAAAGATTAAGAAACAACGAACCACTGAGGTCTAATTCTTCTTGTTCGGTACAAGAATTTATCCTCCCGAGGGTCCTATTCAAATAAGATCACCATGCACTAGTGTAATCTCTTGGTCAAGATAAACCAATCTGAGCCTTACACCTCAACCTTTCGCGATGGGTTGTTCCTTTCCATCTAGGTCGTGAATGGCGTACTTTTAGTTACAAGGGACTGTTAATTTAATCTTCTGTGATCTAGTATCACTAAATTAACTACTGATGTAACACGTCTAATTATTGAAACGATTATCGCGAGAAATATATATAACATTCAATCATATTTAAAGCATCAATGATAAATAATTTATTTCAAAAATAAGTCCGAAAATTCAGTTTTGATTATACAAAGTAAAAAGCATACTTTTCAGTATAATCCCAACACAAACGCCTCCGCTTCAGCCTCAAACTCCGGCCGAATTTTGAGTGAGATAAAAGGGGCTGCCGAATTTTCAGTGAGAAAAGGGGTAGAGAGAGAGGGCCGAATTTTGTTTGGAGAGAGGGGATTGTGGTTTGCATTTAATGTGACAGTAATTAAAAAAAATGTGAGTCAATTGAAATTGAGGGTAAAATTGATACATTTTGTACCTTAGAGTCACTACCTTTTTCTTTTGTATTTTAGAGTACCTTTGACTCAAAATTTATATCTTAGAGTCTTTATTTCATAAAATAATTATACATATGTATGTATATTTTTATTTTCGTTTGCAATTTTAATTGTATATGCAATCCATTTCGCACCTATTCATAAATTAAGCTCTCGTTCTAAGTTGCCAATGTGGGGATAAATGACGTTGAGGTATATAATATTGTTGATTGGCAAATTAAAAACCTAAATCAAACTGACATTTCGAGGTACCAAGAAGGCACCAAGTGGGAAACTTTATAGAGTTTAAAAGGGAAAAAAAAGAATTTTATTTTCTTGGTTTTCTTACATATGGAAAAGTCATCTCCAATCCAATTGTAAATTTCCGTGTACACTTCAATTGCTTGAATCATCATCATCATCAAATAACAAAACATGTGTAACTAAATTAATTGTCCATTAATATCAAAGCGAGTCAAAGTTCAATGTTCATGCTAGAATGGTTAGAAGATAAAATTGTACTTCTATTGATAATTATTTATGGCATGCTCAATCATAACAATTAACAAGTAGTGATAACGTTTGATTCTATTGAATGATGATAGAATGAAAGCTCTGCAAAAAGTGCTATCCGAACACAATTGATGGTAATTAACATTGATGCAAAGTACAAGCATATCACGGTAAAGATTAGTGTATATAATCTGGACATCCAGAAATTAATTAGTGCATTAAATTAAAGTAAAAAATATATATAATTACTATATTACCCTTAATCTATTTTGGCTCCAAACTGATACATATTGACGTCTCCCAATTTCCCTTCATCATAATTACTACTTTTCTTGACACATTAATCTAGTTGATCATAATGCATTTTCTAATTATTACTTTTAAAAAATAAAATATTCAATAAAATTGAAATTCTTCGTATATATAATATATCTAGCGTGAATATAGACAATATATTTTATAAATATTTTACACAAAGCTTAAAATTTTTGTAATATATATACTTATAAAAATTTATTAAAAATATTATAAGTACTCTCGTGTGTATATATATATATATATATATATTATTTTCAAATTTTACTTAAATAATAATCACTACAAAAAACGCGCATTTTACCGATGGAATTTAGCGATTTACAAAATAAGAACCGCCGCAAAAATAGCTTATTTATTTTTATGACGGTAACGGTCAAATGGTCAAAGTCAATAATTTTAGTGACGGTAAAGAGAACCGTCGCAAATAGCAACGGTTTTAGCGACATATTATGCAAACCTTTGAGAATAATGACGGTTTTGCGATGATTTTAGCGACGTTTTGGACTAACCTCTTTAGCGACGGATTTAGCGATGGTTTATTTAGCGAAAGTTTTAGCGATGATATTTTTTTTTAATATTTAATATTAATTATGTTTTTTTTAATGTTTCAGGATTATACTAGAATTTTTAATTGTTATTAATACATCTTACCGTATATTTAATTTATAGTCACTTGGAGAAGAGTTCCACCTGACCGTAGTCAGGTCTACTTCAAGGAGTTTACAGTATAAAATTTAATTTATAATATATTTAAATATATATTGACTAAAAGTAATACTTGTTTAAATAGAAAAATAGTACTTATTTAAATGAAAATTATTGCTTGTTAAATGAAAAGTATTACTTGTTTAAATAGAAAAGTAATACTTGCTTAAATAGAAAAAATTAAGTTTTTGTTTAAAATGAAAAGTAGTACTTGTTTAAATAATAGAAAATTATTGCTTGTTTAAATAGAAAAGTAGTACTTGTTTAAATAGAAAAGTAGTAATTGTTTAAATGAAAGGTATTATTTGTTTAAATGAAAGTTATTGCTTGTTAAAATTAAAAGTAGTACTTGTTTAATTAGAAAAGTAGTACCTGTTTAAATGAATAGTAGTACTTGTTTAAATGAAAAATATTACTTGTTTAAATAGAAAAATATTACTTGTTTAAATAGAAAATTAGTACTTGTTTAAATAGAAAATTAGTACTTGTTTAAATAGAAATTTTGTACTTGTTTAAATGAAAAGTTGTACTTGTTTAAATGAAAGGTAATATTTGTTTAAATGAAAGGTATTACTTGTTTAAATGAAAAGTAGTACTTGTTTAAATGAAAAGTAGTACTTGTATAAATAGAAAGTATTACTTGCTTAAATGAATAGTAGTATTTGTTTAAATAGAAAAGTCGTACTTGTTTAAATGAAAGATATTATTTATTTAAATGAAAGGTAGTACTTGTTTAAATGAAATGTATTATTTGTTTAAATGAAAGGTATTACTTGTTAAAATGAAAAGTAGTACTTGTTTAAAGGAAAAGTAGTAATTTTTTAAATAGAAAGTATTACTTGCTTAAATGAAAAGTAGTACTTGTTTAAATAGAAAAGTAGTACTTGTTTAAATGAATAGTAGTACTTGTTTGAATGAAAAGTATTACTTGTTTAAATAGAAAAGTATTACTTGTTTAAATGGAAAAGTAGTACTTGTTTAAATAGGAGAGTAGTACTTGGTTAAATGAAAAGTATTACTTATTTAAATAGAAAGTATTACTTGTTTAAATAGAAAGTATTACTTGTTTAAATAGAAAGTAGTACTTGTTTAAGTGTATAGTAGTACTTGTTTAAATGAAAAGGAGTATTTGTTTAAATAATAGATGGTATTACTTGTTTAAATAGAAAAGTATTACTTGCTTAAATGAAAAGTAGCACTTGTTTAAATGAAAGGTATTATTTATTTAAAAGAAAGATATTACTTGTTTAAATGAAAGTATTTCTTGCATTGAAAGGTATAGTAGTACTTGTTTAAATAGAAAGTATCACTTGCTTAAATGAAAAGTAACACTTATTTAAATGAAAGGTATTATTTATTTAAAACAAAGATATTACTTGTTTAAATGAAAGTATTTCTTGCATTGAAAGGTATAGTAGTACTTGTTTAAATAGAAAGTATTACTTGCTTAAATGAAAAGTAGTACTTGTTTAAATAGAAAAGACGTACTTGTTTAAATGAAATGTTTTACTTATTCAAATAAAAGTTTTAAATCAAATGTTTTACTTATTCAAATAAATGAAAGGTATTATTTATTTAAATGAAATGTTTTTCTTATTCAAATAAAAGGTATTACTTGTTAAATGAAAAGTATGACTTGTTTAAATAAAAAAGTATTAAGTATTACTTGTTTAAATAGAAAGTATTACTTGCTTAAATGAAAAATAGTAGTACCTGTTTAAATAGAAAAGTTGTACTTGTTTAAATGAAAGATATTATTTATTTAAATGAAAGGTATTACTTATTTAAGTGATCAGTATTACTTATTAAATGAAAAGTAGTACTTGTTTAAATAAAAAAAATAATACTTTTTAAGTAGAGTAAGATTGTTAAAATGAAAAGTAGTACCATATCACTCTAAATTGAAATTCTCCAAATCACAATATTTATATAAATTATATTGATATTTATAATTAGATAAGCATAAAATAAATTATAGTGTCACTATCTTGTGAGCCGAGTTCACAAGTCGGACCATTGAACTCTAAATCGTTTTGCACAAACATATTGTACCACTCTAATAAAATTTTAAAATATATTATTAAACCAAATAATAAAATCTATATTAAATAAAAAAAATTATTAATCCAAATAAATATCTATATTAATTGAAAATGAAGAAAATATCAAACAAAATTCAAAAATCTTATCTTATTAACAAAAAAATAAATTAAAATCATTATAATTTTTTTTCATCAGTAAACAGAGAATTTTATCAATGAGGTATTAGATATGCCGAAAAGATCTCAATACACCAAATTAAAAATTATTATAATAATATTAAAGATTCAAAATCTTTTTTATATTCTTAACAAATATACAATTTTCCAATCTTTAAAAATAAAATGATTTCAAAAAACTTTCAAAGTAAAAGGATAAATTAAGCAAACTAATTTTATCAGCCATTTTTATATTTTATTTACTATTTGGCAAAAAAATTAGAAAAATTTTACGACTACAATTACGTAAAAAAATTATTTTAAAAAATTTCAAACTTGTGAAATGGAAAGTGCAATTAATTAACATGTTTAAGAAATAATGATTTGATTCGTCATTAAAAAAATTAATAATGTGTTTAACGTTTATATACACAAGAAATGTCCAATGAATCAATCTGAAAAAAAAAATTTATATGAAAAAAGGTGGGAATAAATAATAAGTATTGAAACTTTTGTCATATCTTGGAAATATAAGTTGGAAAGAGAAACAAGTAGAAAATTCAAATTCAAATTGTGTTTTAAATACATCTTCCTTTTTTTTTATATAGGGGTACCTTAGACAATTTAAATGACCTAAAACATTAATATTACAAAAATGTCATTTTCTGGATGTCCATATTATGGACATTTAGCGCCCCCAGCATATTACTCCACAAAAGATCCTAGGAAATTAGGAATTGACATCAAAATCAACAAGATACAAAAATTAATGTTTCGACATCAAAATATGAAGATAAAAGCTTAGGTTTCTACTAAAATTGTTTAATCCTAAGAAATTGGCATTGATTTCCACGAAAGCATCCTATTAATGGGTCGAAGCACACTACAAAGGTTCTTTAAACCCAAGAATTGGCATCAAAATCCATGTGTACATTGCCATCGACCCCCTACAAAGGTGTGCTTACAAACTCCATTTCTTAGTCTGAAAATTATTTTTTATCAAAAAGTATAAGCAACTTTTGGAGAGAATAAAGAAACAAATAAAAAATTGACAAAAATACCCAATATGAAATGACCAAACTCTTTTTTGCCTCACGTTTGTAAAAATATTATTTTTTGTCCTTTTATGACACATTTACATTTACTAAAAATAGTCACATATGGATAGCGCCACCTATGCGCGACCTTGTGCGAGGGATGAAATTAATTTAGTAAGGATAAAATGTCATAAAAAAGGTAAAAAAAGTTTTTTACAAACATTAGGTAAAAAATGTTTGGGCATTCCATTTGGACAAATAAGAGTTTGTCCCAAAATAGGGGTTTTGTAGAATTTGCAAACATAACCAAAGACTGTTTGAGTAAAAGTACTTATTTTTAAAAAAAATGTATATAACAACTTCGCATATAAGTGCTTCTACCCCTTATTTTTAAATTTAGAAACACACATTTTTTTGAAGGAAGTTTGCAAACACAAACTTAATATCAATGCAAGTCGCAAGTTGAAGTTCTAAAAACTGTTGGTCGGAGTAATTGCTTTGGAATTTTCAGGCGGAATGTTGATCAAAGACAAGGTCGTGTGTCCAAAGAATCTCAACTTGGTGATTATAGATAGTGAAGACAACCGTCATAGAGGAGCTTCAGTATTAAATGTAGTAGTATCGCACATGAATTTTGATGCCAATTCTTGGCACAATATCTTTCCACTTAAACAAGACTGCTTTTTATTTTTTGTCACAATATTCACAAAGTTAGGCTTTTTTTTTTATATGCATCGGGATGGACCTGCCCCGCGCAAGGTGGGTAGCAGGCAGAAGTGCGGAACCCACGCCCATTGCCATCCCTATTACCACATCCAATTAAATTGCCTTCAGAGGGAAACTTTGTACAGCAAAGTAGCAACATTACATCCAAACTTTAAGCATGATCGTGGAATCTAATCCTGTTTTACACAAGTTTCTGATTTCATTTATAACCAACTACATTTCGAAAAAAGAAAAAGAAAAGACAAGAGAACATCACCAACTAGCAGCAGAACAGCCAGAAGGCATTTCCACACTAAAGTATATATCTTTAAAACAGTTAAATAGTTAATGCAGCACAAGACAAACCTGAGGGAGATGTGCATCAACTCGTGGTGAATTGGAATCGTACCTACTCTCCTCCCCCACACTGGTATGCTCCTCTTCTGATTGCAAATTAGCTGCGTCACTTATGTGCCTTATCACCTCTTCGAATCTATCCTCTGATAGAGAAACCTCAGCGAGGAGCCTCCACGCGTATTGCTCAGAAGCCTCGTCATAATCCTTTCTCCGTTTAAGCACCATGTGTCCACTGATTTCCCAAACTGCGGGATTCACCTGAGTGTCCACGAGCTCCTGGTTTACTTCACCACGTGCTTGCTTCTCAGCATAGCACTGCAATCCATCATAAGTGAGAGTAAGACTATGCTTTCGTTTTAAGGAATACTGAGTGTGTTAAACGGGGGCATTTTGGTCCATTGAAAAATAGTTAGACTATCAACCAACAAACAAACAAGACTATGATTTGGTGCAACCAAACTAGAAAGGTAGTCTATCTTAACGGTACGGAGGGAGTGGTATTTCTTTCGAACAACATAGTCCAACTCCTAGAATCATTTTTGGCAACGAGAAGCAAAACATGCAAGAAGAAGAGAACTCGGCGCCAATATCATGTACACACTGTGGATCATTCCTCTGCTATTCCATTTTCTTAATGAATTTTTTTGAGATATAAATCGACCTTTTAACTTATCTGCCATATTAAGACTGAAAGGTAGGAACCCAGGTTCAGGATCATACAACATGATAATTTACCAGGGTATGAAGATAAGCATGGACCAGTGAGTGCTGCACACTAAATTACCTTTAGCTTGAATATTTTCATATTATTTAAAGTAGTAGAATACTAAGTACGTGTTTCATGTATGGAAATAATAAACTATAAAAGACCTGTTAATAAGTACGAGTTTCATGTATGGAAATAACAAAACTATAAAAGACCTGTTAATAAGGACCAGCTTGATGCAGATATAAGAGTCAAAGTTTACGACCAAACATTGTAAAGGACTCAAGATCGTTTCCATGCATTTGGATAGCTGACATTAGAGGTTTAAATAATGCACAAGACTCTATGAATTGATGGGAGACGGTGAATTATCTTTTGACTTGAAAATAAACAAACTGCTAACCACTAAAGATATACTATCTAACAATACTCCTTATAGCAAATCAAAAACAGACAAGTGAGATGGAAAAGGAGATCACCTGAGGTAGTATAAAGACTCTCTTGCCACAATCAGAAATTAATATGTTGAAAGGGATGTTGTTACTTTGAAGGAAGATGCAACAACTTGCAACAGCATCACACTGATCAAGCAATTTATATCTGCCCTCAAAAACAAGCCCACGCACAGGATAATACAGCAGCTTCGAGACCACAACCCTAGTTTCATAGGCCCCCTTTCTGCTCATTATTTTACATGTTGGCACTTTCTCTATTGGAAAAGGCGCAGACAAGTAGTACGCCTGTAATAAACAAAATAACTTAGTTACAACTTAAAAGAAGCTAAGAGCCCGTTTGGTTGATCTTATAAGCTCCTTAAAACAATTTATAAGATGTTTAGGAGCATATAAGCTCTCATAAAGTGTTTGGTAAAAAAAGATATTTAAAAACTTATAAGATCTTAAAATAAGCTGTTTATAGCTTATAAGCTCAAAAAAAAAAGTACCAACACCCCAACTTATTTTTTTTCTAAAATCTTTTAATCTATACTTAACAAAAAAAAAAAAAAAAATCCACCACCACCACAACCTATCAATACCTACCACCCCCCCCCCCACACACACACTCTCCAAATTAATTATTTTAAATTTAGATATTTCTCTCAACTTATTAAAAAACTTATTAAGTTTTATTATCCAAACACTTTAACAACTCATAATTTACTTAAAAATTACATCTTTCAAGCTCAGGAAACAACTTATAAGATGCTCAAAATAAGCGTAGCCAAGCAGGCTACAAGTAAGAGCAAAATGAGAAAGGCAAATTACCTGAAAGTGGAGATGATTGATGGTGGCAAAGGCACCTAAACTGTTATAGCCAACCCTAAAACAAGGATCTGATGCCTCTTCAGCCAAGTGCAGAGCAAGCAGAAGGCTATCACGGTCAATTTGCTGGGGCAAGCAATCAAGGACACGGGGTATCAAAAGCACATGTCCATACTCAATGGGACTTACCTGAAAAATAATGCCAGGTGCTCTCTAAGAAAAAATATACACAATGGAATTGCATACAAGCATCAGAAAATTCAATAATAACATTTTACATTGATTGCAAGAACACTGGGTGAACCTTCCTCAGACTCAATCGAGGAGCTAGGAAAGTAATGTGTACAATTATCTCTGCTCGACTCAAACCTGAAGAGCACTTCCTCTTGATCAACTTTAGTGAAGTTGAATTTGTTCTCATCAAAGGCCTGGAGAACCTGGTCAATACGAAACTCAGTTGGCCGTTTCTTAAGGTGACGGCCCTCATTCAGCTGTGCAATAAACCCGTACGTCCCAGGAATGACCTTTGTCTCACAAGAGGTCACATCGTACCTAAATAGTCCCCTATTCATGTGATCCTCCCATTGTCCTAACAACAGATTGTTCAGAAAAGACATTTGAGAACATCTGCCATTATAAGATCCATTATGGTCCTCGTCAACTCTCTGTTGCTCAGCATTCTTGAAAGCATAGAGAGGTAGCTTGGAAACTGAAAAGGTACATTACAATAAATAACTTCTGAAAACAGGAAAAATGTGAATGGCTATCTAAACGCATTAATCATCATGACAATCTCTCTGGAAAACAAAATTAGATTACTTGAAATAATTAGGGAAACAACCAAATTTGATAGGATACTTAAACACATTAACCATATAAGTTTCTCTTCAGTAATGTTTTTTTGGTGCTATTCGCTTGCTCGATAATTACTTATTAAAAAACGTGCATTCATTTGCTTATAGAAAACTAAATAACATAAGCTTTAAGGTAAACTTCCCTATATTTAAAGATGCTGTGGTTAAGTAAATTTTAAGACCTCTTAGCATATTTTATCACCAAAACAAAAAACTTTAAGCAACTTCAAACAAAAAAGTTAGAAAAAACAAGGAAATTATGCAGCTATTCCAAAACATAAATAATTAAATTTCTCCCCAAATACAGAAAATCTTAACTAATTGCAAACTTCAGAAATTTGATCGCATAACAGCATATCATGTACAAACTATAGTAAAGCGAGAATGTACCAGGCAAGCAGCATTTTCCCAGGCAATTGCGGCCGCAGCCATGACCGCCGGAGGTCTTCAGAAGGGATTCTCCTGGTTGTCGTCCACCACCGTGGCTCAGAATAGTCAAAATCCTCTCCATATGAATTTGAACAACGTAATATCTCCCTATTTCAGAATATTAAATTTAAAAAAATTTATTCCAAATTCAAAAAGTTAAGCAATGGAAAAATTAATTGATATACAAATTGCGCGCAAAAAAGAAAAGTTGAGCAAATTGGTAAAACCGCCGGTGCCGCCGTTCGAAGATTGATGGATTGCCGCCTTGCAGAAGATATCATCCCCGACCGCCGTGCGTGATTGGGATTTTGCTTTTTTCCATGCAAGGCTCAAAATACAAAATTTCCAATGAATTTGAGCGGTTGATTTCATTAAACAACTCAATATTTTATCTTAAGCCGTTATTTTTTTGAAAAAATTAATGGATTTTAAATTCCTTTAATTTACAAAGGTGAAATATTATTAATTTACCATTTAATCTCTCGTTCGAAAAATAAATGGATTCCAATTTTTAAACCTATCATCAATATATTATTGTATTGAAATTTTAACTTTTTTAGATGCCGTTAAAATTGGTGGACAATTTCAATTAAAAATCAAGATTTTTTCTTGACTTGAACCTTTTTTTTTTTTGGTTAAAAACCTTTATTGGATCCGAGTTGGAATTGCAATTATTTTGCAATCAAGTTCCCATTCTTTTTTAAATATTTAAATTTTTCTTAAAATAAATATTTTTATAAATTTCAATAAAATAATTTCCTCCCTTGATTTTTTAAAAATTAAACATCTAAATATTACATCTTATGCTATTAATGATTCCCATGGGAAAATTAATTTTATTTCCTTTTTTAATCATGTCGAATTATTTTAAAACGAACGCAAAAATAAAAGTTTAATAGTTAATAAGTTAATGGCATTTAAATGAGCTTGAAATATTGAAATAAAACAATTTAATTAAATTGATTACAATGTCAATATACTAGTATTTTTTTAAGGATTGAACCTTTTTTTTTTGTAAAATTGTTAAATAGTTTAGTGGTTGGAACATACACTTCACCTTTTTAAAATATTTAACTTTTTTTCAAAAATAAAATGACATTTCTTAAAACAAAACTTTTTAAAAAAGCACTAATAATTGCTAAGTGCAAAAGAGACTTTAATTACTTTTTTTTAATTATTTCTGCCATAACTTAAATGAATAACGCAAATAAAAGTTTAAAACTTATGCTCGATGGCATGAAAAATGATTCAACATATCTTGAAATCAAAGAAAGAATTAAATTGATTAGGTCGAGCCCATTAAGAATGCAACCTTTATTGAAGTTGTTAAATAGTTTAGTGGTTGGAACATACACTTCATGAAACCCTAATGGTACGTACTGGTTTTACAACTTCATATGAGTCTTACACTAAACTATTTAAAACCACTAGATAATCCAACTAAAAGTATTAGTTGGTTACTGATTTCAGAATATAGTTATTTGCCCCCATAACAAAATGAATAATGTTTATCAATTCCAAACTTATCTCCAGTAGAGAAAGAATAACTAACATGAATAACTTCATCACAAGCTTTCAAAAGGACATCTGCCAAGTTTTCTTCGGTTGGGATTTGAATGACTTTGATGGTGCCTTCTTTAGTTTTCTCCCTGGTGTAATGACAATCAATGTCAATGTGTTTGGTCTTCTCATGGAGTACAGTATTGTAGGCCATGCAATGTGCAGCCCTGCTGTCTGTATAGATGATGGCTGGGGGAGTGTGAGGAATGTGGAGATCTTTGAGGTTGTATAAGATCTATTGAACTTTAGCTGTGGTTGCTCCCAATGCCCTGTATTCACTTTTTGCTGATGATTTACTGATTGTGGATTGCTTCTTTGATTTCCAGGAAATGAGGGAGTTGCCTAAGTAAACCACATATCCAGTGATGCTCTTTCTAGTTTCTGTGTATCTTGCCCAATCAGCATCTGTGAAGGCCTGCACCTTAAAAGAATTGTCAGTAGAATAAAAAATACCTTGTCTAGGAGTGTATTTGATATACCTGAGAAGTCTGTGAGCTGCAGCTAGATGGGCTGTTGTAGGTTTACTTATATATTGAGTAAGAGTTTGAATGACATATGAAATATCAGGTCTTGTAATGGTTAAGTACAAGAGTTTACCAACCAATTTTCTGTACATAGAGGAATCCTCTAAGAGAGGAGAGTCATCAGAAGTGAATGGTTGTTTTGAATCCATTGGAGTGGTACAAGGCCTACTCCCCAAAAATTCAGAATCATTCAATAAGTCCAAAGCATATTTTCTTTGGCACAATTGCAAACCATTTTTATTTCTAGCAACCTCTATGCCATGAATGTATTTTAGGTTGCTAAGATCCTTTATTGTAAACTTTTCATGTAAAAAGGATTTGACATCAGAAATCTCAGTCATATTATCACCACAAATGACAACGTCATCAACATAGCAAAGTAAAACAGTAAAAGAAGTATCAGTGGTTTTAGTGAAAAGAGAGTTATGTGATTGTTTGTAACCAAATAATAATAAAGTTTTACAAAGTTTTGTAAATCACTATTTGGAAGCCTGCTTAAGGCCATATAAACTTTTAATCAATTTGCAAACTCTAGTGTCAGTTGTATCATAATAACCAGGAGATGGTGTCATATAGACTTCTTCAAATAAATCACCATGTAAGAATGCATTGTTAACATCACATTGATGTATAAACCAATTTTTGCCAAAAGCAACATATAAAAGAATTCTTACAGTGGTTATTTTGACCACAGGAGAGAAGGAGTCAAAGTAATCAACTCCCTCTTCCTGTGTGTAACCTTTGGCCACTAGTCTAGCCTTGTACCTGTCAACAGTCCCATCAGATTTATATTTTACCCTATAAACATTATGTAACACGTAACACGAATAACTAACATGAATAACTTCATCACAAGCTTCAAAATCTTATCTCTTGTAGAGAAAGATGATTCAACATATCTTGAATCAAAGAAAGACAAATCTTATTGAGAGAGAAAATAGGAGAATGTTTACAACTGTAGAGAGAGAGAGAGATTACAACTAAACTGATGAATGAAACCCTAATCTAGTCTATTTATACAACCGGGTAAATAACACTTAAGTGGGAAAAGTATTAATTGATCCAATTAAAGGTATTAGTTGATCAGACTTGGTCAATATAGCTTATTATCTCCTAAATCCCTGATCTTAATAACTTGTAAAGCTTCCAGAATCTGATTTATGAGCTAAACAACATTACAAGTACAATTGACGATATTTAAATAGTCCAAACTGCAATCGGATATACACATGCATGTCATTAGTACATATGAGGGAAAAATGTTTTTTTAAGGATAATAATTTAGGGGTAGTATTTTAAGAGCAATAATTTTACGCACTTGGAAGTGTAGGTATGTGTTGAGAAAAATTAAATAAACGAATTAATTTCGCACCTCTCTACAAGTTCGGATTTTTAGATGAGACGAAATTTTTTCATGGTATCAGAGCTTAGGCTCGCCCAGATCCTGGTCTGTAACCAATTCTTTATTTTCTTGCGGTGATATACCATTATGTAACACGTAACAACGAATTAGTGTGCAATTTTCTAGTGATTCCTTAATATTTACTTGCCATTAGCATATAGTCGGGAAAAATATATTTTTAGGACAGTAATTTATGGGGGGCTATGTTTAATTTAAGGACAATAATTTTACGAATTTAGAAATGTAGGACAATATATTTTAAAATATGTAAATATAAGACAATATGTTTTAAAATTTGTAAATGTATGACAATCGAGCCCGAATAAGCCCAACTCGGGCTGAAATGTCACGTGAAATTTGGGATACATTTACATAATTTTTAAACATATTATTCTATATTTACAATTTTAAAACATATTATCTTATATTTACAAATCTTAAAACATATTGTCCTACATTAATTCTAAGTCCGTAAAATTATTATCTTTAAAACACAGACCTCCAAAAGTTATTGTCCTAAAAAAAACATTATTCCCCAACACCGATAGTTTGTCGCTGAGGCCTGGCACCACGTTGGTCATCCAGAAAATATGGCTACTAATATCAGGGTCATATTTCTTATTCCCGAAACCCTAAATCTCCTGATTTGTTGTTTTTTTGAGAAGGATAAATGTATAATAAGGAGTTAATGATGATTTTTGGTAGTCTTGGATGGATTTTTTTATTTTCAGTTTTTCTATGAATTGCACATTGTAAAAGGGAACGTTGGAAGTTCAATGTTCATTCCTAATTTCCCAGTTTTGTCTTACTTACCAATGCTGATTATTTTAAAATATAGTGGAGTGATTCAACAGGAATGTTGATCATCTATAAATTAAAAAGAAATAGACACCAATTTCAAGTGTTAAACGTGTGTGCATAATATCTACCTTGTTGATGAATTAGCTAGGTATATGTAAACAAAATTAAAAATAGTATGCAAATTGGGGTCGATTGTAGCAATTTTTATTTTACATATTCTTTTTATTTATTTTTTAAATTTATATTTTAACTGGATAAAAATTCTACGTTCACCCCGACTGTTGATAGGCATAATAAATTGTCAACTTCAGAAAATTGTTACCAACGCTATTGTTAAATTTTCAAAATTTTCGTTATAGCTCAATGATACAACTCATGTTTCAAATTCATAATAAGAATTAATGAAATATGTTCATTAAAGAGAGCATTCCGTAAAGAAGTAACTAGTATTATCACAATTCAATAGCTAAGATTGTCTTATTAATTTTGTAACAATAAATAAGTTAGCTGTAAGGCTACATCATATGCAATCATACAACCAAGGACAGAGCTAGGCACGCTATATGCAGGGGACATTGGCCCCTCTGAGTTTATTTATTTTATTAGTATATAATTTTTTAATTAAAGAGACATTCAATATCCAACTAAGAAATACTTAAAAGTAGAAATTTGGAAGAAATTTTGATCCTAAAAGAAAAAAAATAAAAAACTGAAGGAATTCTGTGATATGGGTGAAATTGAAAAACACACGATTATTAGAGTGGCTGTTTAAAAACACACCTTACTAAATTACTGTATCCTGTATAGGACTATCAAGTCTAAAATATATGAATTGATTTAACACCCTTTTAGCTCACGCCAACATTTGAGTTCATACTTTGACAGTAATTTTATCCATATTAAATTATATTTTTTTTTAATAAACCAATTTACTCATCCCTTACATCAAAGAATACACATTAAACAAATGCCAAAGTACATATTTAAAAAACACTCACTGTACTATTATCAACCAAACTAACAAAACGGCTCAAAACACGAATTCGGGTTGCTCAAATCAAATCGATAAAACTATAACAAAAACTGTCACTACCTCTTGCCTTTAACCATTTCCAAGATCTGAAACAATAGAGCTCGAAACATTCATCCAAATTTGACTCCATGTTTGAGAAAATGATCGAATTCCGAAGCCTCCAAATTCCCCACACAATGCTCAACCATAAATTATTCCAAAGTTTTGCACTAACCTTTTCTGTTCAAAGCTGGTATGGTGCATAAAATTGACTTTACCATTGTTGCTTCCCACACTCAAAATGTCTATCCACCAACGAAATCTAGTCGGGCCTCCTCAAATATCCTCCCTCACTATTACTAAGATAATAAAGCCTCAAATATCCTCCCTCACTATTACTAAGATAATAAAGATTGTCTATGGAATTTTTTAAATGATTATAAAATTTTTCAACATTAAATAATTCGGCACTTAAATAGTGAGGATTGTCTACGACCGACCTATAATTTTTTAGAATTTTAGTAGATAAATAAATTACTTACGAACAAACTGCCTAAAACATTTGTAATTTTCGTAGACAATCAATTTATCTACACAAATAATTCTTCTAGGCAATATATTTTCGTAGGCAAATTGTTTGTAGATAATTTAAGCAATGAAAATGCCTATTTGATTAAAAAAATTATAGGCAAATTGTAGACAATCCTTACGATGTAACTAAGGATAAAATTATTTTCGTTGAGAATTCCTTAGGCATGTTGGAAAATTTTGTAGGCAAGTGCACACAACCTACAAATAAGGGAAAATCAGTATTAGGAAATTATATAAATAAATTAATTTCACACATATTTATAAGTTCGAACTTTTAAATTTGATGAAATTCTTTCAATTATGTATAATTATGAATGTTATCTGTACGTAATTAAGATATATTTCTCATGATTATCTGCTAATTAAACTATGGGGGAAATTAAGAAAACCCAATTATTAGAGTTGCTTTGACATTTTAGAAATATGATATAAATTTCTCCCACGGATTGCAAATGTCTACTTATATAAAAAAAAAAAATATATTATAATGATATCCAATCGAGTTATAGATACCATCAAAAGATTTTGATGATCATATAAATTAACAGCCGTTTCTGAGAATTTAATAATGTGAGTGGATAATATATTAATTAATGAGTAAATCACCTGTGCATATAGGGTGCACAATGCACTCATAATACATTTTAGAACCATTTAACATTTTATACTGAAAGATGCATTTTATTTACACTGAACCATGCAACTATTTTTTCATAGTAATAGCTGCACGATTCAGTATAAACAAGTTGTATCTTTCAGTATAATAAGTTGCATGATTCTAAAATACATGCACTCTGAGTGCACCGTGTACTTGAATACATACAAGATCTAACCTATATTAATTATATTATCTAACTGTCACAAATCATGATCTTAAGAAAAGATTCTGCCGAAGATTTTCTTGAATTTCATATTAACAATGACCAGGTTTTCGTTAGGTGTAAGGTAACGTCAATGATACAAGAAAAATTCAAAATTAACCACCCACACAACTATAAATCCAGAAGCTAACTTGTGCAACCTTAATCAACTTAATTGATCAATTAATATCAGCTAATTAATTCAATGGCAAACAAGATAGAAACCCTATCTGCCAAAGTTGCAATAAAAAGCCCAGCTGAAAAGTTCTTCAATTTCTTCAAGTTGAACATGAGCGATCTCTGCAAAGTATTTCCAGCAGCCTTCACAGAAGCTCAGTTACTCGAAGGAGATGAAGTCAACGTGGGATGTTGTAAGCAGTGGAATTATATTATTGGTGAGACAAATTAAATATTACACAATCTAATTTTGTGTATTGTGCTTTTTTTTTTGATGAAAAATTAGATTTCCGAATTGATATATATTGATTGACTGCCTTCATTGTTGTTGTTAATTACCATTATTTTTAGTTTCCTAATCAATGCGGGGGAGATCCGGACCAATTGTTTTTTCTTTCCCTTATGTACTATTTTGGATGCAGCCGATGCATAGTTCAATAAAAATTAATAATTATTCATTTGACAAAATTAATACTGTTCAATTAATATCTTTTAATGAAATAATTAATAGCATTTAAAAATACATTTGAATTATATGGTCAAAGTGATGCATAAAAATATTTTATTTTTTGGAAAAAAAAATCTTTTCGTTAAAGAATATCACAAGAAACATAGATTTGCCTATAGAATTTTTCAACATTGGCTACAAATTGTCTAACAAAAATAATTATGCCCTTAAGTAATAAGGATTATCTACAATTTGATTACAAAATTTTCTAATCATGTATATAGACATATTTTTTCATTCCTCATATTACCTATAAATAAATATAATTGACTAGGTCGACTTTGCCTACGAAATCTTTTACCTATGAGTTACAATTATGTTGACAATTTGTTTGTTGGTAATTTGAGGATGAAAAACATGTCTATATGATTAAAAAAGTCTGTATGTAAGTCGTAGACAATCCTTATTATTTATAATATAATTATTTTTGATATTGAATTCTTTACAATTGTAGCGTACACAAAATGCGGAAACAATAAAGAATAAAGATTTCTTTTTCGATTTATCCCTGACCTAGCTCATGTTTCATATTTTTTTGTAACTAATTGAAGGAGGGACTCAAATTACAGCAAAGGTGAGGACGGAGGCGATAGACGAGGCAGGAAAATGGATAAAATGGGTTGTAGAGGAAGGTGATGTTATGCTACTTTATAAGAGTTTTTGTTGTATATCGTCAAGACTTTTAACTTGTCGCGTGTATATTTCAAATCTCAAGGATGAAATTCTCTTTGTTTTCAGGCAATAGATCTTTAAAGTATATATGTATCTATATATTTGGGGACGGTTAGTTTTTATTATATAAAGTGTTGGTATGATTTCAGTCACGGACTGATTCAGACTCTTGATTGTCCTACATTTATAAATTTTAAATTATATCTTCAATCTTCAATATGAATAGGTCTAATGTGCACCAAGGTGCACGGTGCACTCGCCCGACCCATTTAAAAAAAGAAAGTATCGTGCCTATTATTGAAGGTGTTATGGCGTCGCAACGAGAAAAAAGGTTTTTTAGTAACATAACTTTCCTGTAATCTGTTTTTGGTCCCAAAATATTTAACTATTCAATTTTGGTCTCATAACTATTGCATTTGTCCAATTTTGGTCCCATTTTCGCCGGAAAAACAAAAACGACGTCGTTTTCGTTCAAAAATTGGGGATCTCCGATCGCACGTGTGTCCAAATTGTCGTTTGTCCAATTTTGATCCCATAACTATTGCGTTTATCTAATTTTGGTCTCATAACTATTGTGTTTGTCCAATTTTGGTCTCATGTTTGTTTCTTTTAATTTTAATTCTAGTGGTAGCATAATTTTAGTTACTGCATAATTTTAATTATTCTTTTAAGTTGCAGCATTTAATCTTACTATTAATTAAATTTTTTATTTAAATTACCTAGGTGTATAATATAATGGAGTAAAAAAATGAAAAATAAACAGTCAGCGTCCACGTCACACGCACGATCGGAGATCCCCAATTTTTGAACGAAAATGACGTCACACGTCACACTGCTCATCCTATTTCTCCAGCTGTATGTCGTCGTCGTGCGTCCCGGTGCACGAAGACTATGCCCGCATTCAGACCGCCGCCAGCGACATGTGCCATCGGAACCGAAGACTGCGGAAACTAATTCGGAAGATAGTGAGCGAAAGTAAGAGCAGCATTTACTACTTTCCAATACGACACCATTAGTTATTCTCAGAACTTGGACGACGGCTGCCACAAAGACGATGAGTATGCTCGATGCCAGCGCATCTCCAGATTTTATATAGGTGCGGTGGCCACAACACTGTACATATGTAACAATTAATCAATTTTAATCTCTTTTTGTGTTCCTTTTTTCTCTTAATTGTGGAAATTAGGGATTGCTATTTTTAGATCCGTCGGACCGTGCAACAATGGGGTGGTTGTATGAGAGAATATATTTTCGAGGTAATGCCCACCTTTTAAACCTTCTATTGTATACCAAAATTTACGGAATAAGATATTGAATGTGGCTATTTGGATTGGTATAACAAACAAGTATTAGTGGAGAAACGAGTGTGATTAATGAAGAACAAATAACATCTTCTTCATTAAATGCGAATGATAAGTGTTAAAATCTAAGTGTTAGATGCGATAAAGTAAATGGTAGAGAATTTGGGCCGAAGGCCTCTTTTGTTGGCTGATAAAGCCGTTGTATTGAATGTGAAATTTTGCGACCCCTGACTGAGTCTTAATTTCTAGTATTTATACTACAAGTTCATTAGTTGGTCTTTCTCGTGCTTCGAGGGAGTTTGACCCAACATTAAATGTTTTCCGGCTAAGTTGAACTCTAAAAACCTATTACATCAAGCTAAGCACGTTTCCAGCTCTGAAGCGCGGCGGGTTGCAGATGGTTCATGGAGATTTGCGCCTATTCTTTCCTCTTTGAGTCTGCGGCTATAGGACCAACCATATCTTCAGAGTCTTCTCGGCCATTTGGGGGAGATTCTCTGATGTTGGTTGAGGTTGGAGGTTTACGTATTTGTTTAGCCAAAATCAGGTCTTGGTAAGTGGGAAACCTTTGACTTAACTCTCTCTATCCCATTCACCTTGATCACAAATCTCATAAAATTGAGTAAGTATAACTTGCCTCTTTGTGTACGCAATTACACTGAGAGGTTGTCTCATTGGCCAAGTGGGCGACTAGGCGGGGCGAGTCGCCCGGTAGTAGGGGCGAACTCGCCCGCCTTTTGGCGAGTAACGGGCGCGACCACGGCTAATTATGGCGCTGGCGGCAAACCATGGTGCGGCGAAGGGGCGCTGGACGACGGCCATGGTGGGGGCGAATTTACCCTGGCGCGACCATGACGGCACCCGCAATCCACCATGGTGTGGGCGCATTTAGTGACCATGGCGCGGGCGACGACCATGGTGTGGGTGACAACCATGGCGTGAACGACGACCATGGTGCGACCAACGGGCGATCATGGAGTGGGCGCCGCGCACCACCATGGTGTGGGCGCAGTAGTGGGCGCCGGCACTATGGCGCGGGCGACATTTACCATGGTGCGGGCAACCATGGTGTGGGCGAAGAAGGGCGCTGGCGCAATTATCGGGCGAGCAACCCGCCCGCTTTTGTCGCCTAAAGGAAACCGCAGACATCTTACGAGCAGTTTGGTTGAGCGGGCGAGTTAGGCGAGCAACTTGCCCCATCCTTGGACTCGGCCGGGCAAGCTCGTCTTTGGCTCATGACAACTCGCCCCATTTCTCATTTTTAAAAGAGGTTAGTGGGCCCTCCATTAGTAACTTAATGACATAAGGAACCCAAATAATTAGCCCAGATAATTTGGCACACAACACCTTCATCTATTCGACGAAGAACATCAAGCTCGGAAAAGGATAAGACTTTCTCCAAATTAAGCGCGCGACCTCAGTTGGTTGCTGTGCAGGGTTATCCAAAATAAGTTGTGGACGTGTCGAAATCCAATTTGTACGCATTTTTTTTAATAAGAGGTGAAATTGTATTTGGATTAAAATAGAATAAAAGTGTGCATGCACGTTTCTTTTGTTTGTGTGCATGTGTTGTTTACTTTCAGAAACATGGACGCCTAATAATGTGTGAAGTTGATAACAGTGGGCACACATATAAAAGAGTAGGCGTGGCTCCTGAAATATTGCATGTGCAATATTAGCCCAATTACAATAAAAGAACAAGAACTCGCGGATTATGGACGGGCCGCTCTTTAAATTCGATTGGTGTCGATGTAATATATATTTATAAAAGGATGCTTTTACCAAATTCGTATTGCATTTTAATGGTTTGGGTTTATTGTAAACAATCATCGTCGGTTCAATTCTTATTGAACACATAACTTTTAAATATTATTTATTTTTATCAAGTTTTTATGTGTGTTACTACATAAAAAAATGTGATATTTATAGAAGAAAAATGTATTACTTTAATGTTGTTTGTTTTTGTGTGTGTTATTGCATGAAAAAAGTGTGATACTTATCGAAGCGAAATGTATTATTCGGTGATTTTTATTTTTATTATATCATTCTCTAAAAGATTACATTGTCATTCTTCATGTGTTTGTTTTTGTTAAGTTTTTATGTGTGTTACTAAAAAAAGTGTGATACTTATATAAACGAATTGTATTAATACATAAAAAAAAATTACATTATCATTTTTCAGAAAACTACATTATCATTCTCCATGTGTTATTGCATGGATAAGTAAATGTCACTACATTATTATACTAAAAGATCTTCATATCTTACGTAACACGTATTAAAACATAACGTAACACATGAATGTTGAGGAAATTTTTTTTTTTTGGTACCATAACTTTCATGTAATCCGTTTTTTGTCCCAAAAAATTTTAACTATCCAATTTTGTTCTCCTAACTATCTCGATTGTCCAATTTTGGTCCCATTTTTATCGATAAATAGAAAATTTAATTATTTTCAATCATGCGCAAGTCACGTATCGATTAAAAATGAGAGTTTTCAAGCTCATATCTGATGTGGACACTGACTGTTAAAAGAAAAGTTAATTTTACTTCAGCTGCCTATAAGCTGCTTCTTGGGCTCCGTAGTTTCTGAATTTTCCATAGATTACCAATTTTAGGGTCCAGTTGTATGCACCCCTTCTTTTAGTAAGTTCACCCACTAAATTTGTTTATCTATTATTTTTATTAAAATGTTTTTCTGCGTTGTCAATTTTACCCCTTCACAAAATTAGATAGATTTATTCGCCCCACCTTCACCTTTCACCAAACAGTTAATAGGACTTGAAATCCAGCTGCTCGAACAATAATCAAGTTTGCATCCTTTCCAAATTGATGATCTGGTTCTTGAAATAACATTGTTCCTTAACTCTTGAAAATAAAAATTGATGATCGAGGCGTTAAAGAATCGTTTCCAATAGATTGTATTCACCGAAAAATTGTAATTTTCATTGGGCACAGATGAAAGCTTTGTTGTTAAAGGATTAGAGTATTCCTTGTACTCTATGAATGAAATTCATCTTTACTTTAAAAAAAAAAACAAAACAAAAAAAAACTCCATATACTCCACATGTTATTAAACCAAAGGCCCCTCCAAGTCCTGCCGAAAAAATGTCACTCATTTTCTAGATGTATGAAAAATTACTTTTCAAAGTTGTTATAACTAATTATTGAGAAAGGGAAAAAATAATGAGTTTTTATCTCACATTAGAAAAATAAAAATAAGGAATTGAGTTTGCCTTGTTTTTATTTCCCAATTAATTGTTGAACGTAACGAGGAAAAACGTTATAAGTTCGTTTTTAAAATCTTAATTAAACGGATATTATTTCAAGTGACGGTTACAACGTTTTTTCATAACCGAAAGATCAAATAATTGAAAGTTTAAAACTTAAATTATTTATGGTATGTTACATTTAAATATTTATTCATAAAATATTAAAATTATACTAATTTATAACTTATAAATCTTATATTAAAATAAATACAATAGAGTTTGGAGACCGTTATGATGATGACGTTGGGATTAATTCCACACAATATGTGACTGACGATAAAAGAGATTAAATGAAATTAATGACTTGTGAATGAATTTATTTGAGAGAAAATGATATTGAGATAAAAACAATAACATTATATAGAGAGGTTTAGAAAAAAATAATAAAAAAAAAAAAAGTGATTTAATAAATAATAAAAATAATAAAATCGAATTAACCGCTTTTTAAGGAGTAATGGACCCATGACATGAGCGGTTCACGGTTCGATCGGTTCAACCGGCGGTTCAACCGGCAACGAATAATTGAAAGTTTAAAACTTAAATTAATGGTACTTTATTTCAAAGTTGTCGGTTTTGTTTTGAGGCCATTAGTGGCTTATAATATAGAACATTTACAATGGTCAAGACTTCGATGCTATAAGTAGCACTTTAGTTGAAGTTGAAAAAACGACTAAAAAAAACGTCAAACCATGATAATACATACATATTTCAGCAATTACCAACATATCTTTCTGTTCAAATTCGTTCATGCTCTGGTTATATTTTGCAGGTAGCATCTCGGTTTGCCTCGAATAAGATATAATACTGATATAGTTGTTATTTGATCGTTGCATCTTGAGAAACAAGTATCCTACGATTCACTAGCACCGAGAGTGAATGACACAATTTATTTTAAGAAAATCACGTTTAACACCAGCCTCGATTATTCATTTATTCTATTTTCAGTCAAGTGCATTATTTTCTAACAAGTCCCATCTCTAATAACTATAGGTTTAAAACCATATGCTGCAAATAGTGACTTCTAACATTATTTATACCCACGTACGTTAAAGAAACCGAACCACGCATAGAAGAGCGGCCAAAAATCACTCAAGGGTGTAGAAATCGAAAATCGATAGTCGGACAAATTTGTATCGCCTAACGCCTAGGCCGCTTAGGAGGGGATTAGTCGGTTCGATATTTTTTTTGTTTTTTTTCATCCAAATGTGTTTTATTTACTACTTATCGATATTTTATAATAAAAATATACTTTAAAATTAATTAACAAATTCATTATACAATCGCCTGAATCAAGATAACAATTCAAACACCTTTTCTTATATCCATTATCCATTGTAGAATTGTAGAGTACAAGAAAATTAATCTAACATAAAAATATTAAATAAATATGTGTTTTGGAATTTTAGTGTAATAAAAATTATCAATCTTAATCTTATCATCAATTTATTCTAAGAATAAAGTCTCTCATACCTTAATGTAGGGCACCTAGCTCTCGACTCGGCTGCCTAGGCAAAATCGGGTCGACCGACGACCGCCTAGCGCCTAGGCGCCGCCTTGACCGACTTTTGTATCACTGATGCCACGTTCACGTTGCACTATAACAATTCACTATTCACTATTCTCATTTAAAAATTAATAATTTTAGAGATGATTTTGGATCAAATTAAGGACTCGATCTGAACAAGCTCGAAATCAATTGGGTACTTATTTAACTCGAATTCAAACTCGCCACTTTGACGTGTTAAGCGAGATTTTTATGAAATGAACTCAAGCTGCTCTCCAATTGGATTTTATAAATCTTTTCTTCATATATGTATGAATTTTTTTATTTAGACTTTTAATCTATAATAATTTGCTCCCTTAGTATTTTCATCATACGTACTATTATAATATAATGGGTTTGACACTTCATTCACTAACAATGTAACTATCATTTTGATAGTAATTCATTATTTGCTATTCTCATTACCAATTTTTACATAGATGAAATTTAAACCAAGCGCACACTGCTCGAACTCAATTATATACCTAATGAGATCAAATTTAAACAACCCATTTTGATACGTTGAATGAGATTTTTATGTTTTTTTTTTCTCCTGAGTTGAGAATTTCAAGGCGATCTCATGAATGGATTTGGGTTGGGGTGGGAATAGGCCGGATCTTAGTAGACTTTTCGTTGGAAGGCCTGAGCCTGGTACATATGTGTTAGGCTCAAGTCTGACATGTTATTTGTGATAAACTTTTTAATAGGCTCAAACCTGACCTTTTTAATAAACGAGTCAGACCTAAAAGTCTGTATAAAGTCTTTTTAAGTCTATTTCACTCATATATAATTTTTTTAGAAGTATATATTAAGATTTTGATAATAACATCAGTTAATCTTGTTCTAGTTTTAGCAAGACTTAAGATTTATTGATGATTAAGCTTATTTAATTGAACAATTTATTTAATTATATATTATTTTATATTAGTATTATTAATTATAATAATATAAAAAGGCTTAAAAGGCTTTTTAAAAGACCTAAGTCTGGTATGTATAAATAAATAGGCTTTTTTTTACTACAAATTAATAAGCTCGACAAAATTATGTGTGTCCACTTTGAGCTGTTCGTGATCCAAAAAGGAATATCACTCCCGACCCAAGAATGAGGGTGAGAGGATCTAGCAGCAAATTTAGCCATCTTGTGTGCGACGATGTTCTCGTTGCGGGGAGTGTACCAAATTCCTTTCACTAAGGGATCTTTCAACAATGAGCGAAGTACTTCAACCGACTCTTCTTCCACCCACTTGAAGGGTGCTTTACCCCTAACTGCATGGACATCGTCCGTCGAATCTTAGAGGATTTGGGACAAAGCATAGTTGTTGTCTTGGCAGTAGCAGACCCCATCTATAATGGCCTTTAGTTCGGCTAGGGCAGACTGATGAAATTTGGATGTATCGCCCCAAAGGCCAAGAGAGTTCCGCCTGGATCGAAGATAGCGAACCCAGTTCGAAAATTATGTTATCTTCATTGTAGGCCGTGTCAACGTATAGACTCAACGAAGAACTAGCCATCACATGGCTTGGTATACGAAGGTTCGAATAGCCCCCCTTTGAGGTAGGTGGAATTGAGAGCGAGCTGATTGGTAGTTACCGAGAAGCGACGAGGTCCAGTCCACTTTGATTTTAAGGGGACCATTGTTAGAATCTCTCCGATGTTTAACCTTACATTTTTCTTTCCAAATGCCCCCAAAATCATACAAAATTATTCCATCTTCGAATGAGAGCTAGAAATCGCAACACTAGTGAGAATATCAGCCATGGTTATCTTCTGAGCATTGCAAAACAAGGACCACCACTCCGTGACTTTCCAATTATTCTTAATCACGGGGCAGAAAATGAGGGAGTGCTTGGAATCTGCCTAGTGATACCCACAAAGAGAGCAACCAGGGTTGCAAGGGACATGATGCAGTCGCAAGTTGGCCTCCGTGGCCACTATATCCAGGGCTGTTTTCCAAATAAATTTTTTGACTTTGGGCAAAAGTATGAGTTTCCAGAGCTTCTTCCACCAGGAATGCATAAAGTTAGAGTTGGATGAGCCTTCATTAGATTGATGAGGGAGGGGCTTATAAGTGCCTTTCCAAAACCCATACTTATACCGTATATTCTCCTTTCTTTTTAAATTTCCAATATCGTGCATCTTTGCTCCCCCGTCTAGCGATAAAAGTTTTTGATTGCCTCCACTTCAAAGGGAAGAAAGAAATTCTCCAATTTCGTGGTATCCCATGTTTTAGTGGTTAGGATGAGGTCCTTGGCAAGGACATTACTATCATAGGAGATAACGGAAGAAATTTTGCCACTTGCCAACTGAGGGATCCAAGCGTCATTACGTGCATGAACCAATTCTCCATCCCCTATTTTCCAAATAAGCCCTGGATGTAGAGTGTTTTGACTCCAGCATAATGATCTCCAGATGCAAGATGGATTGGAGCCAATGGTTGCATCCATAATATTGCAGTGTTTGAAATATCTAGCTTTGAAAATTTTAGCTACCAAAGAGTTCGGGTTGCTCATGATCCTCCAAACTTGTTTAGCGAGCAGAGCTTTGTTAAAATTCACCATGTCCCTAAAGCCCATTCCCCCTTCTTACTTGGGTTTAGCCCAAATCTGACTTGTTTGCTAAAAAGGCCGAACCGAATAGACAGAGTCGTAGACCCCTGTCGGATAGCCCGACCTGTTCCCACCCCTAGGTGGGAGTAAAGTTGCTCACCCATTTTAAATACTCACTATATGTAAAAAAAATAAATTCATTTAGACTTTGAATTTATAAATTCATCTCCAGTACTTGAGCTCATAATTTTATTTTATATTTTATGACTCGATATCATACCCCTTGAGCTTATAATTTTTGTTTTAAACAAAAACTCATATGAGGTAGTCTCATGCATGAGACAAGGTATAATCTAGCACAAATCACATCTATCCCTCCTAGAGTATTAAAATGTCAATACTCAAATTATGTCTCGTCTCACCATGACACCGTCTCATATGCGGGTGTCTCTCCTTAAGGATAGTTCAATTAAATTGGTAGGTACGATCTAAAGATAACAACAAATGCAGGGGGGAAAAGCTAATAGGTACACTCCAAAATAAAAAATAGCATTGGGGTACAAAAAACCTTTTTGAGACAAGTGATTAGCCTATTATGCCCTTATTTATTTTTTATTTTCCTGTTTTTTCATTTTGTTTATTTCCTTCTTCCTTTTCAATAAAGTACACGTCCCATCAATCTTTTACCTTTTCAATAAAGTACACGTCCCATCAATCTGAAAAAGTAGTGTCCCATCAACATGTAATACTTTATGTTTTATTTTATTTTTAACAAATTATTTTGTATGTTTTTGCTTTCTATATTTTATGTTATGTATATAGATAGGTTTATTAAAAATTATAAAAAAAAGGGTTACATTCACAAAAATTTTCCAAAATTGGTAATTGCAATAATTAAAATAATTCTTTTATTTTTTATATTTAAAAATGATATTGTAATTTTTGTGTATTTTTTTAAAAAATAAATTACATTTTATTATTGGAAAAATTTGAAAACATTTTACAGTTTTTTTAAAAAATATAATTACTTTTTCTTTTTAATAATGATAGAATAAAAAATGCAAATACCTATAAATACGCATTGTCTATTAAAAGAATTGCATATATTAAAATTACATTGCATATACTTAAATTATATTGCATATAGTGAAAAGACATTACATATACTAACAAAAATTGCATACACGCGTAAAATATTGCATACACACGTAAAAGAATTACAATACATGCGTAGAAAATTGCATATGTACATACATAATAAATTTGAATCTTCACACTGCAAAATCATCAATTCCACTTTATCTTCTCCACTGCAGAATCAAAACTATCAAAAAAATCACAAAAATCCAGACATCACATTACAAAAATCACCAAAGCTCAGTTACCATAAAAATTAACAAAAACTACCTAAAAATCACCAAAATCAGAAATCACCACTCAATATCCCAAAGTCACAAAACAGAATAAGAAATAATATACAAACCAATAATAACACCAAAACAATGATTTTTTTTTTCAATTTTCGCTTCCAATTTATACATAGAAACAACCTCCACATCTCTCATCTTACATCAGAGTCAATCATCGCTCACAAAATACAAACACACAGAGGGTGATGCTGACCAACAAGAAAGAAAAACTGACCGAAATAATACACAAAAGAGATTTGTGGTGGTTATGGTGAGAGAAAATTTAGGATGGAAGAGAGAGATAAAGTAGAGTAAAATGGGGGAATGGAAAAGATTAGGAGAAGAAATTGTTTTGAAATAAAGTGGTGGGGCCTCCAGATCCTCTCTAACCGCCGTCACCTCCGCCACACCGTCGGAAAAAAACATTCACGTACAATCTTCGCCGGAAACACGGATCATGTAAATAGTTCTTTGTTTTTAGTACTGAGCTTTTTCGTCCGAAAACACGATTCTTCAATATCTTGACACGGTTCTCCGCGGGAAACACAATTCTCCGCCTGAAACACGATTCTTCACCGGAAAAATTCTTCAATATGTTAGGTTTTTTATTTTATTTGATAGAGTACAATATGTATTAAGAATTGTGTGGGGGGGATATATTATGATTGTATTTGAAATTTGAATTAAAGTTGTATGTGATTGTATTGGGGGGAATTAAAGTTGATTTAGATTGATGATTATGAGTGATTTGACATTTTTTTATTAACCAATAAAACATACAAAAACCCCAACTAAATTTAAAGGGTAAATATGATATTTGATCATCTAAAAAATAGACTACATTGCTATTTTTTTGATTGAATGTATTGGATTGCTATTACTCCCCCATAATGTAGACTAGATTGCAATTACCCCAAATGCAGGCTCAGTGAAAGTAATGTGTCGCTGCCGACTGAAGAATGATGCAATTACTCAAATCGCTGAAACATGCAGGTCATCAATAATTTGATTTGGAACAATTAAAAAGGAAAAAAGAAAAATAAAGAATAAATTCTTTCATTAATTAATCCCGTCTGTTTCAACCCGGATTAGTATTGGAGCTATTCCTTTGCCTGTCCTCGTAACTATGATGTTTTTCATTTGAGTACAACTGGCACGTCACATAACTCGCATTTTTTTGAGCGAATTTTATATTAATAATTAAAATGATAAAATGACTTTTAAGGATGAGTATGAAACATAAGTTAAATTAATAAATTATTATAGCATAATAAAATATTATATTTTATAAATTATTATGCCAAAGCTTATTATAAGATTATTTTTCATTTGAGCGGACATAATTTTTTTAAAAATAGTTCTGTAACTTGCATGAGTTTATTTAATTTTTAGTCCTAAAGTTGGTCAATTTTTAGTCCTTTTTAGTATAGAAAATTCAATATTTTTGTCGGAATCAATGCTTGACCAAATTAAAATTTGAGATTATTAATTTGTCCGCAATTAGCACACATGAAGTGCCAACACTTGACCGACAAATTAAAACTCTCTAATTTGAAATTTATCACGTTTAACTCATGGTGTTGATTTCGACGAAAATTCAAATTCTTCGAAAGAAAAGACTAAAAGTAAAAAAGGAAAAATTAACATACAGAACTAAAAATGAAATAGGTGGGACTAGTTTTGTAATTTTTCCTAAAGCGGATTCGGACTATTGGAATGATCTTTAAGTTTTGTAATTTTCCCAAAAGCGGACTATTGGAATGGCGCCTCTCAAATTTCTTGTCGTCTTTTTTCACATAATGCACCCCACAATCTTACATTTATTGCTATATGTTTTTTGGGTACCTTGAAACGACACCTAAGAATTAAGATATATACTAATTATTTGCCCCAAGGGCATCCGTGTTTATTATGAGTAGGTCCCAATTATTATGTTATTTGTTTTTTTTGTTTTTTTTAGAGGTAAGATGAATTGAAATAATCGAGTACAAGGGGTACTCAACCCATGAGATGTACAATCACTGACAGATGCCACCTATAATTTCCTAGGAATGCATATTAAAAGGTTGTGACTCCCAATTATGATACATCACACAGAAAGATAGTGGATAATAGGAACGAATCCATTTCCAAGAACTAAACTTGATGCCGTCAATGAGCTTGTCCAGAGTGTACTGACCATCCTTGAAAATTTTGTCATTCCTAAACTTCCACATGTTCCAAATGGTGCACTGCCACACGAGATTTCTAATCTTCCTCTTAAGCGCATTATCCCCGAAGTCGCAAAATTTCGCAAAATGATCCTTGACAACTGATGAATAGAGAGGTCCATTATCGAGCCAAAAGGATATAGCGCTCCAAACAATGAGAGTCGATGGACACGTGAGGAGGAGGTGAGAAGTGGATTCAGAGGCCACTTCACAAACTGGGCACACCCCCATGTCCGCTCCCACCGAGATGCCCCTCTTTTGCAAATTATCTTTTGTAGGGATCCTCACTCGAACCGCTTTCCACGAGAATGCCGACACTTTTGAGGGTACGGCCTTCCACCACAACTTTCTCCAAGGGAAATCCCAAACCTATTCTTCCGAATTAGACAAGACTATACTGTTGTACATGTCGCTCGTCTTGAGCACTCCATCGGAAGAGCCATTCCACCGCCACGAATCTGAGATGCCCTCCTGAATTTTGTACCTGGATATACAACTCCACAAATCCACAAACTCAATCATTTCAGAAAAATTAAAAAATCGCACCCATTTGAGGGACCAAGCCGACCCATCACTTGACACACAACCCCTCACACACTCATTTTTCTGTGTAGAAATATGGTATAAATTAGGGAACACCTCACACAATCTAACTCTGCTTTCCACCCACGGATCTGACCAGAAACGAGCAGACAACCCGTTTCCTAACTTAAAAACAATGTTGTTCCTAAGTAACCTCCCAACTTGACTTGACCACAACTCTACCATATCTCTCCACCACAATGACCACTTCCCCGACTCAACACTCTCATTAGCCCCCCACAATAGAGACCCATATCTAGACCTAATAATGTTGACCCACAAAGACCTCTCACTCGACACCCATCTCCACAGCCACTTACAAAGTAAAGCGAAATTAAAAGCCCTCACATCCCTCACCCCAAGACCCCCCACACTTTTAGACTTACAGACCGACTCCCATTTGACCCAAGCAATTTTCCTAACCGACCCCTTACCCCCCTAAAGAAAGTTCCTTTGAATTTTTGTTATGGTGTTGATGACACACTCAGGGGCTTTGAAGAAAGAGAGGTAATAAACAGGTAGAGCCGATAGAACAGAATTCAGCAATGTGATTCTTCCCCCCAAAGATACATTTTTCCTTACCCAACCCGATAACTTGAGGCGGAAACGATCTATCAATGGCTTCCAAACCTTCTTTTCCCGAAAATTTGCTCCGATAGGTAGCCCCAGATAAGTGAACGGAAGCTTACCCAACTTGCAGCCCAAGATTACCCAACGGCATACCTATTTAATATAAGTATGTCCCACAATTATTTTTTGATTGCTTTCACGACCATTCTCAATTACTTCTGTCCTCCTATTCAAAATATTTTGCCCTTTTAATGGTTTATTAATAAAAAAAAATTATATTAAAATAAATTTTATTTAATGATAAATTATCTTTAATGATATTATGGGGAGTAAAACAAGAAAATAAAAAAATAGTATTAAATAAGGGCAGTGTAGAAAAATAGAAGTCAGAACATCAAATAAAAAGTAAATAATGTCATAAGCCAAAACATCTTATATTTTAAATAGGAGAGAGTATTAAGCAACACAAATATGCTTTAGTATACTGTACTACGTATTATAATATGTTGTACAATTAATACAATATACATTAAAGCAAAATGTAGTATTGTATTATAGAATAAAGCGAGTAACACTTTTGCACGTGCAACAATCATTTTAATAAAATAAGTAATATTGTTTCAATAAAATATTTAATTCTTACATATTAATACTTTTTAATATAATAGTTATTTTCTCTTAAAAATACACATCAATTATATGATGAAATTATTGTAGTATATGCTAGTTTTCTTATCCATAAATGAGTATAAAATTTGTACGGCAATAAACGATCAGAATAAACAACTCGTAAATAATTAAATTTAGCTAGCAACATAAATGAAATCAGAGAAAGACAAGCTACGTGTATCTCCTTAATAATAAGGCATTAATACAAAATAGCCAAGGACATGTTATATGTAACAAGGACATTAATTTATAGTTATATGTAAAATTGTAGTGTATTTTTTACCGTGCAAAATATATATTTATAATAAATATATATTTTAAAAAATTATGTATTTTTTATTTAATAAAAATATATAATTTTAAAATTGTTTATAATAAATTGTACAATTATTAATTATATGTAAAAAAATTTCTTTTCTAAAAAAAAAATGATTATGCTTTATTTATTTTTTTTTAATCAGGAGGAAATTTCTTATTTAAACTAAGGTATAACCTCGTAGTCTCATCTCATAAATTTGAGAAAATTCCCGTTTTAGCTAATCTAATTTTAAAATTATTTTTTATAAAATTTTTTTGTTTAATTGATTTTTTAGTCAAAGAGAATAGTTTTTGGGCTATTATAAGATCCAATAAAGTCAACAAAAAATAGCCAATAAATTGTAACAAAATTTCTTTAAATTATGGTAAAAAAAAATGATTATACTTTAAACTATTTATTTTTTTGAATCAGGAGGTTGAAATATTCTTTATTAGTAAACTAAATAAGTGTAGTATCACCTCGTAGTCTCATCTCATGTCGATATATTAAACTTTGGAATTAGTTGAATTTTAGAACCCACTTTTAAAGTCGTAAATTATACTATGCCAACTATCTACATAAGGCTAGACATGATTCCATCCTTATTAATAATTTTTGCCTTTTCCAAAAAAAAAAAAAAAAAGAAAGAAAGAAGGCTAGACATTCTTGTCTTGTAGTTTTAATAACACACAATTACATGCACGTAGAAAGTGCGAAATGGACCTAATCATAGATAGTTAGGTGGTCAAAAACATCAACATCAAACGATACACTATTAAATTCCGTAACCTTTTGATTGATTTCATGCCTTGGAGAAAATACAGGTTCCATAAATGCAACATCGCCCTCACCCTTTTCGGAAAACGACACCGGAATTTGTCCATCGCCGTCTACCACCGGCGTTTCAAGCAACCACCGGATGCATTCATCCACCTCTTTTTCCGATAACACATTATTTATCAAGGAAAATTCAACACTACTAGTATTTTTCTCGTCTTTTGTTTCGTTCGTTTTGTTTACTTCTTCACTCGAACTACGGTGTGATTTGGATAAGGTTCGAGGCTGGGGTTTAATTATAATGTTCTTTTCAGCACCGATGGTTTTTTTCTCGGTTGTTTTTAATGAAGATGACTTCTTGAGAATATGGGAGTTCCAGAAATTCTTAACGTCGTTGGCTGTTCTTCCCGGAAGTCTACCGGCAATCAATGACAATAATAAATCGATGTTTAATTACAAATTAAATCGATGTTCAAATTAAGTGTAATTTGGATTGATATATGTAATTAAGTTTTGTCTAATTCAATTTACAAAACACCAGGTGTCGTCGTGAAAGAATTTTATCTCGTCTAAAAGTCCGAACTTGTAGTAGAGAAGTGTGGAATTAATTTGTTAATTTAATTTCCGTAACATGTCGTACACATTGGTGCACTTGCTATGTTTCAGTTTTATTAATCTGCACTACACATACGTTTTGTTTTTAGTCAAATTTAGTAGTCTGTAAATTTCATTTATAATTAATTAGTTTGTACGTTTCACTCATGTGACCAGTTATACGGTGCAACTAGTACATAGGAGACTGACTCTTTTACAAAATAATATACGTACATAATATCACATTTTAGTACATGAAGTATCATTATTTTAAAAATACTTAATTTTGTAATTATTATCAAAATCACTAAGAATTGATACTTATTTTTTTTTTAAAAGGTTCGCAAAGACCTAGGTTCATAAAATTATTGTATTTAAATAGTGATAATATATCTGTGAATAGTGATAATATACCGGAGAAAATAAAAGAAAATGCTCTTTAAAATACAAAACCTCGTGTAATCTAACTGGAGAAAAAATGAAATGAAGAATGGGAGCCTTGCCTGTTCCCTATCAATTTATGAAGTCTTATAATAAGATCAATCTCATCATTTGTAAAGTAACCTCTCTTAAGATTTGGTCTTAAATAGTTCAACCATCTTAGTCTACAACTCTTTCTGCATCTGTTCAACCCTGCCAAAATTCCAAATTAATGCAACCAAATCAGTTCTCATTTAAAAAATATAGCAAGAAATTAATTAAATTAATGCAGTTATCTGAAATATATATTCTCCAATATATATTTTCAGAATTTTTATATAAATAAATAATTACCAGCTCTGGGAGGGACTTTATGCCACTTCCCTTCTCCAAACTTTTCAATGCAATTTCTCAAGAGAGTATCTTCCTCTTTTGTCCACGCACCTTTTCTCACTCCAACTCCATTTTTTTCCATTTTTGTGTAATAATGTTTTGCCTAATTTGTGTAAAATATGTATGATCCTTTCATGAATTTAAATGCGATTTCAGTTAGTCATACGGATGCCGTGCATTGTTTCCTACCACAAAGTACATTTTCCAGAGGCACAGTTCCTGGTGGCCTGCGTCAAGCAATCTATTAATTATGATCATGATATATCACGCTTACAAGAAATGGCACATGGTCCAAATATACCTCACATCATTACCTTATTATTACTATTCCAAGAGAAATGAAATACGCTATCAAGTATATATGGACGATGCTACCCCTGGGGTGATGGAAAAGTCACAACAACCAACTAGTAGATCGTCATGTTATTTTCAATGTGTCCAATTTTTGTTATTTATTTTTTTACTGCCTTCAATTTTAGTTCTTTTAATGTTAATTTAGATAATTTTTGTGTTAATTCCCTCATATCCCTCACTTTTCCCTACTTAATTTTAAGCTCAAGTGTCTAACTTATGGGGGTTCTAACACTAAGTACCCTCTCTCGAATGATAAAAAATTTAATTAACGTATTTAATCAATTCTCAACTCACAAATTTGCATTTAAATTAATCGCACTCACGCAACTCTCGTTTATAGCAAGTATGATTTCACACAAAAATTAATAGAAGAGAACCAATCAAAGCACCATAAAGTCCATAGTAGAATCAATATCAACAAAGAAGTAACTTAAAATAACTAAATCAAGACATAAGTCCAGAATTCACAATCATCCCAACGTCTAAAGACACTAAGAGTGCAAGCCCATCAATTACATCTCAAAATCTTGCAAAATAAAGCTCAAGAAATAAATGAGACTATTAATTGAAATTCAAAATAAATGAAAACTCAAACCCTAGAAGACATCTTGAGTTGAAGCTCTTAAATTTTGAAGCCCAAAAATGTTGGGGTTCAAACAATATCCCACATCGAAATAATATGGGAGGATCATGGGGTTTATTAGGATGGACAATATCTCAATTGGTATGAGGCCTTTTGGGAGATGCCTAAAAACAAATATGTGCGGGCTTGGCCAAAAACATATAATATCATACAAATGCGGGGTTTGGGTCCATCCAGGGTTCTAACAGTGGTATCAATCCTCCCCTTAAACAAAGACCACCGAGTCTCCCCTCAAACAACTCGCTCTATCTAGGTCAACACCGCCTAGTCCATAGAGACCCCCGTTTTTTTTTAATCAAGGCTTCACCGCCTTATTTGTTTAACACCGGGGACTACTCCACACCGTTTCGCCTGGACCATGGCTCGATACCACTGTTATGATCCTGGATGGACTTAAATTCCCGCATTGATATGATATTGTCCGTTTGGGCCAAGCCCGACGGATTTGTTTTTTGGCCATCTCCCAAAAAGTCTCATACCAATTGAGATAGTATCCATCCTAATATACCCCATGATCCTCTTATATTATTTCGATGTGGGATATTGTTTGAACCCCGCTCCTTCCTCATTACCCCCACTTAGTGGGTGAAATTTTTTATGAAGACTTTCAAACCCTAGCTCTAAAAATCTCCTCTCTCAGAATGAGACAAATGTCGAATTGCTTCAGGAAAGTGGAATCTCGTTTTCTGCTGCCCTGTTCTCCTTTTATCCCTCGTCTGCTGCCCCTTTTTCTAGCTAAGAAAACGCTGAAGTGTGCTGTAGTTGCTGTATTAGAATAGCAACTTTTGGTTATAACCTCTTTGATCAATTACGTGTTGGGGAATGAGTTGCACAGATCTATTCGGGGTGAATATTTAAATACAAATTTAATTAATTAATTATTATTAGCATGAATTAATCCTATATTAATTCAAATAATAATTGCAACAACAAATCATGCATATAAAAAGCCACGTAAAACCTACGCATGCGGAATCTACGGGTTTACGTGAACGTACCTCTCGGGATGGCAGTGACTTCGGTTGGACGGACTAACCAAAAGGACTTCCCAAGTATTCCCTTAGCCCTTGCTCGACAATCTGGTGGAAGGATACTCGCGAACAATTAACAAAAGGAAAAAAATAAACTTTGTTGCACCACTTATGTGGATTTGCTAATATTTCCAGCACATGGAATTGTACTTGAGAATGAACTAATCATCCCCTATTTATAAGAGGGAGGGTGGACGAAATTTATGTGATATTTCAATGTGGGAAAAGACTTTTCTTAGTCACCAAGAAATCTTGAATATATCTCATATATACTTTTTCCCATAATTAAAATATTCCACAAAAATTCCACCTCCTCTATAATATGGCAGATTTTCGAAAATTAAGTGTCTCAAGAATCCAAGATTTGGATCTTCTTGAATTTATGAGATATCCTTGTATTTCAAGAAATACATATCTTCCATAATATCTTTTCAAGAAAATCAAGAAAATCTTTCTTGCCCACTATATTTTCAAAAATTCGAAATTTACTATATAGATAACCAAGTGGAAGATTTCTTGAAATTAATGAGATAATCTTGTATTCCAAGAATACATATCTTCATTCCATAACAAAATTCAAAGAAAATCTTTCTCCCTCTTTTATCCATAATTTTCAAAAATTTAGAGGAAATATAAGCAACAATATTTATTTTATTTTAATCACATTTTTAGTTATTGGACTATATGTTGGGCTACTCAGGGGGCCTTTAGGAGAATTAAGATTGGACCTTCTAATGGATCTTGAATATCTAATATTGAGCCACAATATAATTCAAGCCCATAAATATTAATTAATCCCACTACATAATTAATATTGCACCATCCATCTTAACCCATATTACAGTCAATATGACTCCCAGTCATTATTTCCCGTGTTTAAGATTATCTAGCCCATTAATTAATTCAAGCCACTGAAATAGCTTTCCGTTAATTAATATCTTATGTCCTTGGTCGAGGAACAGTTCATCATTATTATCCATACCGGAAACTAATTCCACTTGCAAGATTTGATATGATAAAACTTATGAACCTCCCAAGGGGGCAAATCAAGCAAGCGTACTTGCACACGATTCTTCGTATTAAATCTTAGCAATCACATGTGACCAATAATATTGCCCAAGATAAAAAGTATTGAATCTCTCTCTGATTCGCTACCCATGATAAGTCAAAGCAATAGTTATCAATCCCACGTGATCCTATTTAAGGGACGAAGGTTAAGAAACAACGAACCACTGAGGTCTAATTCTTCCTTGTTCAGTTCTGAAGAATTTATCCTCCCAGAGGTCCTATTCAAATAGATCATGCACTAGTGTAATCTCTTGGTCAAGACAAACCAATCTCGAGCCTTACACCTCAACCTTTCGCGATGGTTGTTCATTTCCATCTGGGTCGTGAATGGCGTACTTTTTAGTTACAAGGGGACCGTTAATTTAATCTTCGTGATCCTGGTATCACTAAATTAACTACAAAGGTAACACATACTTAATTATTGAACAGCTTATGCAAAGAAATATATGTATAATTCAATCATATTTAAAGCATCGATGATAAACAATATATTTCAAGAAATAAGTCCGAAAATCCAGGTTTTTTATACAAAAAGTAAAAAGCATACTTTTCAAAGATAATCCCAACAATCTCCCACTTATACTCAAAGTCCGCTTTTAAGTATACTACAACACGCCTCGAGTAGTCCGTGACATCTAATGTCACCTACACGAACCTAATAATTTCTCCCACTTATACTCAAAGCAGATTAGCAAATCGGTCTTGACACCCATTCCACTCACATGTCTCTCGAATGTATTCGAGGCGACGCTTTGTGAATGGATCTCGCTAGTCGTCCCTCGACGCCATCTTTGCCACATCTATATCTCCTCTCTAACGATTTCTCGATAAGATGTCTTTCCTTTAATGTGTTTGTTTGACTCGTGGACTCTTGGTTCTCTTGAATTTGCAAACGCCCTAGCAGATATTGCTTAGACAAATTGCAACACCATCCAAGTCCACTAAGAAGATCTAGAGCCCAATCGGTTCTTTTCAACGCTTCACAATCGCCTACTTACCCGAGTCCCATGGTTGAGTCGCTGATGCATTTCGCTTCACACTCGTCCCATTTGATGGCTACACTTCCCAAATAGAAACACACTAACTAAGACAGATAATTTCGAATCTATATCCGATTGGAAATCCGAGTCCGTGGAAGAAATGATGGGGATTGGAGTATCTAGGTCGATAAATCAACATTCTATCCCGAGTTCTTTTTCGCACACTTCGTAATGTTTTTAACTCGCCCTCCAATGTGCTTTCCCCGGGTTACTTTGATATCTTGCTATCATGCCTACTTTGCAAAGCGATATTCGGTCTCGCATAACACAACAATGCATACATAAGGTTTCCGACAAACAAGCACAAGGAATACCTTTCATGTCATCTATCTCCTTTTCGCCTTAGGGAATATTTTCTTGATAGATGGATTCCAAGTCCGAAAGGTACTAATCCTTTCTTGAATTCTTGCATCTTTGATTGTTTCAAAAACCAAAGGTCATGTATGAAACTTGCGATAAACCCGATCATCCTTTTCTCATGCGATCTCGAAGTTATCTTGATCCAAAGGATATGTCCGCTTTCCTAAGTCTTTCATATCAAACTGCTTTTGAAACCATGCCCTTACGCCCGATCACACCTTCACATCGTTCCCGATGATCACAATGTCATCTACGATAGTACTAAGAATACCAATGCAGCTTCGAAACCCTTTTTATACACAACTTTCAAACTTGTTTTGATCAAACCCATAAGACTTTATTACATGATCAAAACTTTGGTTCCAATCTCGGATGCTGTTTGAATCTGTAAATGAACTTCTTGAGCTTACAAACAAGATGTTCTTGGCCCGTTTCAATGAAATCTTGGGGTTGTTGCATATAGATCTCTTTATCAAGACTTCAGTTAAAAAAGGCGCTTGACATCTATTTGCCAAATTTCAAAGTCGAAATGCGCAATAATCGATAAGAGAATACGGGATGGACTTAAGCATGGCTACTGGGCGAAAAAAGTTTCCTCATAATCGATCCCTTTTTTTTCGAAAGTATAACCTTTCGCAATTAGTCTTGCTTTAAAGGTTTCAACCTTCCCGTCCCCATCCTCTTTTTCCTCTTATATATCCACTTGCATCCAATGGGTTTGACCCCATTAAGTGGTTCGACTAGCTCCCACAATCTATTATGAAACGAGAACCCATTCCGACTTTCATTGTTGTTTTGCCAAGAATCAGATCCTTATCTTGGAGTGCCTCGTCATATGTCCATGGGTCCGATTTCGAAATCAAGTCCGAGGACTCTCCTATTCCCATGAATCTCTCGAGTCGCCTAACAACCCTCCCACTATGACGAGGCTCCTTGCCAGAAAGTGTATCGTTTGGTATATCATCTAGTACAAATTGCAATCGAGGTTTGCCCTCTAAGCTCATTTAAGGTATCTCACTTCTGGGTTTTCTTTGGTTCATATAGTTTTCTTCCAAAATCTAAAGTGGGTGCGGATGTCCACCTTTTGATCTTCGGAACCATAGAACATTCACCCTTTTGTTCCCTCAGGGTATCCTACAAAACAACCTTAATTCTGATCGAGGATCCAATTTACCGGTTTCCTTGTCCAACACGTAGGCCGGACACCCCAAAGTTCTCATGTGTCTCATACTAGACTTGCGTCCGGTCCACAATTCTTTGGGGTTCTGGGAACTGATTTGGATAGCACCAAGTTCAGAATGTAAGTCGCTGTTTTCCAAGGCATGACCCCAGAACGACTCGGGAAGATCCGTATAACTCATCATTGATCTAACCATTTCCAAAAGAATTCTGTTGCTTTGCTCTGCAATCCCCATTTTGTTGAGGGGTTCCGGGTGCGGTGAGCTGGGATACAATCCCTTCATCAGATAAGTAGTTCAAAAACTCATCGCTGAGGTATTCGCCTCCACGATCAGATCGTAGAGACTTGATACGTTTTTCCACATGATTCTCTGCTTGAGCCTTAAATTCTTAGAATTTCTCAAAGGTCTCAGATTCATGCTTCATAAGGAAAATGTACCTTGAGTAATTATCAATAAAATTACTCATAACCTCCTCTTGCTTTGGTTGACATTGGACTACATACATTTGTGTGAACGATCTCTAACACTTCTTTGGCCCTAATCCCCTTGGCTCCAAATGCCATCTTGGTCATATTACCCTCCAAACATGATTCGCAGGTTGGAATCGATTCAACTTGGAGACGCTCCAGTGAACCATCTTTCACCAACCTTTGGATCCTCTTTGGATTTATATGACCTAATCTTAGATGCCAAAAAGTGTCTCTGCTTCACGCCCGATGAACGTTTTTCTTTCCTCGAAAATGATTGATGTGTTATAGGATACATTTAAGTGAGTGGTGTGCACGTTAATTGTATAGAGATTTTCCATCAATGTCCCGTAACAGATACACTCATCATTTAAAAAATGATGTCATTCTTATTAGAAGAAACTTAGTGTCCTTTAATCGAATTTTAGAAACTGAAAGTGAATTCTTTCTAAAACTGGGAACACAAAGATAATCTCAAAAAAAACTTTATCTTCAAAAGATAGGTGCACTTCTCCCACTGCTTTAACTGCTACTCATGTAGCATTGCAATGTCTACTACTTGCGTGAGTATTGCAATAATCGTTACTACCGTAGCATTGCAATATCCGCCACTTACGTAAGCATTGCAATGTCTTCTACTTTCGTAACGTTGCCCGATGTGATGAGGATCTCACTCCCCACTACGTTGCGGATCATTTAGAACCCGTGAAGCCAACATGATTAGTGGATCTCGTATCAACCACCCACGAATGAGAAGTATACGCCGCTAAACAAGTTTCAACAACTAGTGTGTGAGAATTACCTTTATTTCCGTCCCTTTTGGGGTTGGAAGAGGCAAAACCTCCATTGTCCTCTCTCACCGCAGCTTAAGCACTTCCTCTTTGGACTTTCCTTGACTCAACAAGCATTCCTCATCTTACCATTGCCCTTGGCAACATTTGAGTTTTATTGCTTATGGCCTTTGGTCCTCTTCTTTATCTTGCCTAGAAGATGAAGACGGACCACTTGCCGTCAAAGCTTGAGTTTGGTGCCTTATCATCATTTCTGCCGAGTCCAAAAGTTTGCAACAAATTAGCTAATGAGGCCAAAATGCTCAAAAACCTTTCTCGCGGAGAATGAAGTACCAAATTCATCCGAGTCTCCGGATCATAATCTTCACTCGGAATCTCAAGTTTGTTCAGATGGGCCATCTATTTTGAGGACGAATCCTTACGGATTTTTCCTCCACCATTTTCAAATGACGACATCTCTCATGAAGGTGATCTGACGAGTCCCGCATGTTTTGACTCGTCAGTTAGCTCTTCTGATTTTTGTGTGTCAAAATCCACTTGTGCTTTTGTGCAGTTAGGACAATTATAATTTTCCAATCAATATAGTTTCCATATATATTGTATTGACTTTAAGTATAATAACAGTGGATTAAAAGGTAACGACATGTTGAATTGAAATAAACAACTATATGCAATAAAGACAAGTATATCACAAGGTTCGATCACATTCATCATATTTAAAATCTCAAAAAAAAAATGAACATGCATCGCCCAACATCTCAAAAACAGTTTAAATAAGCCACGTGGGGTGGGTCATTATTTAAACACATTCAAGCAAAAGTTACACAAACAAGAACGATTATAAACCTTTAATATCCAGATTAATAGTTGGCTTCCCACTGACCAATATAAAATTGACAGGACTTGGGAAGTATATGCATATCAATTTTATACCTAAGTAATAAACCATGATTAAATACAGATTACTATTTCGCTTTGATCGAGCCTCGCTGGGAGGTCATCGCCGCCACTAGTAATAACCCACAATCATCCGTTTGGAATTCATTCATGTGAAACCTATCTTTTGACCGGCCCCGCGGGAATTTTCTCCAAAAGAATTCACAAATAAATAAATCATGGAGGTCAAAAAAATTAATTCAATTTTATTATCCTAATAAAATTGTCAATTAATTATTTAAACATACTTAGTAATTTTGAAGTTGAGATTTTTCCATTTGGCAACCCTCATGCAAACACATTTAAACAAATTAAATAAAGCATAAGATAAAGACAAATAAATCAAGCAAAAAAAAAAAATAAACATATTGGGCACAAATTATCCAATTGTCATGGTTTGATTTTTTCTTGGCTTGATCTTGAAGAAACACGCCTCGAATTTCTCCCACTTGTTCGTCTCGAAAAATACTTGTCTCGAACCGCCACGCCAGCGGCTCGCAAGGAAATGGATGTCGCCATTATCCCGCCCGCATTGCTGGGTTGGGGCGACCCTCGGCGGCTTCAGACCGCCCGGCGAAGCCACGCTCATGAGGCCTCGACACGCCTCGGCAAGTGTCGGCGAGCGTTTTTTTTCTCGGCGGCGGCAGCGACGCTACAGCGGTCTTTCCGCCTCCTCCTCCTGTCTCGGCGGCGCGTATCCGCGTCTTCCCGTCTTAATTTCAACATCCGTCCGTCGCGCTTCGACACAGGCGCAGCCGCCGCCCGTCTGGTCTTGACCCTCCCTCATCTCGCTCGGCCCTGGTCCTCGCCCTTGCCCATAAGTCCGGTAGCGGCGCCCGCCGCGCTGTTACGGATTTTAGATCCTTTAATTCTTAAATCTCTTCGATTCCTCGTCCGGTTACAATTTATTTACAAAAAATAAATAAACTGAATCTAGACTAGTCTATTACATTGATCAAATCAAACAAATCCTAGTCTACCTTTCGTGGATTTTCTCGAAGGCAAAACAAATCCGAATCGAATCGAATTAAAAAACCACGGTTTATATGCATGCAAAATAAAACATTAAAATCCATGACAATTGGATACCGCAAAAACGATCTAATAGTTCTACTATCCAATTTCAAATTTAATGTCCACGAATTAAATTACAATTTAAAAAATTCAAAGTCCGAAAAAAAATGGCTCGATACTAGTTGTTGGGGAATGAGTTGCCGCAGATCTATTCGGGTGAATATTTAAATACAAATTTAATTAATTAATTATTACTTGCATGAATTAATCCTATATTAATTCAAATAATAATTGCAACAACAAATCATGAATATAAAAAGCCACGAAAACCTACGACGCGAATCTACGGGTTTAAGTGAACGTACCTCTCCTGGGATGGCAAAGACTTCGGGTCCTGACGGACTAACCAAAAAGGACTTCCCAAGTATTCCCTTAGCCCTTGCTCAACAATCCGGTGGAAGGATACTCATGAACAATTAACAAAAGGAAAAAAATAAACTTTGTTGCACCACTTGTGGATTTGCTAATATTTCCAAAGATACATGGAATTGTAAAGAATGAACTAATCATCCCCTATTTATAAGAGGGAATGAACTAAATTTATGTGATATTTCAATGTGGGAAAAAAGACTTTTCTTAGTCACCAAGAAATCTTGAATATATCTCATATATTCTTTTTCCCATAATTAAAATATTCCACAAAAATTCCACCTCCTCTATAATATGGCGTTTTTAAAATTAAGTGTCTCAAGAATCCAAGATTTGGATCTTCATGAATTTATATTATCCTTGTATTTCAAAAATACATATCTTCCATAATATCTTTTCAAGAAAATCAAGAAAAATCTTTCTTGCCCACTATATTTTCAAAAATTAAATTTACTATATAGAAAATCAAGAGATTTCTTGAATTTAATGAGATAATCTTGTATTCCAAGAATAAATATCTTCATTCCATAACAAAATTCAAAGAAAATCTTTCTCCCTATTTTCCCATAATTTTTCGAAAATTTAGAAAATATAAAACAATATTTATTTTATTTTAATCACCTTTTCGTTATTGGACTATATGTTGGGCTTTACTATATTTAGGAGAATTAAGATTGGACCTTCTAATGGATCTTGAATATCTAATATTGAGCCAATAATATAATTCTAGCCCATAAATATTAATTAATCCCACTACATAATTAATATTGCACCATCCATCTTAACCCATATTACAAAAATATGGCTCCCTTCATTATTTCCGTGTTTAAGATTATCTAGCCCATTAATTAATTCAAGCCACTTGAAATAGCTTTCCGTTAATTAATATCTTATGTCCTTGGTCGAGAACGGTTCATCATTATTATCCATACGGAAACTAATTCCACTTGCAAGATTTGGTATGATAAAACTTATGAACCTCCCAAAGAGGGGGCAAATCAAGCAAGCGTCTTTTGCACACGATTCTTCAGATTAAATCTTAGCAATCACATGTGACCAATAATATTGCCCAAATAAAAAGTATTGAATCTCTCTACGATTAAGCTACCCATTATAAGTCAAAGCAATAGTTACCAATCCCACGTGATCCTATTTAAGGGACGAAGGTTAAGAAACAACGAACCATCGAGGTCTAATTCTTCCCTGCTCGATTCAAAGAATTTATCCTCCTCAGAGGGTCCTATTCAACATCGATCATGCACTAGTGTAATCTCTTGGTCAAGACAAACCAATCTGAGCCTTACACCTCAACCTTTTCGCGATGGTTGTTCATTTCCATCCTGGGTCGTGAATGGCGTACTTTTTAGTTACAAAGGATTATTAATTTAATCTTCATGATCTGGTATCACTAAATTAACTACAATGTAACACGTCATTTAATTATTGAACAGCTTTATCTTGAGAAATATATGTAACATTCAATAATATTTAAAGCGTCGGTGATAAACAATTTATTTCAAAGAAATAAGTCTATTGTTTTGATTATACAAAGAAAAAAATACTTTTTTCGAGATAATCCCAACATTACGTGGGCCCAAAGCATGAAATAGTTGACCATTAAATTAAAGTTGAAGGGGCTGAAGCAGCTGGAATTGCAGAGCCTATTAAGTGGGGCTGCCTTTTGTTTTAATATGGACCGTGTAACACTGTCTGGATGGACCACCTGTTGTGGTTATATTGGAAAATATATTTTTACTTTTTATAACCAAATTAAATTTCTGTCTTATTTACTGAATTAAATTATTTATCACTGATGCTTTAAATATCATTAAATGTTACATATATTTACTGCATAACTGTTCAATAAATAGTACGTGTTATATTGTAGTTAATTTAGTGATACTAGATCACAGAAGATTAAATTAACAGTTCCTTGTAACCAAAAGTACACCATTCACGACCTAGATGGAAATGAACAATCAATCGTGAAAGGTTGAAGTGTAAGGCTCAGATTGGCTCGTCTTGACCAAGAGATTACACTAGTGCATGACTGATGCACTGAATAGGACCTACAAGAGGACAAATTCTTCAGCACTGAACTAGGAAGAATTAGACCTCAGTGGTTCGTTATTTCTTAATCTTCGTCCCTTGAATAGGATCGTGTGTGGTTAGTAATTATTGCTTTGACTTATTACGGGTAGAGAATCAACGAGATTCAATACTTTATATCTTGAGCAATATTATTGGTCACATGCGATTGCTAAGATTTAATACGAAGAATCGTGTGCAAGTACGCTTGTTCGATTTGCCCCCTTGGGAGGTTCATAAGATTTATCATACCAAATCTTGCAAGTGGAACTAGTTTCCGGTATGGATAATAATGTTGACCCGTTCCTTAACCAAGGACAAAAGATATTAATTAATGGAAAGCTATTTCAGTGGCTTGAATTAATTAATGGGCTAGATAATCTTAAACACGGGAAATAATAACCGAGAGCCATATTAACAGTAATATGGGTTAAGATGGATAGTGCAATATTAATTATGTAGTGGGATTAATTAATATTTATGCGCTTGAATAATATTGTGGCTCAATATTGATAATTCAAGATCCATTGGAAGATCCAATCTTAATTCTCCTAAAGGCCCCTCAAGTAGCCCAAACATAAAGTCCAATAACTGAAAAAGGTATTTAAAAATAAAATAAATTTTTGTTGCTATTTTTCCTAAATTTTCGAAAAATATGAATAAAAGGGGAGAAGGATTTTCTTTGAATTTTGTTATGAAATGAAGATATGTATTCTTGGAATACAAGATTATCTCATTAAATTCAAGAAATCTCCCACTTGGTTATTTATATGATGATTTTCGAAAAACATAGAAAAAGAAGGAAAATAAAGATTTTCTTGATTTTCTTGAAAAGATATTATGGAAGATATGTATTCTTGGAATACAAGAATATCTCATAAATTCAAGAAGATCCAAATCTTGGAATCTTTATCCTTATTTTTCGAAAAATACCATAACAAGAGGAGTTGGGATTTTTGTGGAATATTTAATTATGGAGAAAAGAATATATGAGATATATTCAAGATTTCTTGGAGATCAAGAAAAAGATTTTCCCATCTTTATTTCCACCTAAAATGTCGACCAACCCCTCATTATAAATAGGGGATGAATGTTTCATCCCCAGGTGAACACGAAAATTGGTTTTTCCGAAAAATATCAGCGTCGATAAAATATCAAATATTTTGAAACGTCGACAGATTGTGTATTTTCAAAAAAACCTCAATTGTGAGTGTGCAATTCCATGTGTTGGAAAAATTAGAAATCCACAAAGTTGGTGCAACATAATTTTATTTTTCCTTTTGTTAAATTGTTCGCGAGTTCCTTCCACCGGATTGTTGAACAAGGGCAAGGAATACTTGAGAAGGTTTTTTGGTGTGTTCGTGTGAACGGGATCCATCTTCTCAACGGTTGTCACTCCGAGAGGTTAGTTCACATAAACCAAAGAGCAATTCGCATCATGTAGGATTTATGTGAACTGTTTATATGCATGATTTGTTGTTGAATTATTATTTGAATTAATATAGGATTAATTCATGCTAGTAATAATTGTTAGAATTTAAATTTGTATTTAAATATTCATCCCGAATAGATCCGGACAATTAATTCCTCAACACCACCAACTTTGGGCTTCAAGTATGCAGAAATTAATTGCTTTTGGGCTTCATTTTCTTCTCGTATTTTAACCTCTTCTTGGTTTATTTCTTCGATTGACTTCACAAATAAAATAAGCATGTATTTTGCTTCAATTATCCTCAATTTCCTACAAAATAACAAAACACTACCTTTCTCGACAATTAAGCACAATTAGTTAATTTTAGTGTAAAAAAATGCATGAAACTTAATCAAATTAAGCAAATAAAGCATATGAATTTCGAGCAATTTTCACACTAATTTTGCACCAATCAGCAATTCAAGTATATTTTTTAAATATACAATTTTTATCATTGAAAATAAGTGGCATGTTTTAATATAAATAAATTGAGTGTATTAGTAAAACAAAAAATGAACGTTTTAAATAATTTTTAAATTGCACTAACATGATACATATAAAATATTGTTTTCTTCAAAAATAAAATCCGACACTTATCAGAATGTTAATGATGTGGTTCCTAAGCATTCCAACCCGCAAAACTATTTAAAGCCTCCCGTTAAGAATACGTGCAGTTGGCGGATCTAAAATTTAAAATTTAGGGATACATTTAAATATGCTTTAAAATTTAGGAATATAATTAAGTATTTTTTTTTCTAATTATAGATAATAATTTATTTTTTTTATAATTATACAAGGGAGTACTTCTCATTTTGGGGTACAATTTGTACCGCTATATAACACACACACCCCCACCCCCACACTATGCCAATGGCAATTTGGTAATCATGATGGTTTGGCAATTTGGCTTCTTTGGTAAATTTGTAACGTGAGATTTTGTATAAAGATACAAATAAAGATTAAGTTTTAGTATATATTGACTTGGTCAATATAGTTATGAATGAGTTAGTTTGTTAGATAGTTTGTTATTTCAGCAAGTGATACCTTACAGTATAGCAACTAATACTGTAAGGTACTATATAAAGAACAAGATAGATTAGATTTCATTTTATCGGTTTCTATTATTTTTTCACCCTTGTAACAGATTCTTCTTTCTTCAATAATACAGTTTCAATTCATTTTCATTGGATTCCTCTGTTATTTGATTGAATATCAAGATGGTATCAGTTTATTGAATCACGATTCCTTGATTCTTGCTACGCTTAGGTTTTTTTTTTTTTCAATCGAATCGTTGTGATTTCGGTTGAAATTCGATCCGTTCATAAAGTTTTCCGCTGTCTTTGATCATTTTTATCCTTTCTTTGAGTTTTTATACTCAATTTCTTCGTGTCTATCACGAATTTTTTGGTTCTTTCTTCGATTTTCTGAAATTTCGGAGCTATGGCACTTTTCAATGGTTCGTCTCTAAATCCGGTTGAAAATCCCTTATCCCCATTGGCGTTGCATCCCAACGACAATCCTGCGATTTCTATTGTCATGGAACCATTGGATGACACTAATTTCATTTCGTGGAGTCATACCGTTAAAAGGGCATTGAGCGTCAAGAATAAAGCTCCACTCATTGATGGTTCGTTTTTTGCTTTCGCCCAAATTTCTTAAGAAGATGACCACGTGGTTTTTCACTTGTGCCAAAGATGTTTGGGATTCGATTCTAGAGTGGGTTCGTAATGCGGAATGACTTGGTCTTGACTAGAAATAGTAAGTTCTATAAGGACAAGAAAAGATTGGTTAAGTGTAGCCATTGTAATGGCCCCGGCACGCTTTAGTTCTTGTGGTGCTAATTGGTTATGTAGCCATTTAATGCATAATTGTAGATAGGTGTTTCCAGATCATAAGATATCCACCTGGCTGGAAGGGTCCTAGGGGCCCTAGGAAGGCTGAGGGTCAAGGCACTAATGTCAACAATGTGGCATCCTCTGAGGCACCAGTGGCATTCAACCCCTTGTTCAACCAGATATGTTTGAGCAAGATATCCACATGGCATATGAAAACATGCGTAATATATTATGGAATCAACATTCAACCCCTTGTTCAACCGGGATATGTTTGAGCGGTTCATGCATTTGTTGACACCAAAGATTATGTCTCAAGTACCTACTATTCCTCCAGGTAGTTCATATATCCATTCTTGCTTTAATTTCATGTCCACTGATAAATATTCTTGGATACTTGACATTGGGGCCACTGATCACATGGTGCACAGCTTAGATTTGTTCACTTCTTTCCCTGAACCTTCTGATGTCAAAATCGAACTTCCTAATAATGCTTTCACCACCGCTACATTCATGGGGAATATTGTTTTAATTGACTTTCTTACACTATATAATGTCTTATATGTTCCTGAATTCTCATTCAATCTGCTTTCTATTTCACATTTGACAAGATACTCTAACTGCATTGTGAGCTTTCTTTCCTCACATTGTGTTTTGCAGGACAACACAACCTTGAAAGTGATTGGTTCTCAATAACAAAGTGGTGGCTTATATTGCTTGAAGATTGCTAAACCCGTAAAAGTGTGCTAATTATTTTCTCATCTTGTTGATTTTGGGCTTTGGCATACTAGATTAGGTCATGCATCCTCTAAGAAATTATTTCAAATAAAACAATTGAATTTAGATGCTATTCATGACTAATAAAGTGTGTGATATCGATCCTTTGGCTAAACAAAAAAGGTTGCCATTTCCTCCGAGTACTTCGCTTTTACGGTTCCTTATTTGATTTAATTCATTGTGATGTATGGGGCCTTTTACCATTGAATCGTTTCTAAACACAAGTACTTTCTCACAATAGTTGATGACTTTAGTAGAGTAACTTGGTTATATTTGTTGAAGGCTAAGAATGAGGTCAGGCATGCTTTAGAAAAAATTTCAAATATGGTCACACTCAATTTGATGCTAAAATAAAAGTTTTGAGAAGTGACAATGGTAATCGAAGTTTCTACTTTTTCGAGTTTTATTATTCTTTGGGGAATAATACATCGACCTCTTGTGTTGAGACACCTCAACAAAATATATTGGTTGAGAGAAAACACCAGCACTTACTTCAAGTTGCTAGATCATTACTATTTCAATCCAATCTTCCCCTTAAATACTAGAATTTTTGTGTCCAAACAAAGATCCCATTTGATTAATAAAGCTTCCTTCTTTCTGTTTTAAAACAACAAAACTCCTTTTGAACTTTTAAATAAGAAGTTCGCCCGATTATTCATATCGAAATTTTGGTTGTTTGTGTTTTGTTAAAGACTTTTCTTCGCTCATAGATCTAAGTTTGATCCTAGAGTCAGAAAAATGTTGTTTTATTGGTTATCCATTTGGAATGAAGGGTTACTGTGTTACTTGATATGTCTCCACAGAAAATTTTTTTTTTCAAGAGATGTTATCTTTCACGAACATGTTTATCCTTTTTACGTAAAACATTACAAAACCTATCCATATTACAACCGATTTGTCACAATCGGTTTACACATATGATATTATTGTTGATATGCCTCAATTTCCATTACATGGTCATTCTAACATTAATCATGACTCACATTCTCCAAATCATTCTAATATTGCACATAATCATTCTCCTGCCATTGACAATGCTTCATTATCTGAGATACTTCCATTCATCATGAGTTAACTATTCCTCACAATGATCTTATCGATGAAATTGCTTCTCATACTTCGATAGTATAGTTCGAAGCATCATTCATTAACATTAGATCATGATCGGATCGAATAAAAAAAATGATCATGAATTGAGAAGATCCACTAGAACCAAACATACACCGCATATCTTGATGTGTACATGACATATTTACGATTCTTTGGTACATTCTCGATAAAAGTGTTGCTAATCATGCTCTATCTTTTAGCACTCCATACCCTATTTGTGATTTCATTACTACTGACAATCTGTCACACTCTCATAAAGCATTCACTGCTTCCATTACACAAATTGTGGAGCCTAAAACTTATAAGCAAGCATGCACAAATGACAATTGGATTGTTGCCATGAAAAATGAATTAGATGCATTGGAAAGAACCAATACATGGTGTGTTGTTCCATTACAAAAACAAACATTGCATTAGTTGTAAATGGGTTTACAAAGTAAAGTATAACCCTGATGGGAGTATTGAAAGATACAAAACAAGACTTGTAGCTAAGGGTTATACACAGGAGGAAGGGATTGACTATTTTGACACCTTTTCCCCTGTGGCTAAGATAACCACAGTGAGAATTTTACTTGCATTAGTTGTTTCTAAAGGTTGGTGCATTCATCAATGTGATGTGAACAATGCTTTCTTGCATGGTGATTTACATGAGGAGGTTTACATGACACCCCCTCCTGGTTATATTGTTGCTGATAATCATGTTTGTAAACTGACAAAAAGTCTATATGGTCTGAAACAAGCCTCTAAACAGTGGTTCACAAAGTTATCAGATACTTTAATCTCTATTGGCTTTATTCAATCGAAAGCAGATACATCTTTATTCACAAGGTCCTCTGGTTCCCATTTTACCATTTTGCTATGTTATGTGGATGACATAATCTTAACAGGAAATAACTTGGATAATATTAAGAGTGTGAAGGACTTCTTACATAAGAAGTTCACAATTAAAGACCTTGGAGTCTTAAAATACATACTGGGAATAGAGGTTGCTAGGAACACCACTAGTTTACAGCTATGTCAGAGGAAGTATGCTCTAGATCTTCTTACTGACAGTGGCTATTTAGGGTGTAAACCCAGCTCCACTCCCATGGATCCAAAGCACAACCTTTCCAACTCCATAACTCCTATTCTTCAAGATATTTCATTGTACAAAAAACTTGTTGGCTATCTAAACGCATTAATCATCATGACAATCTCTCTGGAAAACAAAATTAGATTACTTGAAATAATTAGGGAAACAACCAAATTTGATAGGATACTTAAACACATTAACCATATAAGTTTCTCTTCAGTAATGTTTTTTTGGTGCTATTCGCTTGCTCGATAATTACTTATTAAAAAACGTGCATTCATTTGCTTATAGAAAACTAAATAACATAAGCTTTAAGGTAAACTTCCCTATATTTAAAGATGCTGTGGTTAAGTAAATTTTAAGACCTTTTAGCATATTTTATCACCCAAACAAAAAACTTTAAGCAACTTCAAACAAAAAAGTTAGAAAAAACAAGGAAATTATGCAGCTATTCCAAAACATAAATAATTAAATTTCTCCCCAAATACAGAAAATCTTAACTAATTGCAAACTTCAGAAATTTGATCGCATAACAGCATATCATGTACAAACTATAGTAAAGCGAGAATGTACCAGGCAAGCAGCATTTTCCGAGGCAATTGCGGCACCCCGACCGCCGTGCGGGGATGGGATCTGGTGCTTGTCGTCCACCGCAAGGCTCAGATACAAAACTCTCCGATGAATTTGAACAGTTGGGGATTCAGAGAAGAAACCAAGGGATTTTAGTAAAGCCGTGATTCCTTTTTGAAAAATTAATGGATCAGAAATTGCGCGCAATTGAGAAAGGTGAGAGGATTGGTAATCCGCCGGTGTCTCTCGTTCGAAGATTGATGGATTGCAATTTTGCAGAGGATATCATCAATATATTATTGTGATTGAATTTTAACTTTTTTCCGATGCCGGTCAAAATTTTAATTTCCTTCCTTGTATTTATATTCATTAAACATCTCAATATTACATCTTATGCTATTATTTTTCCCACAGTAAAATTAATTTTATTTCCTTTAATTTACACAAATATTATTATTTTACCATTTAATCTCCGCCTTATAAAAATAAATAAGTCCTACATTTAAACCTATGCAAATAGCAAATATTCAAATAAGAACGAGAATTAGGGAGTTAAAATTGGTGGACAATATCAATATACTAGTATTTTATTCTGGACTTGAACCTTTTTTTTTGGGTAAAATTTTATATGCAGCAGGTGCACTCTGCAACTGAAGTACATTTTTAAAATATTTAACTTTTTCAATGTAAAAATAAAGTCGGACATTTCAGTAAAACAAGTTGATTTTTTAAAAAAGCACTAAAGTTGCTAAGTGCAAATGATGCCCATGGGACTTTAATTACTCTTTTTTTTAATCATGTCGAATATGTTAAAACGAACGCAAATAAAAGTTTAATAGTTATGCTCGATGGCATGTTAAATGAGCTTGATCTTGAAATGAAGCAACTTAATTAAATTGATTAGGTCGAGCCCATTAAGCATGCAACCTTGATTGAAGTTGTTAAATAGTTTAGTGGTTGGAACATACACTTCACCTTAATTTAGTGGTACGTACTGGTTTTCAACTTCATATGAGTCTTACACTAAACTATTTAACAACCACTAGATAATTACTCCACAAAAGTACACCCGAAACTGATTTCAGAAGTTAGTTATTTGCTGCCATAACTAACATGAATAACTTCATCACAAGCTTCAAAACTTATCTCCAGTAGAGAAAGATGATTCAACATATCTTGAATCAAAGAAAGACAAATTTTATTGAGAGAAAATAGAAGAATGTTTACAACTGTAGAGAGAGAGATTACAACTAAACTGATGAATGAAACCCTAATCTAGTCTATTTATAGAACCGGGTAAATAACACTTAAGTGGGAAAAGTATTAGTTTATCCAACTAAAGGTATTAGTTGGTTAGACTTGGTCAATATAGCTTATTACCCCCCTCAAAATGAGAGTGAATGTTTATCAATTCCATTTTGCCCTTGAACGGTTGAAACAAAGCAGGGCCTTGTGGTTTGGTTTGGACATCTGCCAAGTTTTCTTCTGTTGGGATTTGAATGACTTTGATGATGCCTTCTTTAGTTTTCTCCCTAGTGTAATGACAATCAATGTTAATGTGTTTGGTCTTCTCATGGAGTACAGTATTGTAGGCCATGCAATGTGCAGCCCTGCTGTCTGTATAGATGATGGATGGGGGAGTGTGAGGAATGTGGAGATCTTTGAGGCTGTATAAGATCTATTGAACTTTAGCTGTGGTTGCTCCCAATGCCTGTATTCATTTTCTGCTGATGATTTACTGACTGTGGATTGCTTCTTTGATTTTCAGGAAATGAGGGAGTTGCCTAAGTAAACCGCATATCCAGTGATGCTCTTTCTAGTTTCTGTGTATCTTGCCCAATCAGCATCTGTGAAGGCCTGCACCTTAAAAGAATTGTCAGTAGAATAAAAAATACCTTGTCTAGGAGTGTATTTGATATACCTGAGAAGTCTGTGAGCTGCAGCTAGATGTGCTGTTGTAGGTTTACTTATATATTGAGTAAGAGTTTGAATGACATATGAAATATCAGGTCTTGTAATGGTTAAGTACAAGAGTTTACCAACTAATTTTCTGTACATAAAGGAATCCTCTAAGAGAGGAGAGTCATCAGAAGTGAATGGTTGTATTGAATCCATTGGAGTGGTACAAGGCCTACTCCCCAAAAATTCAGAATCATTCAATAAGTCCAAAGCATATTTTCTTTGGCACAATTGCAAACCATTTTTATTTCTAGCAACCTCTATGCCATGAATGTATTTTAGGTTGCTAAGATCCTTTATTGTAAACTTTTCATGTAAAAAGGATTTGACATCGAAAATCTCACCATATTATCACCACAAATGACAACGTCATCAACATAGCAAAGTAAAACAGTAAAAGAAGTATCAGTGGTTTTAGTGAAAAGAGAGTTATGTGATTGTTTGTAACCAAATAATAATAAAGTTTTACAAAGTTTTGTAAATCACTATTTGGAAGCCTGCTTAAGGCCATATAAACTTTTAATCAATTTGCAAACTCTAGTGTCAGTTGTATCATAATAACCAGGAGGTGGTGTCATATAGACTTCTTCAAATAAATCACCATGTAAGAATGCATTGTTAACATCACATTGATGTATAAACCAATTTTTGCCAAAAGCAACAGATAAAAGAATTCTTACAGTGGTTATTTTGACCACAGGAGAGAAGGAGTCAAAGTAATCAACTCCCTCTTCCTGTGTGTAACCTTTGGCCACTAGTCTAGCCTTGTACTTGTCAACAAATCCCCATCAGTTTATATTTTACCCTATAAACATTATGTAACACGTAACACGAATAACTAACATGAATAACTTCATCACAAGCTTCAAAATCTTATCTCTTGTAGAGAAAGATGATTCAACATATCTTGAATCAAAGAAAGACAAATCTTATTGAGAGAGAAAATAGGAGAATGTTTACAACTGTAGAGAGAGAGAGAGAGAGAGAGATTACAACTAAACTGATGAATGAAACCCTAATCTAGTCTATTTATACAACCGGGTAAATAACACTTAGTTGGTCAGACTTGGTCAATATAGCTTATTATCTCCTAAATCCCTGATCTTAATAACTTGTAAAGCTTCCAGAATCTGATTTATGAGCTAAACAACATTACAAGTACAATTGACGATATTTAAATAGTCCAAACTGCAATCGGATATACACATGCATGTCATTAGTACATATGAGGGAAAAATGTTTTTTTAAGGATAATAATTTAGGGGTTGTATTTTAAGAACAATAATTTTACGCACTTGGAAATGTAGGTATGTGTTGAGAAAAAATAAATAAACGAATTAATTTCACACCTCTCTACAAGTTCGGATTTTTAGATGAGACAAAATTTTTTCATGGTATCAGAGCTTAGGCTCGCCCAGATCCTGGTCTGTAACCAATTCTTTATTTTCTTGCGGTGATATAACATTATGTAACACGTAACAACGAATTAGTGTGCAATTTTCTAGTGATTCCTTAATATTTACTTGCCATTAGCATATAGTCGGGAAAAATATATTTTTAGGACAGTAATTTATGGGGGGCTATGTTTAATTTAAGGACAATAATTTTACGAATTTAGAAATGTAGGACAATATATTTTAAAATATGTAAATATAAGACAATATATTTTAAAATCTGTAAATGTATGACAATCGAGCCCGAATAAGCCCAACTCGGGCTGAAATGTCACGTGAAATTTGGGCTACATTTACATAATATGGCTACTAATATCAGGGTCATTAATTTCTTATTCCAGAAACCCTAAATCTCCTGATTTGTTGTTTTTTGAGAAGGATAAATTGATAATAAGGAGTTAATGATGATTTTTGGTAGTCTTGGATGGATTTTTTTATTTTCAGTTTTTCTATGAATTGCACATTGTAAAAGGGAACGTTGGAAGTTCAATGTTCATTCCTAATTTCCCAGTTTTGTCTTACTTACCAATGCTGATTATTTTAAAATATAGTGGAGTGATTCAACAGGAATGTTGATCATCTATAAATTAAAAAGAAATAGACACCAATTTCAAGTGTTAAACGTGTGTGCATAATATCTACCTTGTTGATGAATTAGCTAGGTATATGTAAACAAAATTAAAAATAGTATGCAAATTGGGGTCGATTGTAGCAATTTTTATTTTACATATTCTTTTTATTTATTTTTTAAATTTATATTTTAACTGGATAAAAATTCTACGTTCACCCCGACTGTTGATAGGCATAATAAATTGTCAACTTCAGAAAATTGTTACCAACGCTATTGTTAAATTTTCAAAATTTTCGTTATAGCTCAATGATACAACTCATGTTTTCAAATTCATAATAAGAATTAATGAAATATGTTCATTAAAGAGAGCATTCCGTAAAGAAGTAACTAGTATTATCACAATTCAATAGCTAAGATTATCTTATTAATTTTGTAACAATAAATAAGTTAGCTGTAAGGCTACATCATATGCAATCATACAACCAAGGACAGAGCTAGGCACGCTATATGCAGGGGACATTGGCCCCTCTGAGTTTATTTATTTTATTAGTATATAATTTTTTAGTTAAAGAGACATTCAATATCCAACTAAGAAATACTTAAAAGTAGAAATTTGGAAGAAATTTGATCCTAAAAGAAAAAAAATAAAAAACTGAAGGAATTCTGTGATATGGGTGAAATTGAAAAACACGCGATTATTAGAGTGGCTGTTTTAAAAACACACCTTACTAAATTACTGTATCCTGTATAGGACTATCAAGTCTAAAATATATGAATTGATTTAACACCCTTTTAGCTCACGCCAATATTTGAGTTCATACTTTGACAGTAATTTTATCCATATTAAATTATATTTTTTTTGAATAAGCCAATTTATTAATAAAAGATGGAGTACAAGAGGTACTCATCCCTTACATCAAAGAATACACATTAAACAAATGCCAAAGTACATATTTAAAAAACACTCACTGTACTATTATCAACCAAACTAACAAAACGGCTCAAAACACGAATTCGGGTTGCTCCGTCAATCGATAAAGCTATAACAAAAACTGTCACTACCTCTTGCCTTTAACCATTTCCAAGATCTGAAACAATAGAGCTCGAAACATTCATCCAAATTTGACTCCATGTTTGAGAAAATGATCGAATTCCGATGCCTCCAAATTCCCCACACAATGCTCAACCATAAATTATTCCAAAGTTTTGCACTAACCTTTTCTGTTCAAAGCTGGTATGGTGCATAAAATTGACTTTACCATTGTTGCTTCCCACACTCAAAATGTCTATCCACCAACGAAATCTAGTCGGGCCTCCTCAAATAGCCTCCCTCACTATTACTAAGATAATAAAGCCTCAAATATCCTCCCTCACTATTACTAAGATAATAAAGATTGTCTATGGAATTTTTTAAATGATTATAAAATTTTTCAACATTAAATAATTCGGCACTTAAATAGTGAGGATTGTCTACGACCGACCTATAAATTTTTAGAATTTTAGTAGATAAATAAATTACTTACGAACAAAAACGCCTAAAACATTTGTAATTTTCAGAGACAATCAATTTATCTACACAAATAATTCTTCTAGGCAATATATTTTTTCGTGAGGCAAATTGTTTGTAGATAATTTAAGCAATGAAAATGCCTATTTGATTAAAAAAAAATAGGCAAAATTGTAGACAATCCTTACGATGTAACTAAGGATAAAATTATTTTCGTTGAGAATTCCTTAGGCATGTTGGAAAATTTTGTAGGCAAGTGCACACAACCTACAAATAAGGGAAAATCAGTATTAGGAAATTATATAAATAAATTAATTTCACACATATTTATAAGTTCGAACTTTTAAATTTGATGAAATTCTTTCAATTATGTATAATTATGAATGTTATCTGTACGTAATTAAGATATATTTCTCATGATTATCTGCTAATTAAACTATGGGGGAAATTAAGAAAACCCAATTATTAGAGTTGCTTTGACATTTTAGAAATATGATATAAACTTCTCCCACGGATTGCAAATGTCTACTTATATAAAAAAAAAATATATTATAATGATATCCAATCGAGTTATAGATACCATCAAAAGATTTTGATGATCATATAAATTAACAGCCGTTTCTGAGAATTTAATAATGTGAGTGGATAATATATTAATTAATGAGTAAATCACCTGTGCATATAGGGTGCACCATGCACTCATAATACATTTTAGAACCATTTAACATTTTATACTGAAAGATGCATTTTATTTACACTGAACCATGCAACTATTTTTTCATAGTAATAGCTGCACGATTCAGTATAAACAAGTTGTATCTTTCAGTATAATAAGTTGCATGATTCTAAAATACATGCACTCGAAAGTGCACCGTACTTGAATACATACAAGACCTAACCTATATTAATTATATTATCTAACTGTCACAAATCATGATCTTAAGAAAAGATTCTGCCGAAGATTTTCTTGAATTTCATATTAACAATGACCAGGTTTTCGTTAGGTGTAAGGTAACGTCAATGATACAAGAAAAATTCAAAATTAACCACCCACACAACTATAAATCCAGAAGCTAACTTGTGCAACCTTAATCAACTTAATTGATCAATTAATATCAGCTAATTAATTCAATGGCAAACAAGATAGAAACCCTATCTGCCAAAGTTGCAATAAAAAGCCCAGCTGAAAAGTTCTTCAATTTCTTCAAGTTGAACATGAGCGATCTCTGCAAAGTATTTCCAGCAGCCTTCACAGAAGCTCAGTTACTCGAAGGAGATGAAGGCAACGTGGGATGTTGTAAGCAGTGGAATTATATTATTGGTGAGACAAATTAAATATTACACAATCTAATTTTGTGTATTGTGCTTTTTTTCTTTTGATGAAAATTAGATTTCCGAATTGATATATATTGATTGACTGCCTTCATTGTTGTTGTTAATTACCATTATTTTTAGTTTCCTAATCAATGCGGGGGAGATCCGGACCAATTGTTTTTTCTTTCCCTTAAGTACTATTTTGGATGCAGCCGATGCATAGTTCAATAAAAATTAATAATTATTCATTTGACAAAATTAATACTGTTCAATTAATATCTTTTAATGAGATAATTAATAGCATTTTAAAATACATTTGAATTATATGGTCAAAGTGATGCATAAAAATATTTTATTTTTTGGAAAAAAAAATCTTTTCGTTAAAGAATATCACAAGAAACATAGATTTGCCTATAGAATTTTTCAACATTGGCTACAAATTGTCTAACAAAAATAATTATGCCATTAAGTAATAAGGATTATCTACAATTTGATTACAAAATTTTCTAATCATGTATATAGACATATTTTTTCATTCCTCATATTACCTATAAATAAATATAATTGACTAGGTCGACTTTGCCTACGGAATCTTTTACCTATGAGTTACAATTATGTTGACAATTTGTTTGTTGGTAATTTGAGGAATGAAAACATTCTTCTTTGCATATCAGTTTCTTCTTTGCCTGATCTGATCAGCTCGACTGATCAGATCAACACATCTTCAGATCAACATCTCAGGATAGCATCAGGTCAGTACATTAGGTTTTAGCATATCAGTTTAGCACATCTGATCTCAATCACATCTGATCTTGATCATCTGCTCATCTTCATATTTGATCTCGATCACGTCTGATCTCGATCAGTCTCATCTGCTCCACTTCTGATTTGCAACCTTCTCTTCGATCTTACGGTCGGGTTTCTTTTCGATCGGCTTATCCGCTCTTCCGATCACCATATCACTGATTACTTTCTTCCGATCATCCGATCAGTTCGTTTCCGTCATCCGATCTTCCGATCACCGGCTTAGCTTTTCTTCTCTTCTCGATTTTGCCGCGGCTCATCGGTTAACTCCGAACTCATCTTACTCATCCGATCTCGATGTCTTCGGCTGACCTCGTCGATCTCGATCATCTACGTCTGATTTCGTGAGTTCCCCCTCAATTTGTTCTCTTGTTCCCCCTCAACTTGTTATCTGTAAATTAGCTTCAAAAACACAAGTTGATAATGTTTTGGCATAATTCATCAAAACTAAAATATCCCAACACCCATATTATTAGAGTTGCTTTGACATTTTAGAAATATGATATAAACTTCTCCCACGGATTGCAAATGTCTACTTATATCAAATAAATAAAAAAATTATAATGATATCCAATCGAGTTATAGATACCATCAAAAGATTTTGATGATCATATAAATTAACAGCCGTTTCTGAGAATTTAATAATGTGAGTGGATAATATATTAATTAATGAGTAAATCACTTGTGCATATAGGTGCACCATGCACTCATAATGCATTTTAGAACCATTATTTTTAGTTTCCTAATCAATGCGGGGGAGATCCGGACCAATTGTTTTTTCTTTCCCTTAAGTACTATTTTGGATGCAGCCGATGCATAGTTCAATAAAAATTAATAATTATTCATTTGACAAAATTAATACTGTTCAATTAATATCTTTTAATGAAATAATTAATAGCATTTAAAAATACATTTGAATTATATGGTCAAAGTGATGCATAAAAATATTTTATTTTTTGGAAAAAAAAATCTTTTCGTTAAAGAATATCACAAGAAACATAGATTTGCCTATAGAATTTTTCAACATTGGCTACAAATTGTCTAACAAAAATAATTATGCCATTAAGTAATAAGGATTATCTACAATTTGATTACAAAATTTTCTAATCATGTATATAGACATATTTTTTCATTCCTCATATTACCTATAAATAAATATAATTGACTAGGTCGACTTTGCCTACGAAATCTTTTACCTATGAGTTACAATTATGTTGACAATTTGTTTGTTGGTAATTTGAGGGATGAAAACATGTCTATATGATTAAAAAAGTTTGTATGTAAGTCGTAGACAATCCTTATTATTTATAATATAATTATTTTTGATATTGAATTCTTTACAATTGTAGCGTACACAAAATGCGGAAACAATAAAGAATAAAGATTTCTTTTTCGATTTATCCCTGACCTAGCTCATGTTTCATATTTTTTTGTAACTAATTGAAGGAGGGACTCAAATTACAGCAAAGGTGAGGACGGAGGCGATAGACGAGGCAGGAAAATGGATAAAATGGGTTGTAGAGGAAGGTGATGTTATGCTACTTTATAAGAGTTTTTGTTGTATATCGTCAAGACTTTTAACGTGTCGCGTGTATATTTCAAATCTCAAGGATGAAATTCTCTTTGTTTTCAGGCAATAGATCTTTAAAGTATATATGTATCTATATATTTGGGGACGGTTAGTTTTTATTATATAAAGTGTTGGTATGATTTCAGTCACGGACTGATTCAGACTCTTGATTGTCCTACATTTATAAATTTTAAATTATATCTTCAATCTTCAATATGAATGGGTCTAATGTGCACCAAGGTGCACGGTGCACTCGCCCGACCCATTTAAAAAAAGAAAGTATCGTGCCTATTATTGAAGGTGTTATGGCGTCGCAACGAGAAAAAAGTTTTTTAGTAACATAACTTTCCTGTAATCTGTTTTTGGTCCCAAAATATTTAACTATTCAATTTTGGTCTCATAACTATTGCATTTGTCCAATTTTGGTCCCATTTTCGCCGGAAAAACAAAAAAACGACGTTTTTAGCTTCAAAAATTGGGGATCTCCGATCGCACGTGTGTCCAAATTGTCGTTTGTCCAATTTTGATCCCATAACTATTGCGTTTATCTAATTTTGGTCTCATAACTATTGTGTTTGTCCAATTTTGGTCTCATGTTTGTTTCTTTTAATTTTAATTCTAGTGGTAGTATAATTTTAGTTACTGCATAATTTTAATTATTCTTTTAAGTTGCAGCATTTAATCTTACTATTAATTAAATTTTTTATTTAAATTACCTAGGTGTATAATATAATGGAGTAAAAAAATGAAAAATAAACAGTCAGCGTCCACGTCACACGCACGATCGGAGATCCCCAATTTTTGAACGAAAACGACGTCACACGTCACACTGCTCATCCTATTTCTCCAGCTGTATGTCGTCGTCGTGCGTCCCGGTGCACGAAGACTATGCCCGCATTCAGACCGCCGCCAGCGACATGTGCCATCGGAACCGAAGTGGAGAAACGAGTATTAAATGGAGAACAAATAACATCTTCTTCATTAAATGCGAATGATAAGTGTTAAAATCTAAGTGTTAGATGCGATAAAGTAAATGCTAGAGAATTTGGGGTCAAGGCCCTTTTTGTGGCCGACAAAGCCGTTGTATTGAATGTGAAATTTTGCGACCCCTGACTAAGTCTTAATTTCTAGTATTTATACTACAAGTTCATTAGTTGGTCTTTCTCGTGCTTCGAGGGAGTTTGACCCAACATTAAATGTTTTCCGGCTAAGTTGAACTCTAAAAACCTATTACATCAAGCTAAGCACGCTTTCAAAATTGCTGCCAAGTGGGTTGCGATGGTTCATGGAGATTTGGCGCCTTATTCTTTCCTCTTTGAGTCTCAAGGGCTATAGGACCAACCATATCTTCGTGAGTCTTCTCGCCATTTGGGGAGATTCTCCGATGTTGGTTGAGGTTGGAGGTTTACGATTTGTTTAGCCAAAATCGTCTTTGGTAAGTGGAAACCTTGACTTAACTCTCTATCCCATTCACCTTGATCACAAATCTCATAAAATTGAGTAAGTATAACTCGCTTTTTTTGTGTACGCAATTACACTGAGAGGTTGTCTCATTGGCCAAGTGGGCGACTAGGCGGGGCGAGTCGCCCGGTAGTAGGGGCGAACTCGCCCGCCTTTTGGCGAGTAACGGGCGCGACCAGCGGGCGACCATGGCGCGGGCGGCAACCATGGTGCGGGCGCAGGTGCGGGCGCGGACGACGACCATGGTGTGGGCGACGACCATGGCGCGGGCGACGACCATGGCACGGGCAACGACCATGGTGTGGGCGACGAGTGGGTGACCATGGCGCGGGCGACGACCATGGTGTGGGTGACAACCACGGCGCGAACGACGACCATGGTGCGACCAACGGGCGATCATGGAGTGGGCGCTGGCGACGACCATGGTCTGGGCGAGTAGTGGGCGCGGCGACCATGGCGCGGGCGACGACCATGGTGCGGGCAACCATGGTGTGGGCGAGTAGCGGGCGCGGCGACCATCGGGCGAGCAACTCGCCCGCCTTGTCGTCTAAAGGGAAACTTCTGCAGACATCTTACGAGCAGTTTGGTTGAGCGGGCGAGTTAGGCGAGCAACTTGCCCCATCCTTGGACTCGGCCGGGCAAGCTCGTCTTTGGCTCATGACAACTCGCCCCATATCTCATTTTTAAAAGAGGTTAGTGGGCCCTCCATTAGTAACTTAATGACATAAGGAACCCAAATAATTAGCCCAGATAATTTGGCACACAACACCTTCATCTATTCGACGAAGAACATCAAGCTCGGAAAAGGATAAGACTTTCTCCAAATTAATTATGAGCGCGCGACCTCAGTTGGTTGCTGTGCAGGGTTATCCAAAATAAGTTGTGGACGTGTCGAAATCCAATTTGTACGCATTTTTTTTAATAAGAGGTGAAATTGTATTTGGATTAAAATAGAATAAAAGTGTGCATGCACGTTTCTTTTGTTTGTGTGCATGTGTTGTTTGCTTTCAGAAACATGGACGCCTAATAATGTGTGAAGTTGATAACAGTGGGCACACATATAAAAGAGTAGGCGTGGCTCCTGAAATATTGCATGCGCAATATTAGCCCAATTACAATAAAAGAACAAGAACTCACGGATTATGGACGGGCCGCTCTTTAAATTCGATTGGTGTCGATGTAATATATATTTATAAAAGGATGCTTTTACCAAATTCGTATTGCATTTTAATGGTTTGGGTTTATTGTAAACAATCATCGTGGGTTCAATTCTTATTGAACACATAACTTTTAAATATTATTTATTTTTATCAAGTTTTTATGTGTGTTACTACATAAAAAAATGTGATATTTATAGAAGAAAAATGTATTACTTTAATGTTGTTTGTTTTTGTGTGTGTTATTGCATGAAAAAAGTGTGATACTTATCGAAGCGAAATGTATTATTCGGTGATTTTTATTTTTATTTTATCATTCTCTAAAAGATTACATTGTCATTCTTCATGTGTTTGTTTTTGTTAAGTTTTTATGTGTGTTACTAAAAAAAGTGTGATACTTATATAAACGAATTGTATTAATACATAAAAAAAAATTACATTATCATTTTTCAGAAAACTACATTATCATTCTCCATGTGTTATTGCATGGATAAGTAAATGTCACTACATTATTATACTAAAAGATCTTCATATCTTACGTAACACGTATTAAAACATAACGTAACACATGAATGTTGAGGAAATTTTTTTTTTTGGTACCATAACTTTCCTGTAATCCATTTTTTGTCCCAAAAAATTTTAACTATCCAATTTTGTTCTCCTAACTATCTCGATTGTCCAATTTTTGTCCCATTTTTATCGATAAATAGAAAATTTAATTATTTCCAGTCATGCGCAAGTCACGTATCGATTAAAAATGAGAGTTTTCAAGCTCATATCTGATGTGGACACTGACTGTTAAAAGAAAAGTTCATTTTATTTCAGCTGCCTATAAGCTGCTTCTTGGGCTCCGTAGTTTCTGAATTTTCCATAGATTACCAATTTTAGGGTCCAGTTGTATGCACCCCTTCTTTTAGTAAGTTCACCCACTAAATTTGTTTATCTATTATTTTTATTAAAATGTTTTTCTGCGTTGTCAATTTTACCCCTTCACAAAATTAGATAGATTTATTCGCCCCACCTTCACCTTTCACCAAACAATTAATAGGACTTGAAATCCAGCTGCTCGAGCAATAATCAAGTTTGCATCCTTTCCAAATTGATGATCTGGTTCTTGAAATAACATTGTTCCTTAACTCTTGAAAATAAAAATTGATGATCAGAGGCGTTCTGAAAATCGTTTCCAATAGATTGTATTCACCGAAAAATTGTAATTTTCATTGGGCACAGATGAAAGCTTTGTTGTTAAAGGATTAGAGTATTCCTTGTACTCTATGAATGAAATTCATCTTTACTTTCAAAAAAAAAAAAACAAAAAAAACTCCATATACTCCACATGTTATTAAACCAATGGCCCCTCCAAGTCCTGCCGAAAAAATGTCACTCATTTTCTAGATGTATGAAAAATTACTTTTCAAAGTTGTTATAACTAATTATTGAGAAAGGGAAAAAAAATGAGTTTTTATCTCACATTAGAAAAATAAAAATAAGGAATTGAGTTTGCCTTGTTTTTATTTCCCAATTAATTGTTGAACGTAACGAGGAAAAACGTTATAAGTTAGTTTTTAAAATCTTAATTAAACGGATATTATTTCAAGTGACGGTTACAACCAGTGTTTTCATAACCGAACCGGAGATCAAACCGGTCTAGGCATCGGTTGCCGGTCCAACCGGTTGGACCGGTTGAACCGACGGTTCAACCGTTAAATTGATTTATGCATATTTCTTTTATATTTTGTATGTTACATTAAAAAATAAATATTTATTCATAAAATATTAAAATTATACTAATTTATAACTTATAAATCTTATATTAAAATAAATACAATAGAGTTTGGAGACCAGAGATGATGACGTTGTGGATTAATTCCACACAATATGTGACGACGATAAAGAGATTAAATGAAATTAATGACTTGTGAATGAATTTATTTGAGAGAAAATGATATTGAGATAAAAACAATAACATTATATAGAGAGGTTTAGAAAAAAATAATAAAAAATAAAAAAAGTGATTTAATAAATAATAAAAATAATAAAATCGAATTAACCGTTTTTAAGGAGTAATTGGACCGGCGACATGAGCGGTTCACGGTTCGACCGGTTCAACCGGGCGGTTCAACCGGGCGGTTCAACCGGTTTTTGAAAACACTGGTTACAACGAATAATTGAAAGTTTAAAACTTAAATTAATGGTACTTTATTTCAGGTTGTCGGTTTTGTTTTGAGGCCATTTGTGGCTTATAATATAGAACATTTACAATGGTCAAGACTTCGATGCTATAAGTAGCACTTTAGTTGAAGTTGAAAAACGACTAAAAAAACGTCAAACCATGATAATACATACATATTTCAGCAATTACCAACATATCTTTCTGTTCAAATTCGTTCATGCTCTGGTGATATTTTGCAGGTAGCATCTCGGTTTGCCTCGAATAAGATATAATACTGATATAGTTGTTATTTGATCGTTGCATCTTGAGAAACAAGTATCCTACGATTCACTAGCACCGAGAGTGAATGACACAATTTATTTTAAGAAAATCACGTTTAACACCAGCCTCGATTATTCATTTATTCTATTTTCAGTCAAGTGCATTATTTTCTAACAAGTCCCATCTCTAATAACTATAGGTTTAAAACCATATGCTGCAAATAGTGACTTCTAACATTATTTATACCCACGTACGTTAAAGAAACCGAACCACGCATAGAAGAGCGGCCAAAAAGCACTCAAGGGTGTAGAAATCGAAAATCGATAGTCGGACGAATTTGTATCGCCTAACGCCTAGGCCGCTTAGGAGGGGATTAGTCGGTTCGATATTTTTTTTGTTTTTTTTCATCCAAATGTGTTTTATTTACTACTTATCGATATTTTATAATAAAAATATACTTTAAAATTAATTAACAAATTCATTATACAATCGCCTGAATCAAGATAACAATTCAAACACCTTTTCTTATATCCATTATCCATTGTAGAATTGTAGAGTACAAGAAAATTAATCTAACATAAAAATATTAAATAAATATGTGTTTTGGAATTTTAGTGTAATAAAAATTATCAATCTTAATCTTATCATCAATTTATTCTAAGAATAAAGTCTCTCATACCTTAATGTAGGGCACCTAGCTCTCGACTCGGCTGCCTAGGCAAAATCGGGTCGACCGACGACCGCCTAGCGCCTAGGCGCCGCCTTGACCGACTTTTGTATCACTGATGCCACGTTCACGTTGCACTATAACAATTCACTATTCACTATTCTCATTTAAAAATTAATAATTTTAGAGATGATTTTGGATCAAATTAAAGACTCGATCTGAACAAGCTCGAAATCAATTGGGTACTTATTTAACTCGAATTCAAACTCGCCACTTTGACGTGTTAAGCGAGATTTTTATGAAATGAACTCAAGCTGCTCTCCAATTGGATTTTATAAATCTTTTCTTCATATATGTTTTTATTTAGACTTTTAATCTATAATAATTTGCTCCCTTAGTATTTTCATCATACGTACTATTATAATATAATGGGTTTGACACTTCATTCACTAACAATGTAACTATCATTTTGATAGTAATTCATTATTTGCTATTCTCATTACCAATTTTTACATAGATGAAATTTAAACCAAGCGCACACTGCTCGAACTCAATTATATACCTAATGAGATCAAATTTAAACAACCCATTTTGATACGTTGAATGAGATTTTTATGTTTTTTTTTTCTCCTGAGTTGAGAATTTCAAGGCGATCTCATGAATGGATTTGGGTTGGGGTGGGAATAGGCCGGATCTTAGTAGACTTTTCGTTGGAAGGCCTGAGCCTGGTACATATGTGTTAGGCTCAAGTCTGACATGTTATTTGTGATAAACTTTTTAATAGGCTCAAGCCTGACCTTTTTAATAAACGAGTCAGACCTAAAAGTCTGTATAAAGTCTTTTTAAGTCTATTTCACTCATATATAATTTTTTTTAGAAGTATATATTAAGATTTGATAATAACATCAGTTAATCTTGTTCTAGTTTTAGCAAGACTTAAGATTTATTGATGATTAAGCTTATTTAATTGAACAATTTATTTAATTATATATTATTTTATATTAGTATTATTAATTATATTAATATAAAAAGGCTTAAAAGGCTTTTTAAAAGACCTAAGTCTGGTATGTATAAATAAATAGGCTTTTTTTTACTACAAATTAATAAGCTCGACAAAATTATGTGTGTCCACTTTGAGCTGTTCGTGATCCAAAAAGGAATATCACTCCCGACCCAAGAATGAGGGTGAGAGGATCTAGCAGCAAATTTAGCCATCTTGTGTGCGACGATGTTCTCGTTGCGGGGAGTGTACCAAATTCCTTTCACTAAGGGATCTTTCAACAATGAGCGAAGTACTTCAACCGACTCTTCTTCCACCCACTTGAAGGGTGCTTTACCCCTAACTGCATGGACATCGTCCGTCGAATCTTAGAGGATTTGGGACAAAGCATAGTTGTTGTCTTGGCAGTAGCAGACCCCATCTATAATGGCCTTTAGTTCGGCAGCTAGGACAGATACAGTGGGCTGGATGTACTGCCCCCCCAGTGGCCAAGAGAGTTCCGCCTGGATCGAAGATAGCGAACCCAGTTCGAAAATTATGTTATCTTCATTGTAGGCCGCGTCAACGTATAGACTCAACGAAGAACTAGCCATCACATGGCTTGGTATACGAAGGTTCGAATAGCCCCCCTTTGAGGTAGGTGGAATTGAGAGCGAGCTGATTGGTAGTTACCGAGAAGCGACGAGGTCCAGTCCACTTTGATTTTAAGGGGACCATTGTTAGAATCTCTCCGATGTTTAACCTTACATTTTTCTTTCCAAATGCCCCCAAAATCATACAAAATTATTCCATCTTCGAATGAGAGCTAGAAATCGCAACACTAGTGAGAATATCAGCCATGGTTATCTTCTGAGCATTGCAAAACAAGGACCACCACTCCGTGACTTTCCAATTATTCTTAATCACGGGGCAGAAAATGAGGGAGTGCTTGGAATCTGCCTAGTGATACCCACAAAGAGAGCAACCAGGGTTGCAAGGGACATGATGCAATGCAAGTTGGCCTCGTGGGCCACTATATCCGTGGTCAAGCTTTTCAAATAAATTTTTTTTTGACTTTGGGCAAAAGTATGAGTTTCCGATTAGCTTCTTCCACCGTGAATGCATAAAGTTAGAGTTGGATGAGCCTTCATTAGATTGATGAGGGAGGGGCTTATAAGTGCCTTTCCAAAACCCATACTTATACCGTATATTCTCCTTTCTTTTTAAATTTCCAATATCGTGCATCTTTGCTCCCCCGTCTAGCGATAAAAGTTTTTGATTGCCTCCACTTCAAAGGGAAGAAAGAAATTCTCCAATTTCGTGGTATCCCATGTTTTAGTGGTTAGGATGAGGTCCTTGGCAAGGACATTACTATCATAGGAGATAACGGAAGAAATTTTGCCACTTGCCAACTGAGGGATCCAAGCGTCATTACGTGCATGAACCAATTCTCCATCCCCTATTTTCCAAATAAGCCCTGGATGTAGAGTGTTTTGACTCCAGCATAATGATCTCCAGATGCAAGATGGATTGGAGCCAATGGTTGCATCCATAATATTGCAGTGTTTGAAATATCTAGCTTTGAAAATTTTAGCTACCAAAGAGTTCGGGTTGCTCATGATCCTCCAAACTTGTTTAGCGAGCAGAGCTTTGTTAAAATTCACCATGTCCCTAAAGCCCATTCCCCCTTCTTACTTGGGTTTAGCCCAAATCTGACTTGTTTGCTAAAAAGGCCGAACCGAATAGACAGAGTCGTAGACCCCTGTCGGATAGCCCGACCTGTTCCCACCCCTAGGTGGGAGTAAAGTTGCTCACCCATTTTAAATACTCACTATATGTAAAAAAAATAAATTCATTTAGACTTTGAATTTATAAATTCATCTCCAGTACTTGAGCTCATAATTTTATTTTATATTTTATGACTCGATATCATACCCCTTGAGCTTATAATTTTTGTTTTAAACAAAAACTCATATGAGACAGTCTCATGCATGAGACAATGTATAATCTAGCACAAATCACATCTATCCCTCCTAGAGTATTAAAATGTCAATACTCAAATTATGTCCTGTCTCACCATGAGACCGTCTCATATGCAGGTGTCTCTCCTTAAGGATAGTTCAATTAAATTGGTAGGTACGAATAAGATAACAACAAATGCAGGGGCAAAAAGCTAATAGGTACACTCCAAAATAAAAAATAGCATTGGGGTACAAAAAACCTTTTTGAGACAAGTGATTAGCCTATTATGCCCTTATTTATTTATTATTTTCCTGTTTTTCATTTTGTTTATTTCCTTCTTCATTCTTCCTTTTCAATAAAGTACACGTCCTCATCAATCTGAAAAAGTAGTGTCCCATCAACATGTAATACTTTATGTTTTATTTTCTTTTTAACAAATTATTTTGTATGTTTTTGCTTTCTATACTTTATGTTATGTATATAGATAGGTTTATTAAAAATTATAAAAAAAAGGGTTACATTCACAAAAATTTTCCAAAATTGGTAATTGCAATAATTAAAATAATTCTTTTATTTTTTATATTTAAAAATGATATTGTAATTTTTGTGTATTTTTTTAAAAAAAAATTTACATTTTACTATTGGAAAAATTTGAAAACATTTTACAGTTTTTTTAAAAAATAAAATTACTTTTTCTTTTTAATAATGATAGAATAAAAAATGCATATACCTATAAATACGCATTGTCTATTAAAAGAATTGCATATATTAAAATTACATTGCATATACTTAAATTATATTGCATATAGTGAAAAGACATTAAATATACTAACAAAAATTGCATACACGCGTAAAATATTGCATACACACGTAAAAGAATTACAATACATGCGTAGAAAATTGCATATGTACATACATAATAAATTTGAATCTTCACACTGCAAAATCATCAATTCCACTTTATCTTCCCCACTGCAGAATCAAAACTATAAAAAAAATCACCAAAACTCCAGACATCACATTACAAAAATCACCAAAGCTCAGTTACCATAAAAATTAACAAAAACTACCTAAAAATCACCAAAATCAGAAATCACCACTCAATATCCCAAAGTCACAAAACAGAATAAGAAATAATATACAAACCAATAATAACACCAAAACAATGATTTTTTTTTTCAATTTTCGCTTCCAATTTATACATAGAAACAACCTCCACATCTCTCATCTTACATCAGAGTCAATCATCGCTCACAAAATACAAACACACAGAGGGTGATGCTGACCAACAAGAAAGAAAAAAAGCCCGATCAAATAATACACAAAAAGAGATTTGTGGTGGTTATGGTGAGAGAAAATTTAGGATGGAAGAGAGAGATAAAGTAGAGTAAAATGGGGGAATGGAAAAAGATTAGGAGAAGAAATTGTTTTGAAATAAAGTGGTGGGGGCCTCCAGATCCTCTCTAATCACCCCCTCCGCTCCAATAATCATTCGGAAAAAAACATTCACGCACAATCTTCGCCGAAACACGGATCATGTAAATAGTTCTTTGTTTTTAGTAATCGAGCTTTTTTCGTCCGAAAACACGATTCTTCAATATCTTGACACGGTTCTCCTCATGAAAACACAATTCTCCATCTGAAACACGATTCTTCACCGGAAAAATTCTTCAATATGTTAGGTTTTTTATTTTATTTGATAGAGTACAATATGTATTAAGAATTGTGTGGGGGGATATATTATGATTGTATTTGAAATTTGAATTAAAGTTGTATGTGATTGTATTGGGGGGAATTAAAGTTGATTTAGATTGATGATTATGAGTGATTTGACATTTTTTTATTAACCAATAAAACATACAAAAACCCCAACTAAATTTAAAGGGTAAATATGGTATTTGATCATCTAAAAAATAGACTACATTGCTATTTTTTTTATTGAATGTATTGGATTGCTATTACTCCTCCATAATGTAGACTAGATTGCAATTACCCCAAATGCAGGCTCAGTGAAAGTAATGTGTCGCTGCCGACTGAAGAATGATGCAATTACTCAAATCGCTGAAACATGCAGGTCATCAATAATTTGATTTGGAACAATTAAAAAGGAAAAAAGAAAAATATAGAATAAATTCTTTCATTAATTAATCCCGTCTGTTTCAACCCGGATTAGTATTGGAGCTATTCCTTTGCCTGTCCTCGTAACTATGATGTTTTTCATTTGAGTACAACTGGCACGTCACATAACTCACATTTTTTTGAGCGAATTTTATATTAATAATTAAAATAATCAAGTGATTTTTAAGAATAAGTATGAAACACAAGTTAAATTAATAAATTATTATAGCATAATAAAAAAATTTTTTTTTTTTTGTAAATTATTATGCCAAAGCTTATTATAAGATTATTTTTCATTTGAGCGGACATAATTTTTTTTTAAATAGTTCTGTAACTTGCATGAGTTTATTTAATTTTTAGTCCTAAAGTTGGTCAATTTTTAGTCCTTTTTAGTATAGAAAATTCAATATTTTTGTCGGAATCAATGCTTGACCAAATTAAAATTTGAGATTATTAATTTGTCCGCAATTAGCACACATGAAGTGCCAACACTTGACCGACAAATTAAAACTCTCTAATTTGAAATTTATCACGTTTACCTCATGGTGTTGATTTCGACGAAAATTCAAATTCTTCGAAAGAAAAGACTAAAAGTAAAAAAGGAAAAATTAACATACAGAACTAAAAATGAAATAGGTGGGACTAGTTTTGTAATTTTTCCTAAAGCGGAAGTTTTGTAATTTTTCCTAAAGCGGATTCGGACTATTGGAATGATCTTTAAGTTTTGTAATTTTCCCAAAAGCGGACTATTGGAATGGAGCCTCTCAAATTTCTTGTCGTCTTTTTTTACATAATGCACCTTACAATCTTACATTTATTGCTATATGATTTTTGGGTACCTTGAAACGACACCTAAGAATTAAGATATATACTAATTATTTGCCCCAAGGGCATCCGTGTTTATTATGAGTAGGTCCCAATTATTATGTTTTTTGTTTTTTTAGAGGTAAAGATGAATTGAAATAATCGAGTACAAGGGGTACTCAACCCATGAGATGTACAATCACTGACAGATGCCACCTATAATTTCCTAGGAATGCATATTAAAAGGTTGTGACTCCCAATTATGATACATCACACAGAAATATAGTGGATAATGAGAACGAATCCATTTCCAAGAACTAAACTTGATGCCGCCAATGAGCTTGTCCAGAGTGTACTGACCATCCTTGAAAATTTTGTCATTCCTAAACTTCCACATGTTCCAAATGGTGCACTGCCACACGAGATTTCTAATCTTCCTCTTAAGCGCATTATCCCCGAAGTCGCAAAATTTCGCAAAATGATCCTTGACAACTGATGAATAGAGAGGTCCATTATCGAGCCAAAAGGATATAGCGCTCCAAACAATGAGAGCCGATGGACACGTGAGGAGGAGGTGAGAAGTGGATTCAGAGGCCACTTCACAAACTGGGCACACCCCCATGTCCGCGTCCCACCGAGATGCCCCTCTTTTGCAAATTATCTTTTGTAGGGATCCTTACTCGAACCGCTTTCCACGAGAATGCCGACACTTTTGAGGGTACGGCCTTCCACCACAACTTTCTCCAAGGGAAATCCCAAACCTATTCTTCCGAATTAGACAAGACTATACTGTTGTACATGTCGCTCGTCTTGAGCACTCCATCGGAAGAGCCATTCCACCCAATCGAACTGAGATGCCCTCCCTAATTTTGTACCGGATATACAACTCCACAAATCCACAAACTCAATCATTTCAGAAAAATTAAAAAATTTCACCCATTTGAGGGACCAAGCCGACCCATCACTTGACACACAACCCCTCACACACTCATTTTTCTCGTAGAAATATGGTATAAATTAGGAACACCTCACACAATCTAACTCGCTTTCCACCCACGGATCGACCGAAAACGAAAACGGACAACCCGTTTCCTAACTTAAAAACAATGTTGTTCCTAAGTAACCTCCCAACTTGACTTGACCACAACTCTACCATATCTCTCCACCACAATGACCACTTCCCCGACTCAACACTCTCATTAGCCCCCCACAATAGAGACCCATATCTAGACCTAATAATGTTGACCCACAAAGACCTCTCACTCGACACCCATCTCCACAGCCACTTACAAAGTAAAGCGAAATTAAAAGCCCTCACATCCCTCACCCCAAGACCCCCCACACTTTTAGACTTACAGACCGACTCCCATTTGACCCAAGCAATTTTCCTAACCGACCCCTTACCCCCCCAAAGAAAGTTCCTTTGAATTTTTGTTATGGTGTTGATGACACACTCAGGGGCTTTGAAGAAAGAGAGGTAATAAACAGGTAGAGCCGATAGAACATAATTCAACAATGTGATTCTTCCCCCCAAAGATACATTTTTCCTTACCCAACCCGATAACTTGCGGCGGAAACGATCTATCAATGGCTTCCAAACCTTCTTTTCCCGAAAATTTGCTCCGATAGGTAGACCCAGATAAGTGAACGGAAGCTTACCCGACTTGCAGCCCAAGATTACCCAACGGCATACCTATTTAATATAAGTATGTCCCACAATTATTTTTTGATTGCTTTCACGACCATTCTCAATTACTTATGTCCTCCTATTCAAAATATTTTGCCCTTTTAATGGTTTATTAATAAAAAAAAATTATATTAAAATTAATTTTATTTAATGATAAATTATCTTTAATGATATTATGGGGAGTAAAACAAGAAAATAAGAAAATAGTATTAAATAAGGGCAGTGTAGAAAAATAGAAGTCAGAACATCAAATAAAAAGTAAATAATGTCATAAGCCAAAACATCTTATATTTTAAATATGAGAGAGTATTAAGCAACACAAATATGCTTTAGTATACTGTACTATGTATTATAATATGTTGTACAATTAATACAATATACATTAAAGCAAAATGTAGTATTGTATTATAGAATAAAGCGAGTAACACTTTTGCACGTGCAACAATCATTTTAATAAAATAAGTAATATTGTTTCAATAAAATATTTAATTCTTACATATTAATACTTTTTAATATAATAGTTATTTTCTCTTAAAAATACACATCAATTATATGATGAAATTATTGTAGTATATGCTAGTTTTCTTATCCATAAATGAGTATAAAAATTGTACGGCAATAAACGATCAGAATAAACAACTCGTAAATAATTAAATTTAGCTAGCAACATAAATGAAATCAGAGAAAGACAAGCTACGTGTATCTCCTTAATAATAAGGCATTAATACAAAATAGCCAAGGACAAGTTATATGTAACAAGTAGACCGTGCACTTAATTTATAGTGTATATATTTTAAAATTATGTATTTTTTTATATTAAAATATATAGTAACTTGTTTATAATAAATTGTACAATTATTAATTATATGTAAAACAAATTACACAGTTCTGTGTACACAAGTTTCATATTTAATGCAATAAATTGTATAATTTTAAAATACATTAACAAGTCTTCTTTTCTAGAAAAAAATGATTATGCTTTATTTATTTTTTTTTTTTTATCAGGACCCAACTTCCCAATAGCCACATGTAACAAAATTTCTTCTTTTCTAAAAAAAAATGATTATGCTTTATTTATTTTTTTAATCAGGAGGAAATATTCTTATTAGTAAACTAAGGTATAACCTCGTAGTCTCATCTCATGTCGATATAGTAAACTAAGGTATAACCTCGTAAATTATACTATGCCAACTATCTACATAAGGCTAGACATGATTCCATCCTTATTAATAATTTTTGCCTTTTCCAAAAAAAAAAAAAGAAAGAAAGAAAGAAAAAAAAAAAAAAGCTAGACATTCTTGTCTTGTAGTTTTAATAACACACAATTACATGCACGTAGAAAGTGCGAAATGGACCTAATCATAGATAGTTAGGTGGTCAAAAACATCAACATCAAACGATACACTATTAAATTCCGTAACCTTTTGATTGATTTCATGCCTTGGAGAAAATACAGGTTCCATAAATGCAACATCGCCCTCACCCTTTTCGGAAAACGACACCGGAATTTGTCCATCGCCGTCTACCACCGGCGTTTCAAGCAACCACCGGATGCATTCATCCACCTCTTTTTCCGATAACACATTATTTATCAAGGAAAATTCAACACTACTAGTATTTTTCTCGTCTTTTGTTTCGTTCGTTTTGTTTACTTCTTCACTCGAACTACGGTGTGATTTGGATAAGGTTCGAGGCTGGGGTTTAATTATAATGTTCTTTTCAGCACCGATGGTTTTTTTCTCGGTTGTTTTTAATGAAGATGACTTCTTGAGAATATGGGAGTTCCAGAAATTCTTAACGTCGTTGGCTGTTCTTCCCGGAAGTCTACCGGCAATAATTACAACAATAAATCGATGTTCAAATTAAGTGTAATTTGGATTGATATATGTAATTAAGTTTTGTCTAATTCAATTTACAAAACACCAGGTGTCGTCTGAAAGAATTTTATCTCATCTAAAAGTCCGAACTTGTAGTAGAGAAGTGTGGAATTAATTTGTTAATTTAATTTCCGTAACATGTCGTACACATTGGTGCACTTGCTATGTTTCAGTTTTATTAATCTGCACTACACATACGTTTCGTTTTTAGTCAAATTTAATAGTCTGTAAGTTTCATTTATAATTAATTAGTTTGTACGTTTCACTCATGTGACCAGTTATACGGTGGAACTAGTACATAGGAGACTGACTCTTTTACAAAATAATACACGTACATAATATCACCTTTTAGTACATGAAGTATCATTATTTTAAAAATACTTAATTTTGTAATTATTATCAAAATCACTAAGAATTGATACTTAATTTTTTTTTTTTAAAAGGTTCGCAAAGACCTAGGTTCATAAAATTATTGTATTTAAATAGTGATAATATATCTGTGAATAGTGATAATATACCGGAGAAAATAAAAGAAAATGCTCTTTAAAATACAAAACCTCGTGTAATCTAACTGGAGAAAAAATGAAATGAAGAATGGGAGCCTTGCCTGTTCCCTATCAATTTATGAAGTCTTATAATAAGATCAATCTCATCATTTGTAAAGTCACCTCTCTTAAGATTTGGTCTTAAATAGTTCGACCATCTTAGTCTACAACTCTTTCTGCATCTGTTCAACCCTGCCAAAATTCCAAATTAATGCAACCAAATCAGTTCTCATTTAAAAAATATAGCAAGAAATTAATTAAATTAATGCAGTTATCTGAAATATATATTCTCCAATATATATTTTCAGAATTTTGTATAAATAAATAATTACCAGCTCTGGGAGGGACTTTATGCCACTTCCCTTCTCCAAACTTTTCAATGCAATTTCTCAAGAGAGTATCTTCCTCTTTTGTCCACGCACCTTTTCTCACTCCAACTCCATTTTTTTCCATTTTTGTGTAATAATGTTTTGCCTAATTTGTGTAAAATATGTATGATCCTTTCATGAATTTAAATGCGATTTCAGTTAGTCATACGGATGCCGTGCATTGTTTCCTACCACAAAGTACATTTTCCAGAGGCACAGTTCCTGGTGGCCTGCGTCAAGCAATCTATTAATTCTGATCATGATATATCACGCTTACATGAAATGGCACATGGTCCAAATATACCTCACATCATTACCTTATTATTACTATTCCAAGAGAAATGAAATACGCTATCAAGTATATATGGACGATGCTACCCCTGGGGTGATGGAAAAGTCACAACAACCAACTAGTAGATCGTCATGTTATTTTCAATGTGTCCAATTTTTGTTATTTATTTTTTTACTGCCTTCAATTTTAGTTCTTTTAATGTTAATTTAGATAATTTTTGTGTTAATTCCCTCATATCCCTCACTTTTCCCTACTTAATTTTAAGCTCAAGTGTCTAACTTATGGGGGTTCTAACACTAAGTACCCTCTCTCGAATGATAAAAAATTTAATTAACGTATTTAATTAATTCTCAACTCACAAATTTGCATTTAAATTAATCGCACTCACGCAACTCTCGTTTATAGCAAGTATGATTTCACACAAAAATTAATAGAAGAGAACCAATCAAAGCACCATAAAATCCATAGTAGAATCAACATCAACAAAGAAGTAACTTAAAATAACTAAATCAAGACATAAGTCCAGAATTCACAATCATCCCAACGTCTAAAGACACTAAGAGTGCAAGCCCATCAATTACATCTCAAAATCTTGCAAAATAAAGCTCAAGAAATAAATGAGACTATTAATTGAAATTCAAAATAAATGAAAACTCAAACCCTAGAAGACATCTTGAGTTGAAGCTCTTAAATTTTGAAGCCAAAAAATGTTGGGGTTCAAACAATATCCCACATCGAAATAATATGGGAGGATCATGGGGTTTATTAGGATGGACAATATCTCAATTGGTATGAGGCCTTTTGGGAGATGCCTAAAAACAAATATGTGCGGGCTTGGCCAAAAACATATAATATCATACCAATGCGGGGTTTGGGTCCATCCAGGGTTCTAACAGTGGTATCAATCCTCCCCTTAAACAAAGACCACCGAGTCTCCCCTCAAACAACCCGCTCTATCTAGGTCAACACCGCCTAGTCCATAGAGACCCCCGTTTTTTTTAATCAAGGCTTCACCGCCTTATTTGTTTAACACCGGGGGACTACTCCACACCGTTTCGCCTGGGACCATGGCTCTGATACCACTGTTATGATCCTGGATGGACTTAAATTCCCGCATTGATATGATATTGTCCGGTTTGGGCCAAGCCCGTACGGATTTGTTTTTGGCCATCTCCCAAAAAGTCTCATACCAATTGAGATATTATCCATCCTAATATACCCCATGATCCTCTTATATTATTTCGATGTGGGATATTGTTTGAACCCCGCTCCTTCCTCGTTACCCCCACTTAGTGTGTGAAATTTTTTATGAAGACTTTCAAACCCTAGCTCTAAAAATCTCCTCTCTCAGAATGAGACAAATGTCGAATTGCTTCAGGAAAGTGGAATCTCGTTTTCTGCTGCCCTGTTCTCCTTTTATCCCTCGTCTGCTGCCCCTTTTTCTAGCTAAGAAAACGCTGAAGTGTGCTGTAGTTGCTGTATTAGAATAGCAACTTTTGGTTATAACCTCTTTGATCAATTCCCAACTATTGGGGAATGAATTGCACAGATCTATTCGGGGTGAATATTTAAATATAAATTTAATTAATTAATTATTACTAGCATGAATTAATCCTATATTAATCCAAATAATAATTGCAACAACAAATCATGCATATAAAAAGCCACGTAAAACCTACGCATGCGGAATCTACGGGTTTACGTGAACGTACCTCTCGGGATGACAAAGACTTCGGGTCGACGGACTAACCAAAAGGACTTCCCAAGTATTCCCTTAGCCCTTGCTCGACAATCCGGTGGAAGGATACTCGCGAACAATTAACAAAAGGAAAAAAATAAACTTTGTTGCACCACTTATGTGGATTTGCTAATATTTTCAGCACATGGAATTGTACTTGGGAATGAACTAATCATCCCCTATTTATAAGAGGGAGGGTGGACGAAATTTATGTGATATTTCAATGTGGGAAAAGACTTTTCTTAGTCACCAAGAAATCTTGAATATATCTCATATATATTTTTTCCCATAATTAAAATATTCCACAAAATTCCACCTCCTCTATAATATGGCAGATTTTCGAAAATTAAGTGTCTCAAGAATCCAAGATTTGGATCTTCTTGAATTTATGAGATATCCTTGTATTTCAAGAAATACATATCTTCCATAATATCTTTTCAAGAAAATCAAGAAAATCTTTCTTGCCCACTATATTTTCAAATATTCGAAATTTACTATATAGATAACCAAGTGGAAGATTTCTTGAATTTAATGAGATAATCTTGTATTCCAAGAATACATATCTTCATTCCATAACAAAATTCAAAGAAAATCTTTCTCCCTCTTTTATCCATAATTTTCAAAAATTTAGAGGAAATATAAGCAACAATATTTATTTTATTTTAATCACCTTTTTCGCCATTGGACTATATGTTGGGCTACTCAGGGGGCCTTTAGGAGAATTAAGATTGGACCTTCTAATGGATCTTGAATATCTAATATTGAGCCACAATATAATTCAAGCCCATAAATATTAATTAATCCCACTACATAATTAATATTGCACCATCCATCTTAACCCATATTACAACCAATATGACTCCTACCATTATTTCCCCGTGTTTAAGATTATCTAGCCCATTAATTAATTCAAGCCACCCAAATAGCTTTCCGTTAATTAATATCTTATGTCCTTGGTCGAGAACAGTTCATCATTATTATCCATACCGAAACTAATTCCACTTGCAAGATTTGATATGATAAAACTTATGAACCTCCCAAGGGGCAAATCAAACAAGCGTGCTTGCACACGATTCTTCGTATAAATCTTAGCAATCACATGTGACCAATAATATTGCCCAAGATAAAAAGTATTGAATCTCTCTCGATTCGCTACCCATGATAAGTCAAATCAATAGTTATCAATCCCACGTGATCCTATTTAAGGGACGAAGGTTAAGAAACAACGAACCACCGAGGTCTAATTCTTCCTTGTTCGATTCAAGAATTTATCCTCCTCAGAGGTCCTATTCAACAAGATCACCATGCACTAGTGTAATCTCTTGGTCAAGACAAACCAATCTGAGCCTTACACCTCAACCTTTCGCGATGGTTGTTCATTTCCATCCGGGTCGTGAATGGCGTACTTTTTAGTTACAAGAGATCAAGAATTTAATCTTCGTGATCCGGGTATCACTAAATTAACTACAAATGTAACACATACTGAATTATTGAACAAATTATGCAAAGAAATATATGTATAATTCAATCATATTTAAAGCATCGATGATAAACAATTTATTTCAAGAAATAAGTCCGAAAATTCATTTAGATTATACAAAGTAAAAAGCATACTTTTCAAGATAATCCCAACAATCTCCCACTTATACTCAAAGTCTTTTTTTAGTATACTACAACACGCTCGAGTAGTCCGTGACATCTAATGTCACCTACACGAACCTAATAATTTCTCCCACTTATACTCAAAGCAGATTGGCAACGGTCTTGACACCCATTCCACTCACATGTCTCTCGAATGTATTCGTGAGGCGCAGACGCTTTGTGAATGGATCTCATTAGGTCGTCCTCGACGCCTATCTTTGCCACATCTATATCTCCTCTCTTAACGATTTCTCGATAAGATGTCTTTCCTTTAATGTGTTTGTTTTGACTCGTGGACTCTTGGTTCTCTTTGAATTTGCAACCCGCCCTAGCGCGATATTGCTTAGACAAATTGAAACACCATCCAAGTCCACTAAGAAGATCTAGAGCCCAATCGGTTCTTTTCAAATTCACAATCACCTACTTACCGTAGTCCCATGGTTGAGTCGGTGATGCATTTCTCGCTTCACACTCATCCATTTGATGGCTACACTTCCCAAATGGAAACACACTAATCGAGGCGTATAATTTCGAATCTATATCCGATTGGAAATCCGAGTCCGTGTGGCCGATGGGGATTGGAGTATCTAGGCGATAAATCAACATTCTATCCCGAGTTCTTTTCGGACACTTCGAATGTTTTTAATCGCCCTCCAATGCGCTTTCCTGGGTTACTTTTGATATCTTGCTATCATGCCTACTGCAAGCGTATATATTCGGTCTCGCACACAACAATGCATACATAAGGTTTCCGACAAACCGGCACAAGGAATACCTTTCATGTCATCTATCTCCTTTTCGCCTTAGGGATTATTTTCTTGGATAGATGGATTCCAAGTCCGAAAGGTACTAATCCTTTCTTGAATCTTGCATGTTTGATTGTTTCAAAAACCGTTGTCTATGTATGAAACTTCATGATAACCCGATCATCCTTTTCTCGGGCGATCTCGAAGTTATCTTGATCCAAAGGATATGTCCGCTTTCCCTAAGTCTTTCATATCAAACTGTTTTGAAACCATGCCCTTACGTCTGATCACACCTTCACATCGTTCCCGATGATCACAATGTCATCTACGTATAGTACTAAGAATACCAATGCAGTTCCGAAACGCTTTTTATACACACAACTTTCAAACTTGTTTTGATCAAACCCATAAGACTTTATTACATGATCAAAACTTTGGTTCCAAGCTCTGGATGCCTGTTTGAATCCGTAAATGAACTTCTTGAGCTTACAAACAAGATGTTCTTGGCCTGTTTCAATGAAACCTTGGGGTTGTTGCATATAGATCTCTTTATCAAGACTTCCGTTAAGGAAAGCTGTCTTGACATCTATTTGCCAAATTTCAAAGTCGAAATGCGCAACAATCGATAAGAGAATACGGATGGACTTAAGCATGGCTACGGGCGAAAAAAGTTTCCTCATAATCGATCCCTTTCTTTCTGAGTATAACCTTTCGCAATTAGTCTTGCTTTAAAGGTTTCAACCTTCCCGTCCGGTCCTCTTTTCCTCTTATATATCCACTTGCATCCAATGGGTTTGACCCCATTAAGTGGTTCTACTAGCTCCCACACTCTATTATGAAACGTAGAACCCATTCCGACTTTCATTGCTGTTTGCCAAGAATCTGCATCCTTATCTTGGAGTGCCTCGTCATATGTCCATGGGTCTGATTCCGGGAATCAAGTCCGAGGACTCTCCTATTCCCATGAATCTCTCGAGCTGTCTAACAACCCTCCCACTATGACGAGGCTCCAGTTGTGAAAGCGTATCGTTTGGTATATCATCTAAGATGCGTTGTACACCGAGGTTTGCCCTCTAAGCTCATTTAAGGTATCTCACTTCTGGGTTTTCTTTGGTTCATATAGTTTTCTTCCAAAATCTAAAGTGGGTGCGGATGTCCACCTTTTGATCTTCGGAACCATAGAACATTCACCCTTTTGTTCCCTCGGGGTATCCTACAAAACAACCTTAATTCTGATCGAGGATCCAATTTACCGGTTTCCTTGTCCAACACGTAGGCCGGACACCCCAAAGTTCTCATGTGTCTCATACTAGACTTGCGTCCGGTCCACAATTCTTTGGGGTTAAGGAACCGATTTGGATAGCACCAAGTTCGAATGTAAGTCATTTTTTTTCCAGGCATGACCCCGTAATCCACTTCGGGAAGATCCGTATAACTCATCATTGATCTAACCATTTCCAAAAGAATTTTGTTGCTTCGCTCTGCAATCCCCATTTTGTTGAGGGGTTCCGGGTGCGGTGAGCTGGGATACAATCCCTTCATCAGATAAGTAGTTCAAAAACTCATCGCTGAGGTATTCGCCTCCACGATCAGATCGTAGAGACTTGATACGTTTTTCCACATGATTCTCTGCTTGAGCCTTAAATTCTTAGAATTTCTCAAAGGTCTCAGATTCATGCTTCATAAGGAAAATGTACCTTGAGTAATTATCAATAAAATTACTCATAACCTCCTCTTGCTTTGGTTGACATTGGACTACATACATCTGTGTGAACGATCTCTAACACTTCTTTGGCCCTATTCCCCTTGGCTCCAAATGCCATCTTGGTCATATTACCCTCCAAACATGATTCGCAGGTTGGAATCGATTCAACTTGGAGACGCTCCAGTGAACCATCTTTCACCAACCTTTGGATCCTCTTTGGATTTATATGACCTAATCTTAGATGCCAAAGAAGTGTCTCGTTCACGTCCGATGAACGTTTTCTTTCCTCGGAAACAGTTGATGTGTTATAGGATACATTTCGTGAGTGGTGTGCACAGTTAATTGTATAGAGATTTTCCATCAATGTCCCGTAACAGATACACTCATCATTTAAAAAATGATGTCATTCTTATTAGAAGAAACTTAGTGTCCTTTAATCAAATTTTAGAAACTGAAAGTGAATTCTTTCTAAAACTGGGAACACAAAGATAATCTCAAAAAAAACTTTATCTTCAAAAGATAGGTGCACTTCTCCCACTGCTTTAACTGCTACTCATGTAGCATTGCAATGTCTGCTACTTGCGTAGTATTGCAATAATCGTTACTACCGTAGCATTGCAATATCTGCCACTTACGTAGCATTGCAATGTCTTCTACTTTCGTTAACGCTTGCCCGATGTGATGAGGATCTCACTCCCACTCGTTGCGGGATCATTTAGAACCCGTGAAGCCAACATGATTAGTGGATCTCGTATCAACCACCCACGAATGAGAAGTATACGCCGCTAAACAAGTTTCAACAACTAGTTTGTGAGAATTACCTTTATTTCCGTCCCTTTTGGGGTTGGAAGAGACAAAACCTCCATTGTCCTCTCTCACCGCAGCTTAAGCACTTCCTCTTTGGGCTTTCCTTGACTCAACAAGCATTCCTCATCTTACCATTGCCCTTGGCAACATTTGAGTTTTATTGCTTATGGCCTTTGGTCCTCTTCTTTATCTTGCCTAGAAGATGAAGACGGACCACTTGCCGTCAAAGCTTGAGTTTGGTGCCTTATCATCATTTCTGCCGAGTCCAAAAGTTTGCAACAAATTAGCTAGCGAGGCCAAAATGCTCAAAAACCTTTCTGGGCAGAGAATGAAGTACCAAATTCATCTGAGTCTCCAGATCATAATCTTCACTCAGAATCTCAAGTTTGTTCAGATGGGCCATCTATTTTGAGGACGTAATCCCTTACGGATTTTTCCTCCACCATTTTCAGCGACGACATCTCTTGCAAGGTGATCTGACGAGTCCCGCATGTTTTGACTCGTCAGTTAGCTCATCTGATTTTTGTGTGTCAAAATCCACTTGTGCTTTTGTGCAGTTAGGACAATTATAATTTTCCAATCAATATAGTTTCCATATATATTGTATTGACTTTAAGTATAATAACAGTGGATTAAAAGGTAACGACATGCTGAACTGAAATAAACAACTATATGCAATAGCACAAGTATATCACAAGGTTCGATCACATTCATCATATTTAAAATCTCAAAAAAAAAACATGAACATGCATCAGCCAACATCTCAAAACAGTTTAAATAAGCCACGTGGGGTGGGTCATTATTTAAACACATTCAAGCAGGTTACAAACAAGAACAGTTACAAACCTTTAATATCCAGATTAATAGTTGGCTCCCCAACCAACCAATATAAAATTGACAGGGACTTCGGGGAAGTATATGCATATCAATTTTATACCTAAGTAATAACCATGATTAAATACAGGATTACTATTTCGCTTTGATCGAGCCTCGTTGGGAGGGTCATCGTCGCCACTAGTAATAACCCACAATCATCCGTTTGGAATTCATTCATGTGAAACCTATCTTTTGACCGTCCCGTGGGGGGAATTTCTCCAAAAGAATTCACAAGTAAATAAATCATGGAGGTCAAAATTAATTCAATTTTATTATCCTAATAAAATTGTCAATTAATTATTTAAACATACTTAGTAATTTTGAAGTTGAGATTTTTCCATTTGGCAACCCCTCATGCAAACACATTTAAACAAATTAAATAAAGCATAAGATAAAGACAAATAAATCAAGCAAAAGGAAAAATAAACATATTGGGGCACAAATTATCCAATTGTCATGGTTTGATTTTTCTTGGCTTGATCTTTGAAGAAACACGCCTCAATTTCTCCCACTTCGCTCGCCTCGAAAAAATACTTCGCCCTCGAACCGCCACGCCAATCGCCGCGGCCCGGATATAAGCCCACATCCGCCGCCACTTGGGCGATGACTCGCAACTGGGCACCGGCCATACAGTTATGCCTCAAAACGCTAGGTTTCGACACGCCGGCAAGAGTGTCGGCAAAGGCAGAAATGACCTAGGCGACAAGGCAAGATTCACAAGACGCTCCTCGCCGGCGCTACAGACGTCGCGCCCCGCGGGCGTACTGCGTATCCGCCCGCCCGCTGCTCTCGCGCAGATCCTTTGTCAGGCCCCATTCCTACGCCTGTATACAAGGCCCCCATCCTATAGATCGCCCGGGCCACCGGTAGCGTTTACCAGCGCAATTCGATTTTGTCCTTTAATTTTCGTCTCTTCGTTTCTCGATCCGGTTACAATTTATTTACAAAAAATAAATAAACCTAGATCTAGACTAGTCTATTACATTGATCAAATCAAACAAATCCTAGTCTACTCGTGGATTTTCTCACGAGGCAAAAAACAAATCCGAACGAATCGAATTAAAAACCACGTTTATATGCATGCAAAATAAAACATTAAAATCCATGACAATTGGATACCGCAAAACAGATCTAATGATTCTACTATCCAATTTCAAATTTAATGTCCACGAATTAAATTACAATTTAAAAAATTCAAAGCCCGAAACAGTGGCTCTGATACCAGTTGTTGGGGAATGAGTTGCACAGATCTATTCGGGGTGAATATTTAAATACAAATTTAATTAATTAATTATTACTAGCATGAATTAATCCTATATTAATTCAAATAATAATTGCAACAACAAATCATGAATATAAAAAGCCACGTAAAACCTACGCATGCGGAATCTACGGGTTTAAGTGAACGTACCTCTCGGGATGGCAGTGACTTCGGTCGGACGGACTAACCAAAAGGACTTCCCAAGTATTCCCTTAGCCCTTGCTCAACAATCCGGTGGAAGGATACTCGCGAACAATTAACAAAAGGAAAAAATAAACTTTGTTGCACCACTTATGTGGATTTGCTAATATTTCCAGCACATGGAATTGTACTTGGGAATGAACTAATCATCCCCTATTTATAAGAGGGAGGGTGGACGAAATTTATGTGATATTTCAATGTGGGAAAAGACTTTTCTTAGTCACCAAGAAATCTTGAATATATCTCATATATTCTTTTTCCCATAATTAAAATATTCCACAAAATTCCACCTCCTCTATAATATGGCAGATTTTCGAAAATTAAGTGTCTCAAGAATCCAAGATTTGGATCTTCATGAATTTATGAGATATCCTTGTATTTCAAGAAATACATATCTTCCATAATATCTTTTCAAGAAAATCAAGAAAATCTTTCTTGCCCACTATATTTTCAAAAATTCGAAATTTACTATATAGAAAATCAAGTGGGAGATTTCTTGAATTTAATGAGATAATCTTGTATTCCAAGAATACATATCTTCATTCCATAACAAAATTCAAAGAAAATTTTTCTCCCTCTTTTATCCATAATTTTCGAAAATTTAGAGGAAATATAAGCAACAATATTTATTTTATTTTAATCACCTTTTCAGTTATTGGACTATATGTTGGGCTACTCAGGGGGCCTTTAGGAGAATTAAGATTGGACCTTCTAATGGATCTTGAATATCTAATATTGAGCCACAATATAATTCAAGCCCATAAATATTAATTAATCCCACTACATAATTAATATTGCACCATCCATCTTAACCCATATTACAGTCAATATGGCTCCCGGTCATTATTTCCCGTGTTTAAGATTATCTAGCCCATTAATTAATTCAAGCCACTGAAATAGTTTTCCGTTAATTAATATCTTTTGTCCTTGGTCGAGGAACGGTTCAACATTATTATCCATACCGGAAACTAATTCCACTTGCAAGATTTGGTATGATAAAACTTATGAACCTCCCAAGGGGGCAAATCAAGCAAGCGTACTTGCACACGATTCTTCGTATTAAATCTTAGCAATCACATGTGACCAATAATATTGCCCAAGATAAAAAGTATTGAATCTCTCTCTGATTCGCTACCCATTATAAGTCAAAGCAATAGTTACCAATCCCACGTGATCCTATTTAAGGGACGAAGGTTAAGAAACAACGAACCAATCGAGGTCTAATTCTTCCTTGTTCGATTCAAGAATTTATCCTCCTCAGAGGTCCTATTCAACAGATCACCATGCACTAGTGTAATCTCTTGGTCAAGACAAAACCAATGGAGCCTTTACACCTCAACCTTTTCGCGATGGTTGTTCATTTCCATCTGGTCGTGAATGACGTACTTTTTAGTTACAAGGACCTAATTTAATCTTCTCGTGATCCGGTATCACTAAATTAACTCTGATGTAACACGTCTGAATTATTGAACAGATTATGCGAAGAAATATATGTAGCATTCAATCATATTTAAAGCATCAGTGATAAACAATTTATTTCAGTAAATAAGTCTGAAAATTCAGTTTTGATTATACAAAGTAAAAAGCATACTTTTCAGTATAATCCCAACATTACGTGGGCCCAAAGCATGAAATAGTTGACCATTAAATTAAAGTTGAAGGGGCTGAAGCAGCTGGAATTGCAGAGCCTATTAAGTGGGGCTGCCTTTTGTTTTAATATGGACCGTGTAACACTATCTGGATGGACCACTTGTTGTGGTTATATTGGAAAATATGTTTTTACTTTTTATAACCAAATTAAATTTCTGTCTTATTTACTGAATTAAATTATTTATCACTGATGCTTTAAATATCATTGAATGTTACATATATTTACTGCATAATTGTTCAATAAATAAGACGTGTTATATTGTAGTTAATTTAGTGATACCGCATCACGTAAGATTAAATTAACGATTCCTTATAACCAAAAGTACACCATTCACGACCTAGATGGAAATGAACAATCCATCGTGAAAGGTTGAAGTGTAAGGCTCAGATTGGCTCGTCTTGACCAAGAGATTACACTAGTGCATGACTGATGCACTGAATAGGACCTACAAGAGGACAAATTCTTCAGCACTGAACTAGGAAGAATTAGACCTCAGTGGTTCGTTATTTCTTAATCTTCGTCCCTTGAATAGGATCGTGTGTGGTTAGTAATTATTGCTTTGACTTATTACGGGTAGAGAATCAACGAGATTCAATACTTTATATCTTGAGCAATATTATTGGTCACATGCGATTGCTAAGATTTAATACTGAAGAATCGTGTGCAAAGTACGCTTTGTTCGACGGCCCCTTGGGAGGTTCATAAGATTTATCATACCAAATCTTGCAAGTGGAACTAGTTTCCTAGATGGATAATAATGTTGACCCGCTTCTCAACCAAGGACAAAAGATATTAATTAATGGAAAGCTATTTCAAAGGGCTTGAATTAATTAATGGGCTAGATAATCTTAAACACGGAAATAATAACCGAGAGCCATATTAACAAAATATATGGGTTAAGATGGATAGTGCAATATTAATTATGTAGTGGGATTAATTAATATTTATGCGCTTGAATAATATTGTGGCTCAATATTGATAATTCAAGATCCATTGGAAGATCCAATCTTAATTCTCCTAAAGGCCCCTCAAGTAGCCCAAACATAAAGTCCAATAACTGAAAAAGGTATTTAAAAATAAAATAAATTTTTGTTGCTATTTTTCCTAAATTTTCGAAAAATATGAATAAAAGGGGAGAAAGATTTTCTTTGAATTTTGTTATGAAATGAAGATATGTATTCTTGGAATACAAGATTATTTCATTAAATTCAAGAAATCTCCCACTTGGTTATTTATATGATGATTTTCGAAAAACATAGAAAAAGAAGGAAAATAAAGATTTTCTTGATTTTCTTGAAAAGATATTATGGAAGATATGTATTCTTGGAATACAAGAATATCTCATAAATTCAAGAAGATCCAAATCTTGGAATCTTTATCCTTATTTTTTGAAAAATACCATAACAAGAGGAGTTGGGATTTTTGTGGAATATTTAATTATGGAGAAAAGAATATATGAGATATATTCAAGATTTCTTGGAGATCAAGAAAAAGATTTTCCCATCTTTATTTCCACCTAAAATGTCGACCAACCCCTCATTATAAATAGGGGATGAATGTTTCATCCCCAGGTGAACACGAAAATTGGTTTTTCGGAAAAATATCAGCGTCGATAAAATATCAAATATTTTGAAACGTCGACAGATTGTGTATTTTCAAAAAAACCTCAATTGTGAGTGTGCAATTCCATGTGTTGGAAAAATTAGAAATCCACAAAGTTGGTGCAACATAATTTTATTTTTCCTTTTGTTAAATTGTTCGCGAGTTCCTTCCACCGGATTGTTGAACAAGGGCAAGGGAATACTCGAGAAGGTTTTTTGGTGTGTTCGTGTGAACGGGATCCATCTTCTCAACGGTTGTCACTCCGAGAGGTTAGTTCACATAAACCAGTAGCAATTCCGCATGCGTAGGATTTATGTGAACTGTTTATACGCATGATTTGTTGTTGAATTATTATTTGAATTAATATAGGATTAATTCATGCTAGTAATAATTTTTCTAGAATTTAAATTTGTATTTAAATATTCATCCCGAATAGATCCGGACAATTAATTCCCCAACACCACCAACTTTGGGCTTCAAGTATGCAGAAATTAATTGCTTTTGGGCTTCATTTTCTTCTCGTATTTTAACCTCTTCTTGGTTTATTTCTTCGATTGACTTCACAAATAAAATAAGCATGTATTTTGCTTCAATTATCCTCAATTTCCTACAAAATAACAAAACACTACCTTTCTCGACAATTAAGCACAATTAGTTAATTTTAGTGTAAAAAAATGCATGAAACTTAATCAAATTAAGCAAATAAAGCATATGAATTTCGAGCAATTTTCACACTAATTTTGCACCGTGCAATTCAAGTATATTTTTTAAATATACAATTTTTATCATTGAAAATAAGTGGCATGTTTTAATATAAATAAATTGAGTGTATTAGTAAAACAAAAAATGAACGTTTTAAATAATTTTTAAATTGCACTAACATGATACATATAAAATATTGTTTTCTTCAAAAATCCGACACTTATCAGAATGTTAATGATGTGGTTCCTAAGCATTCCAACCCGCAAAACTATTTAAAGCCTCCCGTTAAGAATACGTGCCAGCGGCAGATCTAAAATTTAAAATTTAGGGATACATTTAAATATGCTTTGAAATTTAGGAATATAATTAAGTATTTTTTTTTCTAATTATAGATAATAATTTATTTTTTTTATAATTATACAAAGGAGTACTTCTCATTTTGGGGTACAATTTGTACCGCTATATAACACACACACCCCCACCCCCACACTATGCCAATGGCAATTTGGTAATCATGATGGTTTGGCAATTTGGCTTCTTTGGTAAATTTGTAACGTGAGGTTTTGTATAAAGATACAAATAAAGATTAAGTTTTAGTATATATTGACTTGGTCAATATAGTTATGAATGAGTTAGTTTGTTAGATAGTTTGTTATTTCAGCAAGTGATACCTTACAGTATAGCAACTAATACTGTAAGGTACTATATAAAGAACAAGATAGATTAGATTTCATTTTATCGGTTTCTATTATTTTTTCACCCTTGTAACAGATTCTTCTTTCTTCAATAATACAGTTTCAATTCATTTTCATTGGATTCCTCTGTTATTTGATTGAATATCAAGATGGTATCAGTTTATTGAATCACGATTCCTTGATTCTTGCTACGCTTAGGTTTTTTTTTTTCAATCGAATCGTTGTGATTTCGGTTGAAATTCGATCCGTTCATAAAGTTTTCCGCTGTCTTTGATCATTTTTATCCTTTCTTTGAGTTTTTATACTCAATTTCTTCGTGTCTATCACGAATTTTTTGGTTCTTTCTTCGATTTTCTGAAATTTCGAAGCTATGGCACTTTTCAATGGTTCGTCTCTAAATCCGGTTGAAAATCCCTTATCCCCATTGGCGTTGCATCCCAACGACAATCCTGCGATTTCTATTGTCATGGAACCATTGGATGACACTAATTTCATTTCGTGGAGTCATACCGTTAAAAGGGCATTGAGCGTCAAGAATAAAGCTCCACTCATTGATGGTTCGTTGCCGGTTCCAGCTGAAGAAGATGACCACGTGGTTTTTGCAGCGTGGGTTCGTGCGAATGACTTGGTCTTGATGTGGGTTCTTAATTCAATTAAGCCAGAGATTAAGAAGACTCTGGATTATTTCACTTGTGCCAAAGATGTTTGGGATGAGCTTCATATCAGGTATTCTCCTTCTGATGATTCTAGAGTTTATGAGCTGGAGAAGTCCTTGAGTGTTATATCTAAAGGATCACAGTCTATGGTGTCCTACTATAATATGTTCAAATCTTTGTGAGATGAGTGGTTGGGATTTAGGCCTGCTTTACAATGTTCTTGTGGTGCTATGGATGACTGTACTTGTGATTTGCCTAAGAAACTTGCTAGAACTCAAGAAAGAGATGATATAGTCAAGTTTTTGGTAGGATTAGATGAGTCTTATTCTGCTATAAGGTCTCAGATTTTGTTACAATCTTCATCATTGACTATATCCAAGGTGTTTTCTATGTTGCATCAAGAAGAGTCTCAAAAGGCTTTAAAGTCTGATTTTGTGGTTGGTCAGCAATCTGATTCCATTGCTATGTTAGCTAGAGATAGTCAGTCTGATATCATTGCTATGTTGACTAGAAATAGTAAGTTCTATAAGGACAAGAAAAGATTGGTTAAGTGTAGCCATTGTAATGGCCCTGGGCATACTGTAGATAGGTGTTTCCAGATCATAAGATATCCACCTGGCTGGAAGGGTCCTAGGGGCCCTAGGAAGGCTGAGGGTCAAGGCACTAATGTCAACAATGTGGCATCCTCTGAGGCACCAGTGGTATTCAACCCCTTGTTCAACCAGGATATGTTTGAGCAGTTCATGGCATATGCAAACATGCAGAAGTATTATGGGAATCAACATTCTGTAGCTGGTGCATTTGTTGACACCAGTACTATGTCTCAAGTACCTACTATTCCTCCAGGTAGTTCATATATCCATTCTTGCTTTAATTTCATGTCCACTGATAAATATTCTTGGATACTTGACACTGGGGCCACTGATCACATGGTGCACAGCTTAGATTTGTTCACTTCTTTCCCTGAACCTTCTGATGTCAAAATCAAACTTCCTAATAATGCTTTCACCACTGCTACATTCATGGGGAATATTGTTTTAATTGACTTTCTTACACTATATAATGTCTTATATGTTCCTGAATTCTCATTCAATCTGCTTTCTATTTCACATTTGACAAGATACTCTAACTGCATTGTGAGCTTTCTTTCCTCACATTGTGTTTTGCAGGACAACACAACCTTGAAAGTGATTGGTTCTGCTGAACAAAGTGGTGGCTTATATTGCTTGAAGATTGCTAAACCTGTAAAGTGTGCTAATTCTGTTTCTCATCTTGTTGATTTTGGGCTTTGGCATACTAGATTAGGTCATGCATCCTCTAAGAAATTATTTCAAATAAAACAATTGAATTTAGATGCTACTTCTGTGACTAATAAAGTGTGTGATATCAGTCCTTTGGCTAAACAAAAGAGGTTGCCATTTCCTCTGAGTACTTCTGTTTCTGGTTCCTTATTTGATTTAATTCATTGTGATGTATGGGGGCCTTTTGCCATTGAATCTGTTTCTAAACACAAGTACTTTCTCACAATAGTTGATGACTTTAGTAGAGTAACTTAGTTATATTTGTTGAAGGCTAAGAATGAGGTCAGGCATGCTTTAGAAAAAATTTCAAATATGGTCACACTCAATTTGATGCTAAAATAAAAGTTTTGAGAAGTGACAATGGTACTGAGTTTCTACTTTCTGAGTTTTATTATTCTTTGGGAATAATACATCAGACCTCTTGTGTTGAGACACCTCAACAAAATATATTGGTTGAGAGAAAACACCAGCACTTACTTCAAGTTGCTAGATCATTACTATTTCAATCCAATCTTCCCCTTAAATACTGGAATTTTTGTGTCCAAACAACAGCCCATTTGATTAATAGGCTTCCTTCTTCTGTTTTAAACAACAAAACTCCTTTTGAACTTTTAAATAAGAAGCTGTCTGATTATTCATATCAGGAATTTTGGTTGTTTGTGTTTTGCCAGCACCCTTACTGCTCATAGATCTAAGTTTGATCCTAGAGCTGTAAAATGTTGTTTTATTGGTTATCCATTTGGAATGAAGGGTTACAGGTTACTTGATATGTCTACAGGAAATTTTTTTGTTTCAAGAGATGTTATCTTTCACGAACATGTTTATCCTTTTACAGAAAACATTACAAAACCTATCCATATTACAACTGATTTGTCACAATCAGTTTCTGCTACAGATGATACTATTGTTGATATGCCTCAATTTCCATTACATGGTCATTCTAACATTAATCATGACTCACATTCTCCAAATCATTCTAATATTGCACATAATCATTCTCCTGCCATTGACAATGCTTCTGTTAATACAGATACTTCCATTCATCATGAGTTAACTATTCCTCACAATGATCTTACTGATGAAATTGCTTCTCATACTTCTGATAGTATAGTTCCAGTGCATCATTCATTAACATTAGATCATGATCAGACTGAATAGCAAAATGATCATGAATTGAGAAGATCCACTAGAACCAAACATACACCTGCATATCTTGATGTGTACATGACATATTTACCTGATTCTTTGGTACATTCTGATAAAAGTGTTGCTAATCATGCTCTATCTTTTAGCACTCCATACCCTATTTGTGATTTCATTACTACTGACAATCTGTCACACTCTCATAAAGCATTCACTGCTTCCATTACACAAATTGTGGAGCCTAAAACTTATAAGCAAGCATGCACAAATGACAATTGGATTGTTGCCATGAAAAATGAATTAGATGCATTGGAAAGAACCAATACATGGTGTGTTGTTCCATTACCTGAAAACAAACATTGCATTAGTTGTAAATGGGTTTACAAAGTAAAGTATAACCCTGATGGGAGTATTGAAAGATACAAAACAAGACTTGTAGCTAAGGGTTATACACAGGAGGAAGGGATTGACTATTTTGACACCTTTTCCCCTGTGGCTAAGATAACCACAGTGAGAATTTTACTTGCATTAGTTGTTTCTAAAGGTTGGTGCATTCATCAATGTGATGTGAACAATGCTTTCTTGCATGGTGATTTACATGAGGAGGTTTACATGACACCCCCTCCTGGTTATATTGTTGCTGATAATCATGTTTGTAAACTGACAAAAAGTCTATATGGTCTGAAACAAGCCTCTAAACAGTGGTTCACAAAGTTATCAGATACTTTAATCTCTATTGGCTTTATTTAATCGAAAGCAGATACATCTTTATTCACAAGGTCCTCTGGTTCCCATTTTACCATTTTGCTATGTTATGTGGATGACATAATCTTAACAGGAAATAACTTGGATAATATTAAGAGTGTGAAGGACTTCTTACATAAGAAGTTCACAATTAAAGACCTTGGAGTCTTAAAATACATACTGGGAATAGAGGTTGCTAGGAACACCACTGGTTTACAGCTATGTCAGAGGAAGTATGCTATAGATCTTCTTACTGACAGTGGCTATTTAGGGTGTAAACCCAGCTCCACTCCCATGGATCCAAAGCACAACCTTTCCAACTCCACAACTCCTATTCTTCAAGATATTTCATTGTACAGAAAACTTGTTGGTAAACTATTGTACCTTACCATCACCAGGCCTGACATATCCTATGCAGTGCAAACCTTGACACAACACATGTGCAGAGCAACTGAAGATCATCTGGCAGCAGTACACAAACTTCTCAGGTATATTAAGGCCACGATTGGACAAGGCATTTTTTATTCTAACACAAATTCTCTTCAATTGCAGGCCTTCAGTGACTCAGACTGGGCAAGATGTGAAGAAACAAGAAGAAGCATCACTAGATATGCAGTGTACTTGGGGGATTCACTAATATATTGGAAATCAAAGAAACAAAATACAGTAAGCAAGTCATCTGCAGAAGCTGAGTACAGGGCCCTTTCCACCACAACTTGTGAAGTCCAGTGGATTCTTTACATATTACAAGACTTGAAGATTTCTCATCCTCAACCAGTAAACATCTTCACAGATAGCAAATCAGCATTTTGTATGGCTCACAACCTTTGCCTCCATGATAAGTAAAAGCACATCCAAATTGACATTCATCTAACCAGAGAGAAGATCCATCAAGGCATCATCAAGCTTGTTCAAATCCCCACTGAAGAAAACTTGGCAGACCCTCTCACCAAGCCATTACCACCCTCTCTTTACAATTCATTAAAGTCCAAAATGGGACTTCTTAATATCCACTCCCATTTTGAGGGGGATATAAAGATACAAATAAAGATTAAGTTTTAGTATATATTGACTTGGTCAATATAGTTATGAGTGAGTTAGTTTGTTAGATAGTTTGTTATTTCAGCAAGTGATACCTTACAGTATAGCAACTAATATTGTAAGGTACTATATAAAGAACAAGATAGATTAGATTTCATTTTATCGGTTTCTATTATCTTTTCACCCCTGTAACAGATTCTTCTTTCTTCAATAATACAGTTTCAATTCATCTTCAATGGATTCCTTTGTTATTTGATTGAATATCAAGATCTTGGAAGCGGCAATCATTCTAAATTAAAAAGTCTCGACTTATTATTTTAATAGACATAATTTCTTTACACTTCTACATACTATTAGAATTTACACATTATGTAATTGGACGTGCAAATTCGATTACGTATATACAAGTGCAATTGTACCTTAAGATAATAACCAAAAAAATCTGTACATTTAAATAATAATTTGAAAAAAATGTACCTTACAATATTTTTTCTTTCTATTTCAAATTGAGCTATGGCTTGAGATATAATTGATTTGAATCAAATTTTGAAGATTCAAGTTTGAATTTCCTCAAGTCAACTTAAGCAGATTAATTTAATGATTCAAATTAATTTTTAAAAACTTCATTCAGTTTCGAGCATCACAACTCAATTAAGGTTAAATTTAAATTTTGAATCTTAAAATCATATTATGGATTTTGGGCTGATATGTTGGATGAGTTTTAAGTTATCATGGTTTTGAGTTCAAAATCATGTACATTTAACCATTGAAATTATGTAAGAAGTCCTTAATTATGAAGTTCACAATTAAAGACCTTGGTTAATTGGTTCGGTCGGTTTTGAATTGTTTTTCAACCGAACCGAACAAATCAAATTAGGCAAATTTAAACCTAAACCGAACTAAATGGTGAGTAACCAAACTGAACCAAAGCAAACAAGAAATTCGATTTGTTTGGTTTATTTGGTTTAAACCGAAAATTAACCTGAAAATCACAATTTAATGATTTCCCAAATTTTAAAAAAAAGTCTAAAGTTGGGAGTTTAAGAAATAAAAAAAAGAAGAAAAAGTTAATCAAACTTTGTGGGAGTCAATAATATGATCAACAAGTGGGGCCAATAAATGATCTAGTTGGCCCATAATAAATGATCTCGGTTGAATAATATTAGCCTCAACACGTCAATAAATAATTATACAAAAAAACATCCATATTAAATGAATTTAATATTTATTAATATGTATTTAATATTTTTTTATTATATATATGTGTAGTTTGATTGGTTCGGTTTATTCGGATTTTTTAAAACTATAACCGAACCGAACCAATTAAACCGAATTTTTTAAAAATTAAAACCGAACCGACCGAAAAAACCGAAAAAATCGAACCAAATTAAACCAAAAATCATTGGTTCGGTTTTAAAATTCGGTTTTTCAGTTTTGTGCCCACCCCTACTTATTGGGTAGGATAGAATCATTTCTCGCTTCACAATTTTTTTATTTTTACGCCAAAGGTCCAAAAAATATTGACTTTATTAATAGTAAAATTTACTTATAAACATTAAAAAGATCATGTAAATTTTTGAGTGCTTGTATGACTATTGTTCACATCATTTTATGCTAAGCCTACATTTATTGCGTTGTAGGTGAAGGAGTCTTTTGATTAATTCCTCTTAAGTACTAATGTCACCACAACGACAGACAATATTAGTTATTTTGGAAATTGGAATGTGCTTCTGTCATTCCATGTCAGCTGTTGCAAATCACCTGGGAATAGTTGAAGTTGCAGAAATTATTAAAAAATACTCCACTCTTACTCATTTTATTTGTTGTTTAAATTTTTTTTTTACGAAATAAAAAAGTTATTAATATTAATAAGTGTAAGTGTAATGTGTCTTTTACCTTTTAATTTATTTACATGGTCAATAATATTATCACAAATAACAAAATTAAAATATTATATTCAATTTTTTAAATTAACGTAAAATAACAATTATTTTATGTCAAAAGTCATTTTTTAGATAGAAAAATTTAAAATAGTTCATAGTGAGTATTCCCTCCAACTTAGACTAATGAATTAATATATGCGTCCATAAATATAATTAAATATAATAAATAATTGTATTCCATGAATTGATATTATACATGAATATATTTAATTAGTTACAAAGAATTGGTTAATGCATGAATATAATCAATGAAACATATATGAATCCATTTATTTTCAATACATATGTACTAAATTTGTTGAATTTAAAAAGTCACTCTTTTAATTAATAAAATATTAATTTATCGCTATATTAATATCTCTCAAAATTAATAAAATTCAATGGTCTCAAGGTTATTAATTTATAGAGGTTTTACTGTATAAAGAAATATTTTTTACTTAAGGTAATTGTCATTGTCATTTTATATTTATGATGCACGGATTCTCCTAAAAATTGAATATGGCAGGATGTTGGATGCTGGTGCGATTTGCATCAGATTTACATACGATACACCATGTGGCGAATACATAAGGGTACTCGAATTCGATACACTAGATAAGTGAATTCAATGCGGGAAGGGGGTGCGAGGTGTTATAAAAGAAATTGAGGTTTTTTCGCAGTTATCAAGAAAATGAAACTCTAACGGTCATATTATTACGTACTACATGTGTTATTTCAATTGAATTTTATTATGTAATGTAACTTAAATTGTCAATTAGCACTTATTTTAGATTGAATTATCTATTATAACTTATATATTGGACTGATGTATTTAAATTGCTATTTTGTTGCTTAATTAGATAAAAAAATATTATAATTTTTTTTATGTGAATTACATAAATTTGATATATTAATTTTTTTTAATTATATCTATAATCTCTATAATGCAAAACCTAAAAAAGATTATGTGTCAAATAATAAAATGATGTGGCGGTGATGTGGCAAAAACCACATTTTCTATTTCAAATCCTTCTAATCTCATTCATATATAGTGTTGTTTTAATCTCAGCCGTTAATTTTGTCTTCCATTTCCTATAAATTGTGACATCTTCCATTCGTTTTGTGCATATTAAAATGTACAAATTAAAATGTGCATATTAAAATGTACAAATTAAAATGTGCATATTAAAATGTATGGTAATTTTTGTGCATATTAGGGGTGTCGGCTCCGTCGATGTCTACGGCGACGGTTGCGTCAATTTCGAAGAGTTTAAGAAGATGATGACTAGGGCTTCCTGATTATACGCATTCAGAATTCACATGACTCCTTACTCCTTAGGCTGTGTTTTCAATCACAAGTAAAAGCCCATTAAGCGCTTTTTTAAGTAGTTTTACTTTTTCTTACTAGTTCAATTTCTGGAATCTGTTAGTAACTGCTACTACTATTAGGAGTAGATTTAGTATCTGTATAGTTTTAATATTTAGTATCTGTATAGTTTTAATATTCCTCTAATTTTCTCGAAGCAGAAAAGGATGTTTCCATTAATTACTGCTGATTTTTTCAACAGAAAAAGTGGTCACGAGTAAAAAGGGGATTTATTGGCATTTAATGGAACGGTGTGAACCAATCGTTGATGCTTTTATTGCTTTCTTATTATTTTGTGATTGGCATAAATTGTTGAAGATGCATTTCATATAATTTTAATTTGAATTAATTTTATGTGGTTTAGTAGCAAGGGCAGTTGGATCGGTGGCGCTGTCATTCAACGCGGAATGTTGTTGATGAAGCAACGCGCTTTTCTTTTCGAATTATGAGGATATGCTTCTACCATATGTTTTCATATTTGATTTTCTGATACGATTCTGATATTTTCTTATTTGATTTTTTTTAAAATATAGCACAAAACGTATAATTCGGAACTTTTGAGCTTTGTTCTCTTTTTTTTTTTTTAAAGTTAAGTCTTATATGCATCCTGGTGCATTGTGCACTCGTAGTTTATTTTAGAACCGTATAACTTTTATACTAAAATATGCAACTTATTTATACTCAAACGTGCAATTATTTTTCAGTATAAACAAATTGCTTTTCTTAATATAAAAAATTGCATAATACTGAATTTAATCTGAGTTTGTTCCTGAAACTAGCAATTAAAGATGGTTTTCGTAGTTATGAATTATTTTGTAGTTATAATTATATATTTTACTAGATAAGAGACTCTATAGCGATATATATATATATATTACAAATAAATACTCCCTCCATCCCAATCATAATGGTGAAGTACCCCATATTTTTGATCCCAATCATAATGGTAAAGTTACTTACACATTTTATTATTTTATCATATAAAATATTAATAAATAATACTTTCTACCCCCAATTACTCATCATTTTATCACTTTATCATATAAAATACTAATAAACATCCCTTCCTACCCTACCACTTTATCACTTTATCACTATTCCACTAAATCCTTATGAACAGTAAAAATGTCATATGATTGGGACGGAGGGAGTAATAATTTTTGTGCATATTAAAATGTATAAATTAAAAATTGGAGAGACAAACTAATTTTCTAATTGAATTTGAATTTCTAATTGCACGATCTTAAATTCGTGAGAAATACTAGGCGAATTTTAACAGATTAAGTTAGTCAGATGACATTAATCAAATCTACAAACACAAACCTAATTATGCATTAGCATGCGAAAATTACCATACGGTTAGCATGTGTTACCGTCTAACAGACAATGGTATAATTTTTTTTTTAATGAAAAATATATAGTAACGCCTTTTTAAATAAAAAAAAGTTCACATAAATTTTAACCATTGGTATGGAACACATCCGTAAAATGGTCTTAAAAATTTAAATATATACACATTAATCTTTTTAGACAAAAACTCATATGAGACGGTCTCATGCATGAGACGGAGTTCAACTAAACACAAATTACACCCACCCCTCCCAAAATGTTAAAACGTTAATGCCCAACTTATACCCCGTCTCACCGTGAAACGGTCTCATGCAAGTGTGCCTCATCTTTTTAATATATTGATAGTACATAGAAGATAGAAGTCCATATGAATGTACTGTCCCACACGCATTTAGCATATCTCCCATCTTTACGTATCTGAGGAATGCTAGTTGACGTAATAGTTATAAGTGTATAACCCAATTACTAGTCTCAATTTGTAATCTAACAATTAAGTAAAGGAGTAGGTTTAGCGTGAAAATTTTCAAGTATGAAAAATTATAAAATCGTCCTAAATCATGATCTATTTGGGTTGGGTGAACCATACACATTAAACACTAAATAATGAACCCTAAATCATGACCTATTTGGGCCGGGTGAACCATGAACCACTCGACTTTGTCTTACCTTCACACTATACAGAATTTGTTTGTAAATAAAAGTTTTTTATGTATACAAATTTTCATACTAGGTTTTGTCCTAAGTAAAACTTGGACCATCATCTATTTTTAGTATTTCCTAATATTTTGGATAACCGGTCTTTTAACCATATCTATCAATCAAACATGTTTTCCTTTAAATTTTGGATATCTATCTAATTTGAGAATGAGATGCTCTTGTGTGATACGATCTCATACATATGAGTCGGTGCTCCATTTATGTATTTGAGTTACACTTCCCTTTAGAATTTAGTTGAGTTAGAGTCCCGTAAGCAAGTTATATATATAGGATAAGTAGAATTCGTATCATACAATTTTTTATTTTTTATTATTAATATATTTATTATTATAATTATTAATATTATCATTAAAGAGAGCTTACACTCGACGTATATGAACAGATGTTACTCAATAGTCAATAAAAAATGAAGCTATATATGTATGAGTTCAAATATAAATTATTTACTTTGAAATCGATCGGGACGTTATGGGAAACAAAAAATTCTTAACGTTTATAGTAAAAATTTAATAAATCTAATATATATTCATGTGTTTCTATTTAATAAAAAGAACTTCAAAATTTAGTTCAATTTTCTAGTTAGCTATAGAAAAGAATAAAAATATTTTCTGAACGGCAAAAACTTGTATGCAATATTGCATACAAGTTATATGTGCAATTATAGATTAATTGGACTTTTTTTTTCACAAGCCTGGAACGCGCGGGTCGGATAGGGCTTCTACATGTGAACAACAATGTGTTACCATATGAACAACAATGTGTTAACATATGATAATGTATTTTTTTTTTTTAAAAATAATGTAATTTTTATTTCACGTAGTAACACATTTCGTTTCTATAAGTATCACATTTTTTTTCATGTAGTAACACATAAAAAAAATATTTTAAAAGTTATGTGTTCAATAGGAATTGAACCTGCGACTAAATATATTAACAACAGACCTAAACCACTAGACTACAATACATATTTGATAAATATATCATTCTATATGTATATATGTGCTCGCCAGCACCAACCTTTAGTCCACAGCCCTGACCCGCCCGCCCCGCCCGTGCTCCCCGACCCTCCATTGACCCATGAATTTTAATCTTTTTTGCTTTAATTGTGTGGTATTACATATAACACTAGTGTGCAATATTTCACACAAGACCTACTCTTTTTGAACATCAATATTTTGTTCTCTAGTTTCAAATTGAAAGAAGCACGCATCAACTTTTATTGGTGTATCGTTTTTTGCATGGTTATGCCTTTTATATTTATTGTATGTTTTTATATAAATGAATATATTAATTATATGAGATCCATTTGACTTAGTAGTTGTTTTGACTTAGAAAAGGATAATAGATTGAGGTTTATTGATAAGTATATTTAAAAATTACAATTTATTAATAGGTATAAAATAAGGGAGAGTGATTCTAAGTTATAAAGTCACTCTCCAAGTGACTTTAAGATATAATGCAATTTTATTGTGACTCTAAGATACAAAATTATGGTTAAAAAGTCTAAGTTGCCATTTTATTCGTTTTCTGCACTTCTGACACGTTTTCTGCACTTGTGACGCATTTTGACTTTTTATACTTTTAATTTTTAAAAGTCCAAATATTTTAATTTATTAAATTATTTATTAATATAATTTTATTATTTTTTTCAAAGTGCATTTTATTAACTCATTTTGCAATTCAGAAAATATGTAACTTTAAAAAAATAAATTCTTTTAATTTCTACACCTCTAGTATAATTTTGGAGTGCATTTTTTTTAAAAAATGTATTTTGATCAATTTTAAAGTGCATTTTTTTACAAAAAATTGCATTTTAAGCCAATTTTGGGGTGTATTTTTTTAAAAAAAAATTATATTGTGGAGTGCATTTTCTTTAAAAAAAATTATATTTTAATCAATTTTAGAGTGCATTTTTTTAAAAAAAATATATATATTTTAGGTCAATTTTGGAGTGCATTTTAAAAAAAAAAATTATATTTTAGAGAGCATTTAAAAAAAAAATGTATTTTGATCATTTTGGAGTTGCATTTAAAAAAAAAAAAGTATTTTAGGCCAATTATGAAGAAATTAAACAAATTAAAAAGAAAAATACTAAAATAATCCTAGAGAAACCCTAAATTACAAATTACATAAATCTGCAAAAATAAAACCCTACAATCTACAAATATGATGGAAACCCTAAAAAATAAAAATACAGAAATTAACTAAATTAAAAAAATTACAGAAATACCTAAATTCAGAAATAAAAAAATACAGAAAAATTACAAAAAATCCAAAAAATACAGAAAACACGCCGCCGCAACCTAGAACCGCTACCGACCACCGCACACGTCGACGTCGTCTATGGCCGCCCCAAACAACCACCAAAAATCATAGATACACACAAATCTGCATAAATACAACAAAAATACAAAAATCAACAAGAAACCCACTTCAAAATGGCAATTTAAATGAAATTGGGAACTACCCTGCTCCTATTAATTATAAGTTGGTAATTTAAAATGATTGATGGAATTCTGGTGAGTTCTTGTTTTTGAGAAAATATTATTTTAGTGTAATCATGTTCCAAGTCATGCAATTTGCAGAGAGAGAAACTGAGAAAGAGAAAGGGTGTTACTGTTGTGGTTCGATGGAGCAGAATGGACATCGACCTTTGCCTCACTTTTTTTAGCTTCTTTTTCTAATGAAATTGGGAACTACCGCTCAAAATCCACGTCCGCCACCAACCTCCGCTACCCCATTTGTAGATCTACCGCCGCCGTCACAAAAACCCTAGAACCGCTACAGATCCGACGCCATCACTCGTGCGTCGGATCAACGCAGCCCACAACAACCACGCGGATCCATGCGGCCCACCACCACCACCCGGATCCACGTGGCCCACCACCACCACAAGTGGTGAAACCAGATCCGACCACGGCCCCAAAACACCACCGCAACCCCCCACCACCGTCAGCCGCCACACCCCGTCACCACCACCAAGTCAAAAAACCCTCCACCACCACAATCACACTAAAAAAAATGCAAAAATTGACACATCACCACCAAAACGAAACCTTAAAAAATACCTCCACCTCTCCCACCACCAACTCACCATCGTCCACCTACTCATAGTTAGGATCCTTCTCGTCAAACTGTTGGGGAATGATTTGCACAGATCTATTCGCGGTGAATATTTAAATACAAATTTAATTCATTAATTATTACTAGCATGAATTAATCCTATATTAATTCAAATAATAATTGCAACAACATATCATGCATATAAAAAGCCACGTAAAACCTACGCATGCGGAATCTACGGGTTTACTTGAACGTACCTCTAGGGATGGCAGTGACTTTGGTCGGACGGACTAACCAAAAGGACTTCTCAAGTATTCCCTTAGCCCTTGCTCAACTATTCGGTGGAAGGACACTCGAACAATTAACAAAAGGAAAAAATAAACTTTGTTGCACCACCTTTGTGAATTTGCTAATATTTTCAGCACATGGAATTGTACTTGGGAATGAACTAATCATCCCCTATTTATAGGAGAGGGAGTGGTCGAAATTCTTGTAGAAAATCAATGTGGGAAAAGACTTTTCTTGGTCACCAAGAAATCTTGAATATATCTCATATATTCTTTTTCCCATAATTAAAATATTCCACAAAAATCCCACCTCCTCAAATATTATGGAATTTCGAAAATAATGCCTTGCAAGATTCCAAGATTTGGATCTTCTTGAATTTATGAGATATTCTTGTATTTCAAGAAATACATATCTTCCATAATATCTTTTCAAGAAAATCTTTCTTGCCCATTATCTTCAAATTTTCGAAAATTCTATATAGATAACCAAGTGGGAGATTTCTTGAATTTAATGAGATAATCTTGTATTCCAAGAATACATATCTTCATTCCATAACAAAATTCAAAGAAAATCTTTCTCCCAACATATCTATAAATTTCGAAAATATTACTTGGAAAATTAAGCAACAATATTTATTTTATTTTAATCACCTTTTTCAGTTATTGGACTATTTGTTGGGCTACTCAGGGGGCCTTTAGGAGAATTAAGATTGAACCTTCTAATGGATCTTGAATATCTAATATTGAGCCACGGTATAATTCAAGCCCATAAATATTAATTAATCCCACTACATAATTAATATTGCACTATCCATCTTAACCCATATTACGATCAATCGGCTCCCGGTCATTATTTTATTTCGTGTTTAAGATTATCTAGCCCATTAATTAATTCAAGCCATTTGAAATAGCTCTCCGTTAATTAATATTTTTTGTCCTTGGTCGAGGAACGGTTCAACATTATTATCCATACCGGAAACTAATTCCACTTGCAAGATTTGGTATGATAAAGCTTATGAACCTCCCAAGGGGGCAAATCAAGCAAGCGTACTTGCACACGATTTTTCGTATTAAATCTTAGCAATCACATGTGACCAATAATATTGCCCAAGATAAAAAGTATTGAATCTCTCCGATTAAGCTACCCATGATAAGTCAAAGCAATAGTTACCAATCCCACGTGATCCTATTTAAGGGACAAAGATTAAGAAACAACGAACCACTGAGGTCTAATTCTTCTTTGTTCAGTTCTGAAGAATTTATCCTCCTGTAGGTCCTATTCAGCGCATCAGTCATGCACTAGTGTAATCTCTTGGTCAAGACAAACCAATCTGAGCCTTACACCTCAACCTTTCGCGATGGGTTGGTCCTTTCCATCTAGGTCGTGAATGGGCGTACTTTTTAGTTACAAAGGACCAAGTTAATTTAATCTTCGTGATCTAGTATCACTAAATTAACTACTGATTAAACACGTCTTTAATTATTGAACAGTTATCGCGATAAATATATATAACATTCAATCATATTTAAAGCATCAGTGATAAATAATTTATTTCAGTAAATAAGTCTGAAAATTCAGTTTCGATTATACAAAGTAAAAAGCATACTTTTCAGTATAATCCCAACACAAACGCCGCCGCTTCAGCCTCAAACTCCGGCCGAATTTTGAGTGAGATAAAAGGGCGCTTAATTTTCGATGAGAAAAAGGGGTAGAGAGAGGGCAATTTTTGTTTGGAGAGAGGGGATTGTGGTTTGCATTTAATGTGACAGTAATTAAAAAAAATGTGAGTCAATTGAAATTGAGGGTAAAATTGGTACATTTTGTACCTTAGAGTCACTACCTTTTTCTTTTGTATTTTAGAGTACCTTTGACTCAAAATTTATATCTTAGAGTCTTTATTTCATAAAATAATTATATATATGTATGTATATTTTTATTTTCGTTTGCAATTTTAATTGTATATGCAATCCATTTCGCACCTATTCATAAATTAAGCTCTCGTTCTAAGTTGCCAATGTGGGGATAAATGACGTTGAGGTATATAATATTGTTGATTGGCAAATTAAAAACCTAAATCAAACTGACATTTCGAGGTACCAAGAAGGCACCAAGTGGGAAACTTTATAGAGTTTAAAAGGGAAAAAAAAGAATTTTATTTTCTTGGTTTTCTTACATATGGAAAAGTCATCTCCAATCCAATTGTAAATTTCCGTGTACACTTCAATTGCTTGAATCATCATCATCATCAAATAACAAAACATGTGTAACTAAATTAATTGTCCATTAATATCAAAGCGAGTCAAAGTTCAATGTTCATGCTAGAATGGTTAGAAGATAAAATTGTACTTCTATTGATAATTATTTATGGCATGCTCAATCATAACAATTAACAAGTAGTGATAACGTTTGATTCTATTGAATGATGATAGAATGAAAGCTCTGCAAAAAGTGCTATCCGAACACAATTGATGGTAATTAACATTGATGCAAAGTACAAGCATATCACGGTAAAGATTAGTGTATATAATCTGGACATCCAGTAAGCATTAAATTAAAGTAAAAAATATATATAATTACTATATTACCCTTAATCTATTTTGGCTCCAAACTGATACATATTGACGTCTCCCAATTTCCCTTCATCATAATTACTACTTTTCTTGACACATTAATCTAGTTGATCATAATGCATTTTCTAATTATTACTTTTAAAAAATAAAATATTCAATAAAATTGAAATTCTTCGTATATATAATATATCTAGCGTGAATATAGACAATATATTTTATAAATATTTTACACAAAGCTTAAAATTTTTGTAATATATATACTTATAAAAATTTATTAAAAATATTATAAGTACTCTCGTGTGTATATATATATATATATTATTTTCAAATTTTACTTAAATAATAATCACTACAAAAAACGCGCATTTTACCGATGGAATTTAGCGACGGTTACAAGAACCGTCGCAAATAGCGACGATTTTTATGACGGTAACGGTCAAATGGTCAAAGTCAATAATTTTAGTGACGGTAAAGAGAACCGTCGCAAATAGCAACGGTTTTAGCGACAGATTATGCAAACCTTTGAGAATAATGACGGTTTTGCGATGATTTTAGCGACGTTTTGGACTAACCTCTTTAGCGACGGATTTAGCGATGGTTTATTTAGCGAAAGTTTTAGCGATGATATTTTTTTTTAATATTTAATATTAATTATGTTTTTTTTAATGTTTCAGGATTATACTAGAATTTTTAATTGTTATTAATACATCTTACCGTATATTTAATTTATAGTCACTTGGAGAAGAGTTCCACCTGACCGTAGTCAGGTCTACTTCAAGGAGTTTACAGTATAAAATTTAATTTATAATATATTTAAATATATATTGACTAAAAGTAATACTTGTTTAAATAGAAAAATAGTACTTATTTAAATGAAAATTATTGCTTGTTAAATGAAAAGTATTACTTGTTTAAATAGAAAAGTAATACTTGCTTAAATAGAAAATTCGTATTTGTTTAAATGAAAAGTAGTACTTGTTTAAATAATAGAAAATTATTGCTTGTTTAAATAGAAAAGTAGTACTTGTTTAAATAGAAAAGTAGTAATTGTTTAAATGAAAGGTATTATTTGTTTAAATGAAAGTTATTGCTTGTTAAAATTAAAAGTAGTACTTGTTTAATTAGAAAAGTAGTACCTGTTTAAATGAATAGTAGTACTTGTTTAAATGAAAAATATTACTTGTTTAAATAGAAAAGTATTACTTGTTTAAATAGAAAATTAGTACTTGTTTAAATAGAAAATTAGTACTTGTTTAAATAGAAATTTTGTACTTGTTTAAATGAAAAGTTGTACTTGTTTAAATGAAAGGTAATATTTGTTTAAATGAAAGGTATTACTTGTTTAAATGAAAAGTAGTACTTGTTTAAATGAAAAGTAGTACTTGTATAAATAGAAAGTATTACTTGCTTAAATGAATAGTAGTATTTGTTTAAATAGAAAAGTCGTTACTTGTTTAAATGAAAGATATTATTTATTTAAATGAAAGGTAGTACTTGTTTAAATGAAATGTATTATTTGTTTAAATGAAAGGTATTACTTGTTAAAATGAAAAGTAGTACTTGTTTAAAGGAAAAGTAGTAATTTTTTAAATAGAAAGTATTACTTGCTTAAATGAAAAGTAGTACTTGTTTAAATAGAAAAGACGTACTTGTTTAAATGAAATGTTTTACTTATTCAAATAAAAGTTTTAAATGAAATGTTTTACTTATTCAAATAAATGAAAGGTATTATTTATTTAAATGAAATGTTTTTCTTATTCAAATAAAAGGTATTACTTGTTAAATGAAAAGTATGACTTGTTTAAATAAAAAAGTATTAAGTATTACTTGTTTAAATAGAAAGTATTACTTGCTTAAATGAAAAATAGTAGTACCTGTTTAAATAGAAAAGTTGTACTTGTTTAAATGAAAGATATTATTTATTTAAATGAAAGGTATTACTTATTTAAGTGATCAGTATTACTTATTAAATGAAAAGTAGTACTTGTTTAAATAAAAAAATAGTACTTCTTTAAGTAGAGTAGTACTTGTTAAAATGAAAAGTAGTACCATATCACTCTAAATTGAAATTCTCCAAATCACAATATTTATATAAATTATATTGATATTTATAATTAGATAAGCATAAAATAAATTATAGTGTCACTATCTTGTGAGCCGAGTTCACAAGTCGGACCATTGAACTCTAAATCGTTTGCCACAAACATATTGTACCACTCTAATAAAATTTTAAAATATATTATTAAACCAAATAATAAAATCTATATTAAATAAAAAAATTATTAATCCAAATAAATATCTATATTAATTGAAAATGAAGAAAATATCAAACAAAATTCAAAAATCTTATCTTATTAACAAAAAAATAAATTAAAATCATTATAAATTTTTTTTTCATCAGTAAACAGAGAATTTTATCAATGAGGTATTAGATATGCCGAAAAGATCTCAATACGCCAAATTATAAAAATTATTATAATAATATTAAAGATTCAAAATCTTTTTTATATTCTTAACAAATATACAATTTTCCAATCTTTAAAAATAAAATGATTTCAAAAAACTTTCAAAGTAAAAGGATAAATTAAGCAAACTAATTTTATCAGCCATTTTTATATTTTATTTACTATTTGGCAAAAAAATTAGAAAAATTTTACGACTACAATTACGTAAAAAATTTATTTTAAAAAATTTCAAACTTGTGAAATGGAAAGTGCAATTAATTAACATGTTTAAGAAATAATGATTTGATTCGTCATTAAAAAAATTAATAATGTGTTTAACGTTTATATATACACAAGAAATGTCCAATGAATCAATCTGAAAAAAAAAATTTATATGAAAAAAAGTGGGAATAAATAATAAGTATCGAAACTTTTGTCATATCTTGGAAATATAAGTTGGAAAGAGAAACAAGTAGAAAATTCAAATTCAAATTGTGTTTTTAAATACATCTTTTTTTTTTTTTTATATAAAGAAGATTTGAATAATTTAAATGACCTAAAACATTAATATTACAAAAATGTCATTTTCTGGATGTCCATATTATGGACATTTAGCGCCCCCAGCATATTACTCCACAAAAGATCCTAGGAAATTAGGAATTGACATCAAAATCAACAAGATACAAAAATTAATGTTTCGACATCAAAATATGAAGATAAAAGCTTAGGTTTCTACTAAAATTGTTTAATCCTAAGAAATTGGCATTGATTTCCACGAAAGCATCCTATTAATGGGTCGAAGCACACTACAAAGGTTCTTTAAACCCAAGAATTGGCATCAAAATCCATGTGTACATTGCCATCGCCCCCCTACAAAGGTGTGCTTACAAACTCCATTTCTTAGTCTGAAAATTATTTTTTTATCAAAAAGTATAAGCAACTTTTGGAGAGAATAAAGAAACAAATAAAAAATTGACAAAAATACCCAATATGAAATGACCAAACTCTTTTTTGCCTCACGTTTGTAAAAATATTATTTTTTGTCCTTTTATGACACATTTACATTTACTAAAAATAATAACATATGGATAAGCGCCACCTATCTTAAATCTTTACCTTGTGCGGGATGAAATTAATTTAGTAAGGATAAAATGTCATAAAAAAGGTAAAAAATGTTTTTTACAAACATTAGGTAAAAATGTTTGAGCATTCCATTTGACAAATAAGAGTTTGTCCCAAAATAGGGGTTTTGTAGAATTTGCAAACATAACCAAAGACTGTTTGAGTAAAAGTACTTATTTTTTTAAAAAATGTATATAACAACTTCGCATATAAGTGCTTCTACCCCTTATTTTTAAATTTAGAAACACACATTTTTTTGAAGGAAGTTTGCAAACACAAACTTAATATCAATGCAAGTCGCAAGTTGAAGTTCTAAAAACTGTTGGTCGGAGTAATTGCTTTGGAATTTTCAGGCGGAATGTTGATCAAAGACAAGGTCGTGTGTCCAAAGAATCTCAACTTGGTGATTATAGATAGTGAAGACAACCGTCATAGAGGAGCTTCAGTATTAAATGTAGTAGTATCACACATGAATTTTGATGCCAATTCTTGGCACAATATCTTTCCACTTAAACAAGACTGCTTTTTATTTTTTGTCACAATATTCACAAAGTTAGGCTTTTTTTTTTTATATGCATCGGGATGGACCTGCCCCGCGCAAGGTGGGTAGCAGGCAGAAGTGCGGAACCCACGCCCATTGCCATCCCTATTACCACATCCAATTAAATTGCCTTCAGAGGGAAACTTTGTACAGCAAAGTAGCAACATTACATCCAAACTTTAAGCATGATCGTGGAATCTAATCCTGTTTTACACAAGTTTCTGATTTCATTTATAACCAACTACATTTCGAAAAAAGAAAAAAAAAAGACAAGAGAACATCACCAACTAGCATCAGAACAGCCAGAAGGCATTTCCACACTAAAGTATATATCTTTAAAACAGTTAAATAGTTAATGCAGCACAAGACAAACCTGAGGGAGATGTGCATCAACTCGTGGTGAATTGGAATCGTACCTACTCTCCTCCCCCACACTGGTATGCTCCTCTTCTGATTGCAAATTAGCTGCGTCACTTATGTGCCTTATCACCTCTTCGAATCTATCCTCTGATAGAGAAACCTCAGCGAGGAGCCTCCACGCGTATTGCTCAGAAGCCTCGTCATAATCCTTTCTCCGTTTAAGCACCATGTGTCCACTGATTTCCCAAACTGCGGGATTCACCTGAGTGTCCACGAGCTCCTGGTTTACTTCACCACGTGCTTGCTTCTCAGCATAGCACTGCAATCCATCATAAGTGAGAGTAAGACTATGCTTTCGTTTTAAGGAATACTGAGTGTGTTAAACAGGGGCATTTTGGTCCATTGAAAAATAGTTAGACTATCAACCAACAAACAAACAAGACTATGATTTGGTGCAACCAAACTAGAAAGGTAGTCTATCTTAACGGTACGGAGGGAGTGGTATTTCTTTCGAACAACATAGTCCAACTCCTAGAATCATTTTTGGCAACGAGAAGCAAAACATGCAAGAAGAAGAGAACTCGGCGCCAATATCATGTACACACTGTGGATCATTCCTCTGCTATTCCATTTTCTTAATGAATTTTTTTGAGATATAAATCGACCTTTTAACTTATCTGCCATATTAAGACTGAAAGGTAGGAACCCAGGTTCAGGATCGTACAACATGATAATTTACCAGGGTATGAAGATAAGCATGGACCAGTGAGTGCTGCACACTAAATTACCTTTAGCTTGAATATTTTCATATTATTTAAAGTAGTAGAATACTAAGTACGTGTTTCATGTAAAGAGAGCATTCCGTAACGAAGTAACTAGTATTATCACAATTCAATAGCTAAGATTATCTTATTAATTTTGTAACAATAAATAAGTTAGCTGTAAGGCTACATCATATGCAATCATACAACCAAGGACAGAGCTAGGCACGCTATATGCAGGGGACATTGGCCCCTCTGAGTTTATTTATTTTATTAGTATATAATTTTTTAGTTAAAGAGACATTCAATATCCAACTAAGAAATACTTAAAAGTAGAAATTTGGAAGAAATTTGATCCTAAAAGAAAAAAAATAAAAAACTGAAGGAATTCTGTGATATGGGTGAAATTGAAAAACACACGATTATTAGAGTGGCTGTTTTAAAAACACACCTTACTAAATTACTGTATCCTGTATAGGACTATCAAGTCTAAAATATATGAATTGATTTAACACCCTTTTAGCTCACGCCAATATTTGAGTTCATACTTTGACAGTAATTTTATCCATATTAAATTATATTTTTTTTTAATAAACCAATTTACTCATCCCTTACATCAAAGAATACACATTAAACAAATGCCAAAGTACATATTTAAAAAACACTCACTGTACTATTATCAACCAAACTAACAAAACGGCTCAAAACACGAATTCGGGTTGCTCCGTCAATCGATAAAACTATAACAAAAACTGTCACTACCTCTTGCCTTTAACCATTTCCAAGATCTGAAACAATAGAGCTCGAAACATTCATCCAAATTTGACTCCATGTTTGAGAAAATGATCGAATTCCGAAGCCTCCAAATTCCCCACACAATGCTCAACCATAAATTATTCCAAAGTTTTGCACTAACCTTTTCTGTTCAAAGCTGGTATGGTGCATAAAATTGACTTTACCATTGTTGCTTCCCACACTCAAAATGTCTATCCACCAACGAAATCTAGTCGGGCCTCCTCAAATATCCTCCCTCACTATTACTAAGATAATAAAGCCTCAAATATCCTCCCTCACTATTACTAAGATAATAAAGATTGTCTATGGAATTTTTTAAATGATTATAAAATTTTTCAACATTAAATAATTCGGCACTTAAATAGTGAGGATTGTCTACGACCGACCTATAAATTTTTAGAATTTTAGTAGATAAATAAATTACTTACGAACAAACTGCCTAAAACATTTGTAATTTTCGTAGACAATCAATTTATCTACACAAATAATTCTTCTAGGCAATATATTTTCGTAGGCAAATTGTTTGTAGATAATTTAAGCAATGAAAATGCCTATTTGATTAAAAAAATTATAGGCAAATTGTAGACAATCCTTACGATGTAACTAAGGATAAAATTATTTTCGTTGAGAATTCCTTAGGCATGTTGGAAAATTTTGTAGGCAAGTGCACACAACCTACAAATAAGGGAAAATCAGTATTAGGAAATTATATAAATAAATTAATTTCACACATATTTATAAGTTCGAACTTTTAAATTTGATGAAATTCTTTCAATTATGTATAATTATGAATGTTATCTGTACGTAATTAAGATATATTTCTCATGATTATCTGCTAATTAAACTATGGGGGAAATTAAGAAAACCCAATTATTAGAGTTGCTTTGACATTTTAGAAATATGATATAAACTTCTCCCACGGATTGCAAATGTCTACTTATATAAAAAAAAATATATATTATAATGATATCCAATCGAGTTATAGATACCATCAAAAGATTTTGATGATCATATAAATTAACAGCCGTTTCTGAGAATTTAATAATGTGAGTGGATAATATATTAATTAATGAGTAAATCACCTGTTCATATAGGGTGCACTATGCACTCATAATACATTTTAGAACCATTTAACATTTTATCTTGAAAGATGCATTTTATTTACACTGAACCAACCATGCAATTTTTTTCATAGTAATAGCTGCACGATTCAGTATAAACAAGTTGTATCTTTCAGTATAATAAGTTGCATGATTCTAAAATACATGCACTCTGAGTGCACCGTGTACTTGAATACATACAAGACCTAACCTATATTAATTATATTATCTAACTGTCACAAATCATGATCTTAAGAAAAGATTCTGCCGAAGATTTTCTTGAATTTCATATTAACAATGACCAGGTTTTCGTTAGGTGTAAGGTAACGTCAATGATACAAGAAAAATTCAAAATTAACCACCCACACAACTATAAATCCAGAAGCTAACTTGTGCAACCTTAATCAACTTAATTGATCAATTAATATCAGCTAATTAATTCAATGGCAAACAAGATAGAAACCCTATCTGCCAAAGTTGCAATAAAAAGCCCAGCTGAAAAGTTCTTCAATTTCTTCAAGTTGAACATGAGCGATCTCTGCAAAGTATTTCCAGCAGCCTTCACAGAAGCTCAGTTACTCGAAGGAGATGAAGGCAACGTGGGATGTTGTAAGCAGTGGAATTATATTATTGGTGAGACAAATTAAATATTACACAATCTAATTTTGTGTATTGTGCTTTTTTTCTTTTGATGAAAATTAGATTTCCGAATTGATATATATTGATTGACTGCCTTCATTGTTGTTGTTAATTACCATTATTTTTAGTTTCCTAATCAATGCGGGGGAGATCCGGACCAATTGTTTTTTCTTTCCCTTAAGTACTATTTTGGATGCAGCCGATGCATAGTTCAATAAAAATTAATAATTATTCATTTGACAAAATTAATACTGTTCAATTAATATCTTTTAATGAAATAATTAATAGCATTTAAAAATACATTTGAATTATATGGTCAAAGTGATGCATAAAAATATTTTATTTTTTGGAAAAAAAAATCTTTTCGTTAAAGAATATCACAAGAAACATAGATTTGCCTATAGAATTTTTCAACATTGGCTACAAATTGTCTAACAAAAATAATTATGCCATTAAGTAATAAGGATTATCTACAATTTGATTACAAAATTTTCTAATCATGTATATAGACATATTTTTTCATTCCTCATATTACCTATAAATAAATATAATTGACTAGGTCGACTTTGCCTACGGAATCTTTTACCTATGAGTTACAATTATGTTGACAATTTGTTTGTTGGTAATTTGAGGAATGAAAACATGTCTATATGATTAAAAAAGTCTGTATGTAAGTCGTAGACAATCCTTATTATTTATAATATAATTATTTTTGATATTGAATTCTTTACAATTGTAGCGTACACAAAATGCGGAAACAATAAAGAATAAAGATTTCTTTTTCGATTTATCCCTGACCTAGCTCACGTTTCATATTTTTTTGCAACTAATTGAAGGAGGGACTCAAATTACAGCAAAGGTGAGGACGGAGGCGATAGACGAGGCAGGAAAATGGATAAAATGGGTTGTAGAGGAAGGTGATGTTATGCTACTTTATAAGAGTTTTGGGGCCACACTTATTGTTAGTGAGGGTTCAGTTGAATGGAGAATTGAATATGAGGGAGCTACTTTGGTTACACCACCACCGGAACTCTATGTTCCGGTCGTAGTTTCGGCGACTACTCTAGTTGATGCTTATCTTCTCATCAACTGATCAAGTTTCGGATATATCATCCATCTTTTAGTGTACATGCATCTTGCATTGTTTTTACAGTATATATATATGCTTCAAAGTCATGTCTAGGCTTCATTGATCGTATGTTTGATGGTTGTACTACTATATGTAATAAAGGAGTGAGTGTGCCCAAGGTGGTTGAGTTGTTTAATTTGTTGTATATCGTCAAGACTTTTAACTTGTCGCGTGTATATTTCAAATCTCAAGGATGAAATGCTCTTTGTTTTTAGGCAATAGATCTTTAAAGTATATATGTATCTATATATTTGGGGAAGGTTAGTTTTTATTATATAAAGTGTTGGTATGATTTCAGTCACGGACGGATTCAGATTCTTGATTGTCCTACATTTATAAATTTTAAATTATATCTTCAATCTTCAATATGAATGGGTCTAATGTGCACCAAGGTGCACGGTGCACTCGCCCGACCCATTTAAAAAAAGAAAGTATCGTGCCTATTATTGAAGGTGTTATGGCGTCGCAACGAGAAAAAAAGTTTTTTAGTAACATAACTTTCCTGTAATCTGTTTTTGGTCACAAAATATTTAACTATTCAATTTTGGTCTCATAACTATTGCATTTGTCCAATTTTGGTCCCATTTTCGCCGGAAAAACAAAAACGACGTCGTTTTCGTTCAAAAATTGGGGATCTCCGATCGCACGTGTGTCCAAATTGTCGTTTGTCTAATTTTGATCCCATAACTATTGCGTTTGTCTAATTTTGGTCTCATAACTATTGTGTTTGTCCAATTTTGGTCCCATGTTTGTTTCTTTTAATTTTAATTCTAGTGGTAGCATAATTTTAGTTACTGCATAATTTTAATTATTCTTTTAAGTTGCAGCATTTAATCTTACTATTAATTAAATTTTTTATTTAAATTACCTAGGTGTATAATATAATGGAGTAAAAAAATGAAAAATAAACAGTCAGCGTCCACGTCACACGCACGATCGGAGATCCCCAATTTTTGAACGAAAACGACATCACACGTCACACCGCTCATCCTATTTCTCCAGCTGTATGTCGTCGTCGTGCGTCCCGGTGCACGAAGACTATGCCCGCATTCAGACCGCCGCCAGCGACATGTGCCATCGGAACCGAAGACTGCGGAAACTAATTCGGAAGATAGTGAGCGAAAGTAAGAGCAGCATTTACTACTTTCCAATACGACACCATTAGTTATTCTCAGAACTTGGACGACGGCTGCCACAAAGACGATGAGTATGCTCGATGCCAGCGCATCTCCAGATTTTATATAGGTGCGGTGGCCACGACACTGTACATATGTAACAATTAATCAATTTTAATCTCTTTTTGTGTTCCTTTTTTCTCTTAATTGTGGAAATTAGGGATTGCTATTTTTAGATCGGTCGGACCGTGCAACAATGGGGTGGTTGTATGAGAGAATATATTTTCGAGGTAATGCCCACCTTTTAAACCTTCTGTTGTATACCAAAATTTACGGAATAAGATATTGAATGTGGCTATTTGGATTGGTATAACAAACAAGTATTAGTGGAGAAACGAGTGTGATTAATGAAGAACAAATAACATCTTCTTCATTAAATGCGAATGATAAGCGTTAAAATCTAAGTGTTAGATGCGATAAAGTAAATGCGAGAGGATTTGGCCCGAAGGCCTCTTTTGTTGGCTGATAAAGCCGTTGTATTGAATGTGAAATTTTGCGACCCCTGAATGAGTCTTAATTTCTAGTATTTATACTACAAGTTCATTAGTTGGTCTTTCTCGTGCTTCGAGGGAGTTTGACCCAACATTAAATGTTTTCCGGCTAAGTTGAACTCTAAAAACCTATTACATCTAGCTAAGCACGTTTCCAGCTCTGAAGCGCGGCGGGTTGCAGATGGTTCATGGAGATTTGCGCCTATTCTTTCCTCTGCGGCTATAGGACCAGCCATATCTTCAGAGTCTTCTCGGCCATTTGGGGGAGATTCTCTGATGTTGGTTGAGGCTGGAGGTTTACGTATTTGTTTAGCCAAAATCAGGTCTTGGTAAGTGGGAAACCTTTGACTTAAATCTCTCTATCCCATTCACCTTGATCACTAATCTCATAAAATTGAGTAAGTATAACTTGCCTCTTTGTGTCTGTGATTACCTTTGAGAGGTTGTCTCATTGGCCAAGTGGGTGACTAGGAGGGGCGAGTCGCCCGTGTAAAGCGAACTTCGCCCGCCTTTTAGCGAAATGCTGACAGCGACCGGTGGGGCGACCATGGCGCGGGTGACGACCATGGTGTGGGCGACGACCATGGCGCGGACGACGACCATGGCACTAGCAACGACCATGGTGTGGGCGACAAGTGGGTGACCATGGCGCGGGCGACGACCATGGTGTGGGTGACCACCATGGCGCGGACGACGACCATGGTGCGACCAGCGGGCAACCATGGTGCGGGCGATCATGGCGTGGGCGCGGGCGACGACCATGGTGTGAGCGAGTAGTGGGTGCAGCGACCATGGTGTGGGCGAGTAGTGGGCGCGGCGACCATGGCGCGGGCGACGACCATGGTGTGGGCGACGACCATGGTGCGGGCAACCATGGAGTGGGCGCGGGCGACGACTATGGTGTGGGCGAGTAGTGGGCGAGGCGACCATGGCGTAGGCGACGACCATGGTGCAGGCGCGGGCTCGGGCGACGACCATGGTGTGGGCGACGGCCATGGTGCGGGCGACCTTGGCGCAGACGACGACCATGGTGTGGGCGACGAGCGGGCGACCATGGCACGGGCGACGACCATGGTGCAGGTGATGACCATGGCGCGGGCGACGACCATGGTGTTGGGATTATACTGGAAAGTATGCTTTTACTTTGTATAATCAGACTGGCTGAATTTTGGACTTATTTACTGAAATAAATTATTTATCACTGATGCTTTAAATATCATCGAATGTTACATATATTTCTGCATAACTTTCATTAAATAGTACGTGTTACATTGTAGTTAATTTAGTGATACCAAGATCACAGAAGATTAAATTAACAGTTCCTCGAAACTAAAAGTACACCATTCACAACCTAGATGGAAATGAACAATCCATCGTGAAAGGTTGTAGTGTAAGGCTCAGATTGGTTTGTCTTGACCAAGAGATTACACTAGTGCATGTCTGATGCATTGAAGAGGACCTACAGGAGGATACATTCTTCAGAACTGAACTAGGAAGAATTAGACCTCAGTGGTTAGTTATTTCTTAATCTCCGTCCCTTAAATAGGATTGCGTGTGGTTAGTAACTATTGCTTTGACTTATTACGGGAAGAGAATCAATGAGATTCAATACCCTATATATTGGGCAATATTATTGGTCACATGAGATTGCTAAGATTTAATACGGAGAATCGTGTGCAAGTACGCTTGTTCGATTTGCCCCCTGGGAGGTTCATAAGTTTTATCATACCAAATCTTGCAAGTGGAACTAGTTTCCGGTATGGATAATAATGTTGAACCGTTCCTTTACCAATGATAAAAGATATTAATTAATGAAAAGCTATTTCAGTGGCTTGAATTAATTAATGGGCTAGATAATCTTAAACACGGGAAATAATAGCCGGGAGCCATATTAACTGTAATATGGGTTAAGATGGATAATGCAATATTAATTATGTAGTGGGATTAATTAATATTTATGGGCTTGAATAATATTGTGGCTCAATATTGATAATTCAAGGTCCATTGGAAGGTCCAATCTTAATTCTCCTAAAGGCCCCCCAAGTAGCCCAAGATAAAGTCCAATAACTGAAAAAGGTGTTTAAAAATAAAATAAATTTGTTGCCTATTTTTCCTTGTTTTTTTCGAAAAATATGGATAAAAGGGGAGAAAGATTTTCTTTGAATTTTGTTATGGAATGAAGATGTGTATTCTTGGAATACAAGATTATCTCATTAAATTCTAGAAATCTTCCACTTGGTTATTCATATTAGTGATTTCGAAATTTTGAGAAAAAAAGGGGAAAGAAAGATTTTCTTGATTTTCTTGAAAAGATATTATGGAAGATATGTATTTCTTGAAATACAAGAATATCTCATAAATTCAAGAAGATCCAAATCTTGGATTCTTGTTCCCCCTTTTTCGAAAAATACACCATAGCAAGATGAGGTGGGATTTTTGTGGAATATTTTAATTATGGGGAAAAGAATATAGGAGATATATTCAAGATTTCTTGGAGATCAAGAAAAGATTTTCCCACATTGTTTTTCTTCCCTAAAAATCGTCCACCACCCCATCTATAAATAGGGGATGGTTCTTTCATTCCCAAGTACAATTCCATGTGCTGGAAAAATTAGTAAATCCACAAAAGTGGTGCAACAAAGTTTATTTTTCCTTTTGTTAATTGTTCCCGAGTATCCTTCCACCGGATTGTCGAGCAAGGACTAGGGAATACTTGGGAAGGCTTTTTGGTGTGTTTTCATCGACGAGTCCATTGTCATTCCAAGAGGTAAGTTCACGTAAACTCGTAGTAATTTCGCATGCCTCGGATTTACGTGAACTGTTTATATGCATGATTTGTTGTTGAATTATTATTTGAATTAATATGGGTTAATTCATGCTAGTAATAATTATCAGAATTAAATTTGTATTTAAATATTCAACCCAAATAGATCAGGGCAATTAATTCTCCATCAACTGGTATCAGAGCCTCGGTTTCGGGCTCTGAATTTTAAATTGTAATTTAATTCCCTGTCATTAAATTTGAAATTGTATAGCAGAATTGCTAGATCTTTTTTGCAGGTATCCAATTGTCATGGAATTTAATGTGTTTATTTATGCATGCATATAAATTGTGGTTTTTTTTAATTCGATTCGTTCGGATTCGTTTTGCCTCGTGAGAAAATCCACGAGTAGATTAGTATTTGTTTGATTTGATCAATGTAATAGACTAGTCTAGATCTAGGTTAATTTATTTTTGCAAATAAACTGTAACCGGATCCGAAACGGAGGCGGAGACGAAGAATTAAAAGACGGGATCCGAAACCGGCGTAAGGCGGCGTCGTCCACGCCAAACGTGCAAGAGAGGCATCACCGATGCGACGCGGACGCTTGAGGCACGCTACGAACTGGCGAGGCCGGGGGGCCGAGCGCCACGCGGGATTCGACGGAAAGTTACGAAACGCTGGCGACGCGGGCGCGACGAGATGGGCGACATGGCGCGGGCGAGGCGGCGATCTTTGCCGAGTGTCTTGAGGGCGCTGCAGCGGTGACGCGGGCGACGTCTGGCGGCCAGCGTCTTGCGACATGGGCACCATTCGACACTGCAGGGGAAGTGCTAGGCGGGCACTCCGACCCGCGAGCTGGTCGATGACGTGGCTTGACAAGGCGTTTTTTTTCTAAGACGGTCAAGTGGAAGCTTTTCGAGACGAACGATGAAGGCTATGAAGACGGTTTCTCAAGATCAAGACATGACAAAATTAACCATGACAATTGGATAAATGTGCCCAATATGTTTAATTTTTGTCTTGATGTTTATGCATTATTGATGCTTATTTAAATTGTGTTTAAATCTGCGATGCATGAGAAAATATTTTGAAAAATCTCACTTTAAAAAATTACTAAGTATGTTTAAACAATTAATTGACAATTTTATTCCGGATAATAAAATTTAATTAATTATTGACCTCCATGATTTATTTATTTGTGAATTCTTTTGGAGAAATTCCCCCCACGGGACTGTCAAAAGATAGATTTCACATGAATAAATTCCAAACGGATGATTGTGGATTATTACTAGTGGCGACGATGACCCTCCCCACGAGGCAGTTCAAAGCGAAATAATAATTCTGTATTTAATCATGGTTATTACTTAGGTATAAAATTGATATGCATATACTTCCACGAAGTCCCTGTCAATTTTATATTGGTCAAGTGGGAGCCAACTATTAATCTGGATATTAAAGGTTTGTAACTGTTCTTATTTGTAACCTTCTTGAATGTGTTTAAATAATGACCCACCCCACGTGGCTTATTTAAACTATTTTGAGATGTTGGCTGATGCATGTTCATATTTTTTGGAGATTTTAATATGAAACATGTGATCGAATTTTGTGATATATTTATGCTTATGCATATTATTATTTATTTCAGTTCAGCATGTCGCAACCTTTTAATCCACTGTTCAATATACTTAAAGACAATTTGCTTACTGGTGAAAACTTTGTTGATTGGAGTCGTAAACTTACTATTGTCCTCACTGCACAAAGCCATAACTGGGTTCTCACTACACCTAAACCAGAAAAGCCAAATGACGAGTCAAGTAAATCGGTTAAGAAAGAGTATGCTGACTGGGAGCGTTCCAATGAAATAGCAAAGTGTACCATCTTGGCTTCAATGTCAGATGTGTTGCAACACCAACACCAGAATGTTGAGACCGCTGCAGACATCATGACTAGTCTTAAAGCGATGTTTCAACATCAGAACCGAGTGGCTCGTCAGATCACCATGAGGGACTTGCTCTCTATGAAAATGGTGGAGGGAACGCTCGTAAGGGAGCACGTTCTCCAGATGATGGCTCACCTTAACAAACTTGAGGTACTTGGCGCCGAATACGACATCGAGACCCAAATCAATTTCGGGTTGAACTATCAGATGAATAATCAGAAGTTCTCGATGCCTGATCTATTGCAAGCTTTGGTCTCGGCAGAGGCGATATTGGGGCAAAAGAGCCAAGCCTTGGTGGCAAATGGACCTTCTTCTTCTTCTAGGCCAAGGGGTGGTAAGAACAAGAAAAAGGCCAAAGGCCACAAGCAAGTGAACTCAAGTGTTGCCAAAGGCAAAGAAAAGGTGAAGGGAGGTGGAGGAGTGAGCAAGCCAGCTAAGGGGAGGTGCTTCAAGTGCGGTGAGAGAGGACATTGGAGGTCAGCCTGTTCCATTCCCAAAAGGAATGGAAAGGAAGGTAATTCTCACGCACTAGTTGTTGAAACTTGCTTAGCGGCGTATGCCTCCCATTTATGGGTGGTGGATACGGGATCCACTGATCATGTATGTTTCACTTTACAGGGGTTCAAGCGGACTCGACAACTTAGTGGGAGTGAGATCCTCATCACACTGGGCGATGCCACGAGAGTGGCAGCTGAAGCAGTGGGAGAAGTGCACCTGTCTTTTGAAGACAGAGTTTTAATTTTTAGAGATGTACTTTACATTCCGAATTTTAGAAAGAACTTGATTTCAGTTTCTAAACTTTACCTTGATGGATATTCGGTTACTTTTGATAAAGTTGTTACCATTTCTCTTTATGATAAATTTATCTGTCATGGAACGTTGTCAAGTAATCTCTATACAATTAACTGTGCACACCACTCACAAAATGCATCCTATAACACATCAACTATTTTCGGTAAAAGAAAACATTCATCAGACATGAACGAAACACTTCTATGGCATCTAAGATTGAGACATATTAATCCAAAGAGGATCCAAAGGTTGGTGAAAGACAGTTCACTAGAGTCTCTCCAAGTTGAACTGATTCCAACCTGCGAATCATGTTTGGAGGGTAAAATGACCAAGAGGGCATTCACAGCCAAGGGGAATAGAGCCAAAGAAGTGTTAGAAATCGTTCACACAGACGTATGTGATCCAATGTCAACTATGGCAAGAGAAGGTTACGAGTATTTCGTCACTTTTATTGATGACTACTCGAGGTACGGTTATATTTTCCTTATGAAGCATAAATCTGAGACCTTTGAGAAATTCAAAGAATTTAAGGCTCAAGCAGAGAATCATAGGGAAAAATGTATCAAGTCTCTACGATCCGATCGTGGAGGCGAGTACCTCAGCGATGAGTTTTTGAACTACTTGTCAGATGAAGGGATTGCATTCCAGCTGACTGCACCCGGAACCCCTCAACAAAATGGGGTTGCAGAGCGAAAAAACAGAACTCTTGCCTTGGAAGCAGCAGCTTACATTCTGAACTTGGTGCCATCCAAATCGGTTCCCAAATCTCCCAAAGAATTTTGGACCGGGCGCAAGCCTAGTTTGAGACACATGAGAATTTGAGGGTGTCCGGCCTACGTGTTGGACAAGGAAGCCGGGAAATTGGATCCTCGATCAGAATTAAGGCTGTTTATAGGATACCCCGAGGGAACAAAAGGGAGTATGTTCTATGGTCCCAAAGATCAAAAGGTGGTAATAAGCACCCACTTTAGATTTTTGGAGGAAGACTATATGAACGAAAGAAGACCCAGAAGTGAGATTACCTTAAGTGAGCTAAGGGGGCTAACCTCATTGCCAACTGTACAAGATGATATACCAAAAGACACACTTTCACAACCGGAACCTCGTCGTAGTGGGAGGGTTGTGAGACAGCCCGAGAGATTCATGGGGATAGGAGAGTCCTCGGACTTGATTCCCGGACAAGATGAATCAGGCCCATGGACATATGATGAGGCAATCCAAGATAAGGATGCGGTTTCTTGGCAATAGGTAATGAAAGCAGAAATGGGGTCTATGGATCATAACAGAGTGTGGGAGCTAGTCGAACCACTTAATGGGGTCAAACCCATTGGTTGCAAGTGGGTATACAAGAGAAAGAGGGGACCGGAAGGGAAGGTGGAAACCTTCAAGGCAAGGCTTGTGGCGAAAGGTTATACTCAGAAAGAAGGGATCGACTATGAGGAAACCTTTTCACCTGTAGCAATGCTCAAGTCCATCCGGATTCTCATGTCGATAGCTGCGCATCTCGATTTTGAAATCTGGCAAATGGATGTCAAGACAGCTTTCCTTAACGGAAGTCTTGATGAGGAAATCTATATGCAACAACCCCAAGGCTTCATTGAAAATGGTCAAGAACACCTGGTTTGTAAGCTCATGAAGTCCATATACTGACTCAAACAGGCATCCAGAGCTTGGAACCAATGTTTTGATCATGTTATAAAGTCTTATGGGTTTGATAAAAACGAGTTTGAAAGTTGTGTGTATAAAAAGCGTGTTGGAACTGCATTGGTATTCTTAGTACTATACATAGACGACATTCTGCTCATCGGGAACGATGTAAAGGTGTTATCAGACGTAAGGGCATGGCTTTCAAAACAGTTTGATATGAAGGACTTAGGGGAAGCCGGTCACATCCTTGGGATCAAGATCACTCGAGATCGCAAGAAAAGGGTGATAGGCTTATCGCAAGCTTCATACATAGACACTGTCTTGAAACGATTCAGCATGCAGGATTCCAAGAAAGGCTTCGTACCTTTCAGGCATGGAATACATCTATCCAAGGAAATGTGCCCTAAGACACAAAAGGAGATAGATGACATGAAAGGCATTCCTTATGCTTCGGCTGTCGGAAGCCTTATGTATGCAATGCTGTGTACGAGACTGGATATCTGCTTTGCCGTTGGCATGGTGGCAAGATATCACAGTAACCCGGGGAAGGAACATTGGACGGCAGTTAAAAACATTTTGAAGTATCTGAAAAGAACTCGAGATAGAATGTTGGTTTATCAGTCAGATAGTCTAATCCCCATCGGCTACACAGACTCGGATTTCCAATCAGACTTAGATTCCAGAAAATCTACCTCAGGTAGTGTGTTTTTCATGGGGGAAGGAGCCATGACGTGGAGAAGCGTTAAGCAGAAATGCATCGCAGCTTCTACCATGGAAGCCGAATATGTAGCTGCTTGCGAGGCAGCGAAAGAAGCGGTTTGGCTCAAGAACTTCCTAGTGGACTTGGATGTAGTTCCGAATTTGCCCAGCACAATCACTGTTTATTGTGACAATGTCGGAGCAGTTGCAAATTCTAGGGAACCAAGAGCCCACAAGGCCAGCAAACACATTGAAAGGAAATACCATCTTATACGAGAAATCGTTAAGGGAGGAGATATAGAGGTGGCAAAGATCGCGTCGGAAGACAACCTAGCTGATCCATTCACAAAGGGTCTGCCTCAGAATACATTCGAGAGACATGTGAAAGGAATGGGTGTCAAGACCAGTGCCAATCTGCTTTGAGTATAAGTGGGAGACATTATTAGGTTCGTGTAGGTGACATTAGTTGTCACGTACTACACGAGATATGTTGTAGTATACTTAAAAGCAGACTTTGAGTATAAGTGGGAGATTGTTGGGATTATACTGGAAAGTATGCTTTTACTTTGTATAATCAGACTGACTGAATTTCAGACTTATTTACTGAAATAAATTGTTTATCACTGATGCTTTAAATATCATCGAATGTTACATATATTTACTGCATAACTGTTCATTAAATAGTATGTGTTACATTGTAGTTAATTTAGTGATACCAAGATCACAGAAGATTAAATTAACAGTTCCTTGTAACTAAAAGTACACCATTCATGACCTAGATGGAAATGAACAATCCATCGTGAAAGGTTGTAGTGTAAGGCTCAGATTGGTTTGTCTTGACCAAGAGATTACACTAGTGCATGTCTGATGTATTGAAGAGGACCTACAGGAGGATAAATTCTTCAGAACTGAACTAGGAAGAATTAGACCTCAGTGGTTAGTTATTTCTTAATCTTCGTCCCTTAAATAGGATTGCGTGTGGTTAGTAACTATTGCTTTGACTTATTAAGGGAAGAGAATTAATGAGATTCAATACCCTATATCTAGGGCAATATTATTGGTCACATGCGATTGCTAAGATTTAATACGGAGAATCGTGTGCAAGTACGCTTGTTCGATTTGTTCTCGGGAGGTTCATAAGTTTTATCATACCAAATCTTGCAAGTGGAACTAGTTTCCGGTATGGATAATAATGTTGAACCGTTCCTTTACCAATGATAAAAGATATTAATTAATGGAAAACTATATTTCAGTGGCTTGAATTAATTAATGGGCTGGATAATCTTAAACACGGGAAATAATAACCGGGAGCCATATTAACTGTAATATGGGTTAAGATGGATAGTGCAATATTAATTATGTAGTGGGATTAATTAATATTTATGGGCTTGAATAATATTGTGGCTCAATATTGATAATTCAAGGTCCATTGGAAGGTCCAATCTTAATTCTCCTAAAGGCCCCCCAAGTGGCCCAAGATAAAGTCCAATAACTGAAAAATGTGTTTAAAAATAAAATAAATTTGTTGCCTATTTTTCCTTGTTTTTTTCGAAAAATATGGATAAAAGGGGAGAAAGATTTTCTTTGAATTTTGTTATGAAATGAAGATATGTATTCTTGGAATACAAGATTATCTCATTAAATTCAAGAAATCTCCAACTTGGTTATTCATATTAGTGATTTCGAAATTTTGAGAAAAAAAAGGGAAAGAAAGATTTCTTGATTTTCTTGAAAAATATTATGGAAGATATGTATTTCTTAAAATACAAGAATATCTCATAAATTCAAGAAGATCCAAATCTTAGATTCTTGTTCCCACTTTTTCGAAAAATACACCATAGCAAGATGAGGTGGGATTTTTGTGGAATATTTTAATTATGGGGAAAAGAATATAGGAGATATATTCAAGATTTCTTGGAGATCAAGAAGATATTTTCCCACATTGTTTTTCTTCCCTAAAAATCGTCCACCACCCCATCTATAAATAGGGGATGATTCTTTCATTCCCAAGTACAATTCCATGTGCTGGAAAAATTAGTAAATCCACAAAAGTGGTGCAACAAAGTTTATTTTTCCTTTTGTTAATTGTTCGCGAGTATCCTTCCACCGGATTGTCGAGCAAGGACTAGGGAATACTTGGGAAGGCTTTTTGGTGTGTTTTCATCGACGAGTCCATTGCCATTCCAAGAGGTAAGTTCACGTAAACTCGTAGTAATTCCGCAAGACGTGAACTGTTTATATGCATGATTTGTTGTTGAATTATTATTTGAATTAATATGGGTTAATTCATGCTAGTAATAATTATCAGAATTAAATTTGTATTTAAATATTCATCCCGAATAGATCCGGACAATTAATTCTCCAACACATGGGGCGGGCGACGACCATGGTTCGGGGGCGGGCGACGACCATGGTGCGGGCGATCAGCGGGCGACCATGGCGCGGGCGACGACCATGGTGTGGGAGGCGACCATGGCGCGGGCGACGACCGTGACGCGGGCGACGACCATGGTGTGGGCGAGTAGCGGGCGTGGCCACCATCGGGCGAGCAACTCGCCCGCCTTGTCGTCTAAAGGGCAACTTCTGCAGACATCTTACGAGTAGTTTGGTTGAGCGGGCGAGTTAGGCGAGCAACTTGCCCCATCCTTGGACTCGGCCGGGCGAGCTCGTCTTTGGCTCATGACAACTCGCCCCATATCTCATTTTTAAAAGAGGTTAGTGGGCCCTCCATTAGTAACATAATGACATAAGGAACCCAAATAATTAGCCCAGATAATTTGGCACACAACACCTTCATCTATTCGACGAAGAACATCAAGCTCGACCTCAGTTGGTTGCTGTGCAGGGTAATCCAAAATAAGTTGTGGACGTGTTGAAATCCAATTTGTATGCATTTTTTTTAATAAGAGGTGAAATTGTATTTGGATTAAAATAGAATAAAAGTGTGCATGCACGTTTCTTTTGTTTGTGTGCATGTGTTGTTTGCTTTCAGAAACATGGACGCCTAATAATGTGTGAAGTTGATAACAGTGGGCACACATATAAAAGAGTAGGCGTGGCTCCTGAAATATTGCATGTGCAATATTAGCCCAATTACAATAAAAGAACAAGAACTCGCGGATTATGGACGGGTCTCTCTTTAAATTCGATTGGTGTCGATGTAATATATATTTATAAAAGGATGCTTTTACCAAATTCGTATTGCATTTTAATGGTTTGGGTTTATTGTAAACAATCATCGTCGGTTCAATTCTTATTGAACACATAACTTTTAAATATTATTTATTTTTATCAAGTTTTAATGTGTGTTACTACATAAAAGAAATGTGATATTTATAGAAGAAAAATGTATTACTTTAATGTTGTTTGTTTTTGTGTGTGTTATTTCATGAAAAAAGTGTGATACTTATCGAAGCGAAATGTATTATTAGGTGATTTTTATTTTTATTTTATCATTCTCTAAAAGATTACATTGTCATTCTTCATGTGTTTGTTTTTGTTAAGTTTTTATGTGTGTTACTAAAAAAAAGTGTGATACTTATATAAACGAATTGTATTAATACATAAAAAAATTACATTATCATTTTTCAGAAAACTACATTATCATTCTCCATGTGTTATTGCATGGATAAGTAAATGTCACTACATTATTATACTAAAAGATCTTCATATCTTACGTAACACGTATTAAAACATAACGTAACACATGAATGTTGAGGAAAAAAAGTTTTTTGGTACCATAACTTTCCTGTAATCCCTTTTTTGTCCCAAAAAATTTTAACTATCCAATTTTGTTCTCCTAACTATCTCGATTGTCCAATTTTGGTCCCATTTTTATCGATAAATAGAAAATTTAATTATTTTCAGTCATGCGCAAGTCACTTATTGGTTAAAATGTGAGTTTTCAAGCTCGTATCTGATATGGACACTGATTGTTAAAAGAAATGTTCATTTTATTTCAGCCGCCTATAAGCTGCTTCTTGGGCTCCGTAGTTTCTGAATTTTCCATAGATTACCAATTTTAGGGTCCAGTTGTATGCACCCCTTCTTTTAGTAAGTTCACCCACTAAATTTGTTTATCTATTATTTTTATTAAAATGTTTTTCTGCGTTGTCAATTTTACCCCTTCACAAAATTTGATAGATTTATTCGCCCCACCTTCACCTTTCACCAAACAATTAATAGGACTTGAAATCCAGCTGCTCGAGCAATAATCAAGTTTGCATCCTTTCCAAATTGATGATCTGGTTCTTGAAATAACATTGTTCCTTAACTCTTGAAAATAAAAATTGATGATCAGAGGCGTTCTGAGAATTGTTTCCAATAGACTGTATTCCCCGAAAAATTGTAATTTTCATTGGGCACAGATGAAAGCTTTGTTGTTAAAGGATTAGAGTATTCCTTGTACTCTATGAATGAAATTCATCTTTACTTTCAAAAAAAAAAAAACTCCATATACTCCACATGTTATTAAACCAAAGGCCCCTCCAAGTCCTGCCGAAAAAATGTCACTCATTTTCTAGATGTATGAAAAATTACTTTTCAAAGTTGTTATAACTAATTATTGAGAAAGGGAAAAAATAATGAGTTTTTATCTCACTTTAGAAAAATAAAAATAAGGAATTGAGTTTGCCTTGTTTTAATTTCCCAATTAATTGTTGAACGTAACGAGGAAAAACGTTATAAGTTCGTTTTTAAAATCTTAATTAAACGGATATTATTTCAAGTGACGGTTACAACGAATAATTGAAAGTTTAAAACTTAAATTAATGGTACTTTATTTCAGGTTGTCGGTTTTGTTTTGAGGCCATTAGTGGCTTATAATATCGAACATTTACAATGGTCAAGACTTCGATGCTATAAGTAGCACTTTAGTTGAAGTTGAAAAACGACTAAAAAAACGTCAAACCATGATAATACAGGCATATTTCAGCAATTACCAACATATTTTTCTGTTCAAATTCGTTCATGCTCTGGTGATATTTTGCAGGTAGCATCTCGGTTTGCCTCGAATAAGATATAATACTGATATAGTTGTTATTTGATCGTTGCATCTTGAGAAACAAGTATCCTACGATTCACTAGCACCGAGAGTGAATGACACAATTTATTTTAAGAAAATCACGTTTAACACCAGCCTCGATTATTCATTTATTCTATTTTCAGTCAAGTGCATTATTTTCTAACAAGTCCCATCTCTAATAACTATAGGTTTAAAACAATATGCTGCAAATAGTGACTTCTAACATTATTTATACCCACGTAAGAAACCAAACCACGCATAAAAGAGCGGCCAAAAAGCACGCAAGGGTGTAGAAATCGAAAATCGATAGTCGAACGAATTTGTATCGCCTAACGCCTAGGCCGCTTAGGAGGGGATTAGTCGGTTCGATATTTTTTTTGTTTTTTTTCATTCAAATGTGTTTTATTTACTACTTATCGATATTTTATAATAAAAATATACTTTAAAATTAATTAACAAATTAATTATACAACCGCCTGAATCAAGATAACAATTCAAACACCTTTTCTTATATCCATTATCCATTGTAGAATTGTAGAGTACAAGAAAATTAATCTAACATAAAAATATTAAATAAATATGTGTTTTGGAATTTTAGTGTAATAAAAATTATCAATCTTAATCTTATCATCAATTTATTCTAAGAATAAAGTCTCTCATACCTTAGTGTAGGGCACCTAGCTCTCGACTCGGCTGCCTAGACAAAATCGGGTCGACCGACGACCGCCTAGCTCCTAGGCGCCGCCTTGACCGACTTTTGTATCACTGATGCCACGTTCACGTTGCACTATAACAATTCACTATTCTATATTTGTTGGGATTATGCTGGAAAGTATGCTTTTTACTTTGTATAATCGAAACTGAATTTTCAAACTTATTTACTGAAATTAATTGTTTATCACTAATGTTTTAAATATGATTGAATGTTACATATATTTACTGCATAACTTTTCAATAATTCGTACGTGTTACATTGTAGTTAATTTAGTGATACCAGATCACAGAAGATTAAATTAACAGTCCCTTGTAACTAAAAGTACGCCATTCACGACCTAGATGGAAATGAACAACCCATCGCGAAAGGTTGAGGTGTAAGGCTCAGATTGGTTTGTCTTGACCAAGAGATTACACTAGTGCATGACTGATGCACTGAATAGGACCTACAGGAGGATAAATTCTTCAGAACTGAACAAGGAAGAATTAGATCTCAGTGGTTCGTTGTTTCTTAATCTTCGTTCCTTAAATAGGATCACGTGGGATTGGTAACTATTGCTTTGACTTATCATGGGTAGCGAATCAAAGAGATTCAATACTTTTTATCTTGGGCAATATTATTAGTCACATGTGATTGCTAAGATTTAATACGAAGAATCGTGTGCAAGTACGCTTTGTTTGATTTGCCCCATTGGGAGGTTCATAAGCTTTATCATACCAAATCTTGCAAGTGGAATTAGTTTCCGGTATGGATAATGTCACGAGTCGTTTTCGTTGATGAATATTATGTGGCTAATTTAATTACAACTCGCAAACAAAATATATACGTGTAAAATAAACAGTAAATAAGATGGATTTGTTGACCCAGTTCGTCAATAAATGACTACTCTGGGGGCATACCAAGCCAGGATGTAGTACTGAGAGCTTTACACGTACAGTTCTTGATACATCTTATGAAGATGAATCGATGCAGGTTATCGAATGAGTTCTAGGGTTTTTCATATGTGTGGATGAACACTCTAATTCTTCTGTTCCTCACCTCTCAGGGGATTTTTTGTAGGCTATATTTCTGGGATTATTTTCTGAACCAACCCCTTTCTTCTTCTTTTTTCTTCCATTTATAGTACTTCGTCAAGCATGAGCTGGATTGGTAAAACATGTGCTGGATTCTTTGGATCATGCAAGAACTCCGGTGGTGTTGCCACGTTTCTGACTTCATCTTCTAGATTGATCTTTGTACAAACGTCGTCTGTAGGACGCTCTTTTGATCGTCAGAATTAATCTTTTGTTCGGTCGGACTTTCTGTTCGTCGCTTTTAAGATGTCAGTTCCTCAGGAGATTTGAGTTCGAACATACTGACCTAGTTACGTTTGTTCGGTAGGCTGGCCGAGCAATTCTGATCAGTTGGCGAACAAAAAGTAACTCATCCACCGGGCATGATTATTATATTCAAATATTACACGTGTCGCTCTTTGATGTTCGATTAATCCTGATTTATTATATCGAACACAACAATACCCCCCAGCCGGGTCGCTTTGTATTCTACATTGGGCCCGGCTGTTAAAATCTGATTGGGCTACGTTTGGCATCGCTTCGAATTCCGCGCTGAAACTTCGAATTAGTACCCGGTGTCTATTTAAATCTTATTTCTCCACTTTAAAAATTTTTCCTTTCTCCTCTACTCTCTTATCGTCTTCCGCATTCGAAAGTTTCCGGCGAAGGATTCATTGTTCCGGCGAAGAAATTCATTCAGGTAACTGCCGCATTCTTCTTCTACTTTATAATCATGGCCTCTTGCTCGAATTCCTCTGTTCAATCCGACCATTATAGTTCCCCTTCGCCTTCCCCCATTAGTAGAATCTCCCGTAATAATGTAAGTACATCGGAGGCAAATGCCTCGAATTCGGGATTCCGTTGGCAATTTCGGCAACCTTTTACCGTTCTTTCTTCTGACTCCGATAAAGCCCAAACGGAGTCGGATAGGGGTTTGTCCCGTAATGATTCGTCGGACGATTCTGATTATAATTCTTCGCCCCAAATTCAAATTAGGTCTATGGCTATTGATAATGTTGATGTAGATAGAAATAATACTGCTGTGAGGGGGGAAATTTTAGCAACTGCAAATTTAGTCGAATCGAACATAGGTGTAGATGGTGGGCAAAACTCCGAACTTGGTATACCTGTTGGTGTTCCTCACAGTCCAACATATAGCGAGTATAATGCTCGTTATAATTTTGGCTTGCCCGAACAACCTCATAGGATTAGTGTAGAGAACGAGTACCCCGCCGAGCAAAATGGCGAGCATAATTGATGTAGATATGCTCGCTCAGCTGCATAGAATTTATGAAACCCCTAAGGATGTCTTTTTCTGGGCACCCGGTCCTGATGAGCAAGCCGACCAACCCCATGAGGGTTGTGTTGCCGTGAATTTGGACACCATGGAGGCTGGACTTCGATTTCCTCTCCATCCGGCAATTACCCGTTTGCTCGTGGAATGGAATATCTCCATTACACAACTCAAACCGAATGGATGGCATATGGTCATGAGTTTTTTGACGTTGTTCGGCAAAATGAAACCAAGGTATTATCCTTGGCAAATTTTGCTCGGTTAGTGCACTTGACTCGTCCGAGGGGCGAACATGGGTGGTTGTTTATGCAAGCTAACGCCAAGTGCAAAATTATCGAGGATGTCTTAAACAAAATCGATGATGGAAAGAGAGAAATTCTGGTTCGTAGGGGGCGATTGGAAAAGCCCGGCCTCTGGAAGCGAGCCAAATGCTCGTTTGGATATCCCCACTGACTTCGGAGTGTACCGAAGTAAGTGATTTCGTAACTTTCATTCTTCAATTTGAACTGATTTTAACTCACTTTTTATTTCAGGGATTCCAGCCGCGACGGATAAGGAGACAAACGACGGCTATTTCAGCAGCGTTTGGCAGATCGATCTAGAACCTCGTTCAGAAAGATCCGTGATAACCTTGAACACTGCCGAACAGAGAAAGAAAGGAGGTTTATTCGTGCCTCCTCACCATCTTGTTGCTGTTGATCCTTCCGGTAAGGATTATCTTTTGTTTTTGTACAAGTCTTGTGTCTTTTTGTTCGCTGTCACCCGTTGATTCTGATTTCGCTTTATTTATAGCTTTTCCAGCTGTGACCATCGCTGTGAGTACGTCTGAACACACTGAGATGGCTCGGCTCGGCCAAAGAAATCCGCGGCTCGGATTCAGGTGAGAAGAAGGCCAATGATTATCCGGTCTGGAGAATCAAGTCGAGCACCCGTTCGGCCGGCATGGGGTGGCGAACAAACTCCACCACCGAAAAGACCCGGTGGAATCGGTGACCGAGGGAGACCAAGGGTGGAGATCGGTGAATAAAAACAAATGCGATAACAAGGGCTGATCGAAAGGGCAACCGAGCAAACTCAAACAAGCATTCGACTCGGACCCCTACCATCATCGAGAGGCGTCCATTGGAAGTTGGCACATCTTCTCCTCCTCCTCCACCGGACCTCGATCTTGGACTCCAATAGACTCGAGAAGATAAGTCATTCCTGAGATGGGATCCGGCTTTTCGTAGGTGTACATTTTGCTCGCTCAGAGGCATGATATCTCTGTATTCACTTGGTCAACATGTATATATTGTAGGTTGATTAAAATAAAGAATTAATATTTCGATGTTCTTTCCAGCGTCTTGAGCATTTCAAAAAGCTTGCACTCTCGAAATTGTGGACTATCGATCCGGAGGAGTCTGACGACGGGTCCCACCCCCTGGAAACTATGCGTTTGGAATCATTTTTGGTCGCTCTTGAAAAGCTTATGCTCAAATTCTAATATCCAAGCCAATTATTTGGCTTTGATTAGAACTTCAACAAAAGTGATCGAGAGCAGGGTCGGATGAACCTAAATCGCTCAGAGCAAACTGATTTTGGCATTTTTTTGGCCGAAGAGGATGCTTCGCCAATTTCAAGAGGATGCTCGCCCTAGCTCAAGAGGATGCTCTTCACACAAGAGAGGCACCGAATCGGCCTCGGGGAGGAGGTGATCAATATCGAAGGGCTCAAGAAGAAATGAATCTTGAAGCCAGAACTTTGGGCATGTTGAAAAAATGGAAAGTGAGAGGGACGAACTTGCCAACAAATATCGTTCTTTGAAGAGACTAACACTCGTTTAGGCCTTGAAAACTCTAAGTTTGCATGACGACGAATGCATTGACTCCATGTCTAATTTCTCGTATATTTGCGCTTTTTTTGATCTTTGCTTCGATCCGTTTTTCAACAAATGAAAATTGCCCCCCTCATATCCGACTTTCAAAGCAGACACGGTTGATAACCCTCCGGATCGCAACCTCCCAATGTCGATTTGATGGTGCGTAGCGACTTTTCCGTTCTTCCCGAAGGGATCAAAATTGACGATCCAATTCCGGATGAAGAGGAGAACTTCGAGACATTATTGCTCTCGAGGTTGCCGATCAAAATCTTCATCTTTGGATCCGGGATCAATCAAGTACAGACGAGACGAAGAAGAACCTCCGACAATCCGAGCAAAATGCGCCTCCCAAATGAGCATCGATGCGGACATCCTGTTGTTGAGGGACCGAACATAATGTGTTCGACATTTCTCTTCCATCTACCCCTAATTTTGACTTTATGCCTTGATGTCTTTTTTCTTTGCAAGACTTGTGTAATTTTTTTCTTCTTCTTCACTTTTTAATTCAACAATATATCTTTAATCTGTTTTTGTTGATACTTCTTCTTTTGTCCGAATATTTCTTCAATTGAACAAATGAATTTCATATTGAATTGTTTCCTCTAACCTGTTTGTTGAGGATGAATGTTGATACTTGTGTTGCTCGATATTTTCTTTGTTGCTTTACGTTCGCCTTATTGCTTTCCGTTTTTCTTTTCTTCTGAATGAATTCGAACATTGGGTTTGCCTATGCCCGCTCCTGACTTCTTTCGGTTTTGATTGTCTTATTGACGTTGCAATCGGTTGATCGTCTTATTTAGGTGCGACGGATGGGTTACTTTATGAACCCCCTTTCTTGGTGCGCGATCGTCTTATTTAGGTCGCGATCACTTCGTTACTCGGCCGTCTTATTTAGTCATGCACGACCACGTATTTTGTCACCCGCTTTCGTCTTCTGGTATCTGTAAGTACTAGTCGACTTATCATTTCTTGCAGCGTACCCATTACTATTTTTTTCTTTGCGGGGAATCGAAATCTGAATTAATTTAAATCGGTGAACATAGACCTGGGCTCGTTCGTCTTTGTTCGGGTCGTCCGGCTTAGGTGCGACCTCAAATAGGTCTGAACTAGAAAATCTTTAGCGAACAAAAGTACATATATCATTCTTTTTCTCTTTGCAACACTTTGTATTCTATTACATCGTTCATAGTCAAGAAGACTATCTATTACACAACTATTGTTATCGGACCGGGGTTTTGAATTTAAATCTGTCTTGAGTAGACACTGGCCCGCCTCACCTTGTCCGCGGAATTGATGTTGACAAGGATGTGGCACATCAAAATTTCTTCTTTTGTAACATGCTCAAGCGGCGAAGAAGATAAACTTTTGTCCTCTCCCGGACAAGTTGTGGTTATCTTGCGTCATGAGCATGAGCATGGCGCCGCATTCTGCTTTCCGCCTAAAATAGGTTTTTCATTTCGCACCATTCCGTCCCCCCCAAAGAGATGCCCGAGCATCAAGATCGGCATCTTATTTTGGGTGGACTCTATGACATCCCTCCCCTTCAGAGAGGAGATTTTGGGGATTCATGGGGACTCATAACTTCATCGCTGCGTGGCGATAAATAACGTGGAGTGGCAACCATGACTCTTCCGAGCATCTTGAGTCCGAACGGGCTTCAACTTTGTGCTCGCAATCGAATGTGAGGTAAAAAGCTCAGATCCGGACGGATGCTCAATTCAAATAATTGATCTCTTTGAATCGAGAGCCGGATTCTTCTACGCCGGGGGCATACTAAACCGCCTTCCTTCCGAGAATCGCAAAGATTTTTCCTTTTTTCTTCTTCATCTTCTTTCTTTTTTTTTTCCTGCTTTTCTTAAGTATAAGTATGCCCCTATCTATAGAATCGTCCCCAAGCTAGTCTTTGGCATAGATAGTTGGTGCTAGCTCTCTTATTTCGTTAGCTTTTTTTGACTTTCTTGCTTAAAAATTAACTTATCCTTTGGCTACCACCACTTGTCAACTCGCCGACACGTATCTTCTATTGACAACTCGTTGACATGTCTTCTTTAATTCATCAATAGTCTTTGTCCCAAATTTTTTCTTGAAGATAAGTATCGAAAATAATATATTCTTCTTTTTTATGATCATCTTACTCGTTTTGAACCCAATGGTTGATTGTGTTCGGTCAACAATATGCTCGCCTTTATTGATAATATTTTTTTTCAAATTTGACGCGTTCCACGAAATAAGACAATGGGACTCCATTCAGTCCTCCAAGTCATATGCCCCATTTGGTAAACGCTTACGTGACTCTGAAAGGACCTTCCCATGCTCGACCGAACACACCACTGGGTACCCCCATCGATCGCCTTAAAACCAAATTTCCCCCATTGAACTGAACTGCGATTCGGACTTTGGAATTATAAAACTTTTTCGATCTCTTTTTGTACATAGCATTCTTGAAATCACCTCCGTCCTTCTTTTCTTCCAACAGTCCGAATTCAAAGGACATTAATATGCTCTCCAAAAGTCATTGTTCGATGACTTGGAACTTTGATTTTCTAGGGTATAACACCTCCGCACCAAATGCTAAAAGCAAAAGGGGTCTCTGCGATTGATGTTCGAAAGTTGTTCGGTAAGCCCACAATATTTCGCAATTCTTGACCCATCCTCCCCTTGAATTATCAAGTCTAGCCTTGAGGGTATGCTTGATAATTTTATTAACGGCCGACTTGACCATTTGACCGGGGATAATCTGAGTTGAGTAGTGCTTTTTTATCCCCAAATGAGCACAATTTTGTCTAAATTCACTTCCATCGAATTGTTTGCCGTTATCCGTGACCAATGATTGGGGAAGCCCAAATCGACAGATGATGTTTTTCCAAACAAAGTTCCACATCCTTTGTTCGGTGATTTTAACAATTGCCTCGCTTCCGCCCCATTTAGTATAATAATCAACGGCTACCACAAAGATATCTAACTCCCCGATGTGCGATGAAAATGGGCCGATTAAATCGATCCCCATTTAGCAAATGGCCATGGACTATAAACCGATACTAATTCTTCTTGGGCTATGAATGAGTGGAGCATGTACAATCGATAACATGCACGAGCATATGCAAGCGAATCCTTTCTAAGGGTTGGCCAATAATAACCTTTGCTGATTATTTTATGTGCCGGGGCGAGCCCACCGTATGATTTCCGATATTCCATCATGGATTTGTTGCGTATACATGTCCTCTTCAGAGTAATACACTTCAAAAGTGGAAGAGAGAAGCTTCTTTTGTACAAATGCTCGCCTATAATAGTATATCGAAAGCGATCAGTCGAGGCGAGTAGCTTGTGCTTTATTTTCGTGGAGAAGTCCTTTTGTAAATAACTTCATTATTGAGTCATCCAAGTTTCTTGTTTGCTTGTTATCGTGTTCGCAATCAACAGGAACCCGAATATAAGCCGTGACGATCACAATGTCTGTTGTGTTCGCTACTCCTTCTTCCTCTTGCCCGCGTGCGTGCCAAAGCATCGTCGAACGAATTACCCAATCGTGGTAATTGTTCAATGAAAACTTGGTCAAAATGCTCGAGCAACTCTTTTGCTAGTTGTTAATATTGTGCCATTTGTTCGCCTCGGGGCCTCATACTACTTTGTTATTTGATAAACGATTACGAGAATCGCTATAGATCATCGACCTCAATTCCCATTGTCATTGCCATCCGTAGTCCAAATGATCAAAGCTTCATATTCAAATTCATTATTTGTAGTTCAAATCGAATGGTCAATTGTAAACGTTTTAGCCTAGTTGGTTTGATGAGAACTACGCTGCTCCCGGGCTTGAACTTGTTGATGATCCATCAACATACATGTGCCATGGTTGATCGACAATTTCATCGAATTTGTGGATATGTCAACTCAACCATGAAATCGCCATAAACTTGGCCTTCATTCATTGTTCGTGGAGCGTGGAAGTAATGCCGAATCGTCTCTAACTCCACCGCCCATTTGAGCAATGCCTAAGTATTGGTCGATTGGAGGACTTGGCGCAATGGAAACGCAATCAATACCTCAATCGAGTGGTGGTCGAAAAAATATGGTCGCAATTTTTACGCACACTCATTCGAGGGCGTATGCTAATTTTTCCAACGGAGGATAATAAGTTTCGGCTTTTTAGCACTTGGCTAACATAATAAATGGGTAAATGTGTTGTCTCTTCGCTCAGATGAGCAAAAAAGATCGATCGCGATGTTCGAATCTGACAAAGATACAAATAGAGTTGTTCGCCTGGGATAGGCTTAGACAATGTCTGAGTATCTGCAAGGTATTGCTTTAATGATTCAAATGCATTCTGGCAATGCTCGGTCCACTGAAATTTCCCCTTCTTTAATGCATCAAAGAAAGGTTTACATTTGTCCCCATTTCGTGATATAAACCGGCTTACGGAAGCTAATCGTCCGGTTAACTTTTGGACCTCTTTCACATTTCTGGGGGCTTGCATATCGAGCATTGCTTGAATCTTTGATGGGTTTGCATCAATCCCCCGTTGACTAACCATATGTCCGAGGAATTTTCCTGAATGAATCCCAAAACTGCATTTCTTGGGATTTAACTTCATATTATACTTCCTCAATATATCAATCGTTTTTGCGAGGTGGGTGATGTGGTCTTCCTTATGTTCGCTCTTTACCACAATATCATCGATATATACCTCGATTGTTCGGCCGATGTGTTCGTCGAACATTTTGTTCACCAAACGTTGATACGTTGCTCCGGCATTCTTTAATCCGAATGGCATGCGTTGCCAACAGTACATGTTCTTTTCACTGCAGAATGCTGTATTCTTTTGATCGTCCGGATGCATTGGTATTTGGTGATAACCAGCGAACGCATCCATAAATGTCATGAGTTCATGGCCCATTTGTATTATCAACCAAATAATCAATGTGGGGCATCGGAAAATTATCTTTTGGACATGCCTTATTCAAATCGATGAAATCGATACCACGTCTCCAAGATCCATTTGGTTTTGCGAATCGAGTCACAGGTTCGCAAAGCCATCTTGGGCATTTTACCTCTCGGATCGGTTTGTTGTCGGCGGTTTTTGATTTCACTATTCATCGCCGCATATTTTTTCCTGACTAAATTTTCTACGTTTTTGGACAACTGGAGCTTGTATTGGATCAAGGTTGAGGGAGTGGCAGGCATGCTCTGGATCTATTCCAACCATGTCCTCGTGTGACCATGCGAACACATCTAAATTTGCTTGAAGGAAAGTAATTATTTACGTTGGATTTGGTTCGGGTAATTCGAACCAACGAACACTTCTAACTCAGTCCGTTTGGTCGATCTTGATTGGTTCCAATTGCTCAACAGAGTCACCGCTTTTTTTTTGCTTCCACCGAGGGTCTTGAATGGATCCTCGGGGCTCATCATCAACCTCCATGGGTTCAAAACCTATCGCGAGGCTCTCTAGTCCGATTGCTCGTCGGCCGATCAATATTCATTTTTTCTAGGAGATCGGGGGAATTAGTTGTCTTTCCGAAGTTTATGTTCGCGCCTTCTGTATTTGCACGAATGGTCATGCTCGCCGAACTCATGTTCGTCGGGAGACGTTTAGACGGTGTTTTTACTTTCATTTTTTTGACTTCACTAATCTCCCCTGTTTGTTCCATCATGTTAACCATATTTTGTTTTTTCGGTACACATGACAACAAACAATCTCGAGCCTTTTTTTGATCTCCTTTTACACTTCCCGCTCCATCTTGTGGTCGGAAATTTAACACAATAATAATCGTGGAACAGCCATTTTGAATTCTGAATAAAATCGGGCGACCTAGAAACCCGTTATAAGTTGATTTGAACATCGATTTATTACAAAATCTAACATTCTAGTTAAGCCTAATGTCCGAATTCAAAGTTGATTCTAGCTCGACTCCTAACCTAATCATACCATAGGGTCGGGTTCTGATTCCCCAAAACCCATTATAGTATGATTACATGGTTCAATATAACGCTCAAATCCCCAACTTGTTTTTCCATCTCGGCGGGGTATTAACGAACAAAATGTTTGCATAAGCCCCCCCGAGATCAACTAAGAGGCGATGTACCTTCAATCCAAGGAGACGAAAATCGATGGTTAAGGAGTCGTTATGGGGAGTTATAATCCCGCCGAGATCGTCCTCCGAGAAAAATGATTTGGTGTGTAGGTGGGGAACCGGATGATGTGCTTCGCCACCTTTACGATGGATGTTCTGCATGGCACGATCTCCATCTTTTTTTTTTCTGTTAGATAACGTTGGCGCTGGTAACATCCACCCACGGGACCATATTCGGGATTTAATCATTTGGATTTCTTGACTTTCTCGACCTCTTCCAATAGTAGGAGGCCCTCTTTTGGGCGTTTGAGATCTCTTTGCGTGATTCTTCGGGATCATCACAAATGTTTGTTCGACCTTCCGCTTTCCTTTGGTTGGTCTTCGTCTTTTACGTTCGCGAATCCTCGTTATTTTTTTTTTAAGAACCGGGAAAGACGATTTTCTTCATATAGCTTCCAAAGTTGGCGAGCAAATCATCGGCAATTTTTCGTATTATGCCCGATGTACTTTCGTGATAATTACAAATTTTGAAGCGTTGAGTCGACGCTTATCCATTACAATTCTTCTTGGCCCATCCAACATGTCCCGATCTTTGATTTGATTAAAGATAGTTTCTGTTAAACGCCCAAAAAAGACTTCGTGGGGCATTTCTTTTTTGTTTGTTCAAAAGGTTTGAAAGAGGTTTGGGGATCTGTACCCCTTCATTCATTGTTTTCTTTTCGAAAGCTTTCCTAGCGATAGGCTCTGTCTCAATTGTGATTGTGCGAGCAAAATTTGCATGGCTATAATTTTAGCCGCTTTCGCTTTCTAAACTCGAGTACGAGTTCGCCAATCTTGATGCATGGCCTTCCACATGTCTCTATTTAAAGTCGCCCTCCGACCACCGCGAGGATCTTAGCATCCTCTTCAATCGGGGCTCCATCATATAAACATTTATCAAATCTTTCTATGTATGATCGATCGGACTCACCTTTTAATTGGGAAAAATCGCCAACCTTTGTTTCGGTAGCGGGCGAAATATTATGGATTTGGAAATGGGACAAAATTGCCGTCCCGGTTAATGCGAAAAAAGATGTGATGGATGCAAAAGTGGTAAACCACCTATGTGCTCGATCACCCAAAGTCATGGGGAATGATCGGATTTACGCGTCTGTAGCCCCATCCGCGATCATAAAAAGTCTAAAATTTCTTTGAGATGGACATGAGGATCCGGCTTCGGCGTCGAAAATAGGAATTGGTGGTCGGGTTTTGCGACTTTCTCTTGGACTTCGGCCGCCATGATCGTTTAATGGCGAACAAAGGTCTGCATTTTTCGTTCGAGGGTAGCTCTTAGTCGCGGCGGATCGACTTGTAATTCCACGATGGCTTTTTGCATTTACGCAAATTTCTCATGGGCCCGATAGACTTAGATTGGGGTTTGTTTCCCATCATGAGGATCTCGTGGATCATGCTCGTGATGGGGCGACCCCTCTCTCAAGTTTGTCCTTGACTACCCAATCGGTGATGGATAGACAACTTTGTTCCCGCCGATATTTGTTCGATTATGCGGATGCTTTTGAAGATTTGAATCTTGACCTCTATTGATGTCTCTTTCTGGATCCTGTCGCCTATTATTGCCGATTCGGTCTTTGGCGGAGAGCCTCAAACGTCCAAACGCCGATGGTCTAGACCGCGAGAGGTCGTTTCGTCATCCGACATATCATCGGCTTTTTTACTAGTCCGCTTTGCGAAGCTTGCTTGCATCGGTGTATGTGAGTGTTGCTCTTCCCGCTTTTGAGCCTCTAACCGCCAATTCTTTTTTTCGCCCTCTCTTTACGTACGCTCAAACAAGAAAGTGATTGCTTTTGTAGTGGCACGGGATCATTGGCTATATCCTCAAGATTAATAGTTTCCATTGCTTTGATCTTTATGAAATTTGACATTCCGACCTCTCTCCGTTTGGGTGTTCCTAGATTGAGGCATTATATTTCTTTTTTTTTTGGGGTTCGTGTATGGGTTGATTTTTCCTGCACCCTCCTTCTAGCGCCAATTGTCACGAGTCGTTTTCGTTGATGAATATTATGTGGCTAATTTAATTACAACTCGCAAACAAAATATATACGTGTAAAATAAACAGTAAATAAGATGGATTTGTTGACCCGGTTAAATCAATAAATGACTACTCTGGGGGCATACCAAGCCAGGATGTAGTACTGAGAGCTTTACACGTACAGTTCTTGATACATCTTATGAAGATGAATCGATGCAGGTTATCGAATGAGTTCTAGGGTTTTTCATATGTGTGGATGAACACTCTAATTCTTCTGTTCCTCACCTCTCGTGGATTTTTTGTAGGCTATATTTACGGGATTATTTTCTCGAACCAACCCTTTTTTCTTCTTTTTCTTCCATTTATAGTACTTAAATCAAGCATGAGTTTGGATTGGTAAAACATGTCTTTGGATTCTTTGGATCATGCAAAAACTCGATGGTGTTGCCACGTTTCGACTTCATCTTCTAGATTGATCTTTGTACAAACGTTATGCAGAGGGACGCTTCTTACGATCGTCGAAATTAATCTTTTGTTCGGTTCGGACTTTACGTTCGCATCGCTTTTAAGATGTCGGTTCCTCGGGAGATTTGAGTTCGAACATCTTGACCTAATTCGTTTGTTCGGTAGGTTTGGCCGAAAGCAATTACGATCGGTTGGCGAACAAAAAGTAACTTCATCCACCGGGCATGATTATTATATTCAAATATTACACGTGTCGCTCTTTGATGTTCGATTAATCCTGATTTATTATATCGAACACAACAGATAATAATGTTGAACCGTTCCTCGACCAAGGATAAAAGATGTTAACTAATGGAAAGCTATTTCAGTGGCTTGAATTAATTAATGGGCTAGATAATCTTAAACACCGGAAATAATGACCGGGAGCCATATTGACTGTAATATGGGTTAAGATGGATAGTGCAATATTAATTATGCAGTGGGATTAATTAATATTTATGGGCTTGAATTATATTGTGGCTCAATATTAGATATTCAAGGTCCATTAGAAGGTCCAATCTTAATTCTCCTAAAGGCCCCCTGAGTAGCCCAACATATAGTTCATTAACTGAAAAGGTGATTAAAATAAAATAAATATTGTTGCTTATTTTTCCTGTCATAATTTTCGAAAATTGTAGATATATTGGGAGAAAGATTTTCTTTGAATTTTGTTATGGAATGAAGATATGTATTCTTGGAATACAAGATTATCTCATTAAATTCAAGAAATCTCCCACTTGGTTATCAATGATATGATTTTCGAAATTTTTGAAAATAGAGGGCAAGAAAGATTTTCTTGATTTTCTTGAAAAAATATTATGGAAGATATGTATTTCTTGAAATACAAGAATATCTCATAAATTCATGAAGATCCAAATCTTGGATTCTTGCACTCCAAATTTTCGAAAATTCCATAATATTGAGGAGGTGGGATTTTTGTGGAATATTTTAATTATGGGAAAAAGAATATAGGAGATATATTCAAGATTTCTTGGTGATCAAGAAAAGTCTTTTCCCACATTGGTTTTCTACTGAAAAAATCGACCACCTCTCACCTATAAATAGGGGATGATTGTTTCATTCCCAAGTACAATTCCATGTGCTGGAAAAATTAGCAAATCCACGAAAGTGGTGCAACAAAGTTTATTTTTTTCCTTTTGTTAATTGTTCGCGAGTATCCTTCCACCGGATTGTCGAGCAAGGGCTAAGGGAATACTTGGGAAGTCCTTTTGGTTAGTCAGTCTAACCGAATTCACTGAGGTACGTTCACGTAAACCCGTAGATTCCGCATGCGTAGGTTTTACGTGGCTTATTATATGCATGATATGTTGTTGCAATTATTATTTGAATTAATATAGGATTAATTCATGCTAGTAATAATTAAAGAATTAAATTTGTATTTAAATATTCACCCCGAATAGATCTGTGCAACTCATTCCCCAACAACAGGTATCAGAGCCACGGTTTCGGGCTCTGAATTTTTTAACTTGTAATTTAATTCGTGGACATTAAATTTGAAATTGGATAGTAGAACTGTTAGATCTGTTTTGCAGGTATCCAATTGTCATGAATTTTAATGTGTTTATTTATGCATGCATATAAATTGTGGTTTTAATTCGATTCATTCGGATTTGTTTTGCCTCGTGAGAAAATCCACGAGTAGACTAGGATATGTTTGATTTGATCAATGTAATAGACTAGTCTAGATATAGGTTTATTTATTTTTTGTAAATAAATTGTAACCGGATCGGGAACGAAGAGACGAAGAATTAAAGGACAAAATCCAGAACCAGGCGTAGGAGGCGCGGGCGCACCGGCATCCCGGGCGTTTATTCTTTCCGTGGCGATGACGGAGAGGTCAAGGGCGCTGTTTTTGACGCTTTTCGCCGAAATAAACGCGTCGGTTACCCCGACGCAGACGTCTTAGCGCATGAGGCATTTAAGCGGTGTTGCCGAGGATGGTCTAAAGCCAAGTGGCGGCCGGGATGCGGCGCGCATCCTGGCCATTATTTTTTGAGACGATCGAAACTTCAAGATCAAGCCAAGAAAAATCAAACCATGACAATTGGATTATTTGTGCCCAATATGTTTATTTTCTGTTTTGCTTGATTTATTTTGTGCTATCTTATGCTTTATTTAATTTGTTTAAATGTGTTTGCATGAGAGTTGCCCAAATGGAAAAATCTCACCTTCAAAATTACTAAGTATGTTTAAATAATTAATTGACAATTTTATTCCGGATAATAAAATTGAATTAATTTTGACCTCCATCATTTTCATAGTAATTCATTATTTGCTATTCTCATTACCAATTTTTACATAGATGAAATTTAAACCAAGCGCATACTACTCGAACTCAATTATATACCTAATGAGATCAAATTTAAACAACCCATTTTGATACGTTGAATGAGATTTTTATGTTTTTTTTTTCTCCTGAGTTGAGAATTTCAAGGCGATCTCATGAATGGATTTGGGGTGGGGTGGGAATAGGCCGGATCTTAGTAGACTTCTTGTTAGAAGGCATGAGCCTGGTACATATGTGTTAGGCTCAAGCCTGACATGTTATTTGTGATAGACTTTTTAATAGGCTCAAGTCTGACCTTTTTAATAAACGAGTCAGACTTAAAAGTCTGTATAAAGTCTTTTTAAGTCTATTTCACTCATATATAATTTTTTTAGAAGTATATATTAAGATTTTGATAATAACATCAGTTAATCTTGTTCTAGTTTTAGCAAGACTTAAGATTTATTGATGATTAAGCTTATTTAATTGAACAATTTATTTAATTATATATTATTTTATATTAGTATTATTAATTATATTAATATAAAAATGCTTAAAAGGCTTTTTAAAAGACCTAAGTCTGGTCTGTATAAATAAATAGGTTTTTTTTTACTACAAATTAATAAGCTCGACAAAATTATGTGTGTCCACTTTGAGCTGTATTCGTGATCCAAAAAGGAATATCACTCCCGACCCAAGAATGAGGGTGAGAAGATCTAGCAGCAAATTTAGCCATCTTGTGTGCGACGATGTTCTCGTTGCGGGGAGTGTACCAAATTCTTTTCACTAAGGGATCTTTCAACAATTAGCGAAGTACTTCAACCAACTCTTCTTCCACCCCTTGAAGGGTGCTTTACCCCTAACTGCATGGACATCGTCCGTCGAATCTGAGAGGGTTTGGGACAAAGCATAGTTGTTGTCTTGGCAGTAGCAGACCCCATCTATAATGGCCTTTAGTTCGGCAGCTAGGACAAATACAGTGGGATGGATGTACTGCCCCCCCCCCAGTGGCCAAGAGAGTTCCGCCTGGATCGAAGATAGCGAACCCAGTTCGAAAATTATGTTATCTTCATTGTAGGCCGCGTCAACGTATAGACTCAACGAAGAACTAGCCATCACATGGCTTGGTATACGAAGGTCCGAAGAGCCCCCTTTTGAGGTAGGTGGAATTGAGAGCGAGCTGATTGGAAGTTACCGAGAAGCTACGAGGTCCAGTCCACTTTGATTTTAAGGGGACCATTGTTAGAATCTCTCCGATGTTTAACCTTACATTTTTCTTTCCAAATGCCCCAAAAATCATACAAAATTATTCCATTTTCGAATGAGAGCTAGAGATCGCAACACTAGTGAGAATATCAGCCATGGTTATCTTCTGAGCATTGCAAAACAAGGACCACCACTCCGTGACTTTCCAATTATTCTTAATCACAGGGCAGAAAATGAGGGAGTGCTTGGAATCTGCCTAGTGATACCCACAAAGAGAGCAACCAGGGTTGCAAGGGACATGATGCAGTCGCAAGTTGGCCTCCGTGGCCACTATATCCAGGGCTGTTTTCCAAATAATTTTTTTTACTTTGGGCATAAGTATGAGTTTCCAGAGCTTCTTCCACCAGAAATGCATAAAGTTGGAGTTGGAGGAGCCTTCATTAGATTGATGAGGGAGGGGTTTATAAGTGCCTTTCCAATACCCATACTTATACCGTATATTCTCCTTTCTTTTTAAATTTCCAATATCGTGCATCTTTGCTCCCCCGTCTAGTGATAAAAGTCTTTTTGATTGCCTCCACTTCAAAGGGAAGAAAGAAATTCTCCAATTTCGTGGTATCCCATGTTTTAGTGGTTAGGATGAGGTCCTTGGCAAGGACATTACTATCATACGAGATAACGGAAGAAATTTTGTCACTTGCCTACTGAGGGATCCAAGCGTCATTACGTGCATGAACCAATTCTCCATCCCCTATTTTCCAAATAAGCCCCGGATGTAGAGTGTTTCGACTCCAGCATAATGATCTCCAGATGCAAGATGGATTGGAGCCAATGGTTGCATCCATAATATTGTAGTGTTTGAAATATCTAGCTTTGAAAATTTTAGCTACCAAAGAGTTCGGGTTGCTCATGATCCTCCAAACTTGTTTAGCGAGCAGAGCCTTGTTAAAATTCACCATGTCCCTAAAGCCCATTCCCCATTCTTGCTTGGGTTTAGCCCAAATCTGACTTGTTTGCTAAAAAGGCCGAACCGAATAGACAGAGTCGTAGACCCCTGTCGAATAGCCCGACCTGTTCCCACCCCTAGGTGGGAATAAAGTTGCTCACCCATTTTAAATACTCACTATATGTAAAAAAAAAATCATTTAGACTTTGAATTTATAAATTCATCTCCAGTACTTGAGCTCATAATTTTATTTTATATTTTATGACTCGATATCATACCCCTTGAGCTTATAATTTTTGTTTTAAACAAAAACTCATATGAGGCAATCTCATGCATGAGACGAGGTATAATCTAGCACAAATCACATTCATCTCTCCTAAAGTATTAAAATGTCAATACTCGAATTATGTCCCGTCTCACCATGAGACCGTCTCATATGCAGGTGTGTCTCCTTAAGGACAGTTCAATTAAATTGGTAGGTACGATCTAAAGATAACAACAAATGCAGGGGGAAAAAGCTAATAGGTACACTCCAAAATAAAAAATAGCATTGGGGTGCAAAACACCTTTTTGAGACAAGTGATTAGCCTATTATGCCCTTTTTTATTTTTTATTTTCCTGTTTTTTCATTTTGTTTATTTCATTCTCCCTTCTTCCTTTTCAATAAAGTACACACTACTACACATTTGAGCTTGGAGAGCTCCACTTGGACAGCCCTTTTTTTGAATAGCTCTCCAAATGGTCCCTTGGAGAGCGGTTCTATTAAAAAAAAAAAAAAGCTTAAAAAAATAGCATCCAAGATCAAAAGACAACAATGGTTCATAACTCATTGTCAGTATGGGTACTTGGAGAGCGGTTTTGAACCGCTGTCCAAGGTAAAGCTTGGAGAGCGGTTCATAACCGCTCTCCAAGTGATTTTTTTTTTTTTTGTAAAGCTTGTATTTTTTGTTTTATTTTTTTGTTTTTGTAAATTCTTTTTATGTACAATTCAAATATTTTATTCTTTAAATTCTCGTGTAATTTATTTTTAATATTCATCTTATATAATGAGATTAACACAAACCCTTATGTAAAACTTGTTCATAATATTACACTTACGAACTTGTATCACTATTAATTCTTATAAATTAATACCTATAATATTAATATTCTTATAAATTAATTCCATTTTGTCTAAGTATTACTTATTTAGATAGAAAAGTACTATTACTTGTTTAAATAGAAAAGTATTACTTGTTTAGATAGAAAAGTATAACTTGTTTAAAGAAAAGTATTACTTGTTTAGATGAAAAAGTTTTACTTGTTTAAATAAAAATATTACTTATTTAGATAGAAAAGTATTGCTTGTTTAAATAGAAAAGTATTATTTGTTTAGATAGAAAAGTATTACTTGTTTAAATAGAAAAGTATTACTTGTTTAGATAGAAAGGTAGAACTTGTTTAAAGAAAAGTATTACTTTGTTTATGTTGGTCCCGGTTCAAACGAGTCTTACACGTGTATGGGGGGGAATACACGTGTTCAGTGATTTTTAAAAAAAATTCTTCACTGAGGTCAGATGGGTCAGGTTGTCCTGATGATTTGGTCCTGAGAAGCACAGACCCCCCTGAGTCAAAATCTACCTGAGACAGTGATCCTGAGCTGCTTTCAGAAGCCTCAGATAATCCCAACTGAGCCTGAGTTTTTCAGAGATCCTGAGCTACTTGGATCAGATAACTATCTTACTGAACCCCCAGTAGAGTGAGTTCAGTTTGGTAACTATTTGTTCTAGCTACTCAGATGTGCGGAATGGTTGGCCCTAAGTTTATACTCGTTTTAAGCTTTGCTGAAAACCTTCCTTTTAATGAAACAGTGATTAATGCTGTAATTCAGTTAGATGCAAGTTCAGTGGATTGATTCCAACTGAATATCAGTGAAAATATGCTTTCAGTTAAAGATATGCAACAGATAATCAATGCAGAACAGAAAGCAAAACAACACAGCAATTTATAATGGTTCAGAGACTCAAGCTCCTACGTCCACTCTCTCTGACCTTCAGAGAAATTCCTTAACCACTTCCTAAGGTTTTCTGACTACCTCAATGTAGTTTACTAATCTTTCTACTTTGAGCTTTCTGACTACCTCCTTGTAGTTTACTTACTCAAACACACACAAGCTTTCTGACTATCCAAGATAGTTTACTCACTTCTTTGTTGGGGAATGAGTTGCACAGATCTATTCGGGGTGAATATTTAAATACAAATTTAATTCATTAATTATTACTAGCATGAATTAATCCTATATTAATTCAAATAATAATTGCAACAACATATCATGCATATAAAAAGCCACGTAAAACCTACGCATGCGGAATCTACGGGTTTACGTGAACGTACCTCTCGGGATGGCAGTGGCTTTGGTCGGACGGACTAACCAAAAGGACTTCCCAAGTATTCCCTTAGCCCTTGCTCGACAATCCGGTGGAAGGATACTCGCGAACAATTAACAAAAGGAAAAAATAAACTTTGTTGCACCACTTATGTGGATTTGCTAATATTTCCAGCACATGGAATTGTACTTGTGAATGAACTAATCATCCCACTATTTATAAGAGGGAGGTGGTCGAAATTTCTAGTGAAAAATCAATGTGGGAAAAGACTTTTCTTGATCACCAAGAAATCTTGAATATATCTCTTATATTCTTTTTCCCATAATTATAATATTCCACAAAATTCCACCTTCTCTATTTGCTATGGTAATTTTCGAAAATAATGCCTTGCAAGATTCCAAGATTTGGATCTTCTTGAATTTATGAGATATTCTTGTATTTCAAGAAATACATATCTTCCATAATATCTTTTCAAGAAAATCAAGAAAATCTTTCTTGCCCATTATTCTCAAAAATTTCGAAAATTCCATATAGATAACCAAGTGGGAGATTTCTTGAATTTAATGAGATAATCTTGTATTCCAAGAATACATATCTTCATTCCATAGCAAAATTCAAATAAAATCTTTCTCCCTCTTTTATCCATAAATTTCGAAAGTTCGAGGAAAAATTAAGCAACAATATTTTTTTATTTTAATCACCTTTTTCAGTTATTGGACTATTTGTTGGGCTACTCAGGGGGCCTTTAGGAGAATTAAGATTGGACCTTCTAATGGGTCTTGAATATCTAATATTGAGCCACAATATAATTCAAGCCCATAAATATTAATTAATCCCACTACATAATTAATATTGCACCATCCATCTTAACCCATATTACAGTCAATATGGCTCCCGATCATTATTTCCCGTGTTTAAGATTATCTAGCCCATTAATTAATTCAAGCCACTGAAATAGCTTTCCGTTAATTAATATCTTTTGTCCTTGGTCGAGGAACGGTTCAACATTATTATCCATACCGGAAACTAATTCCACTTGCAAGATTTGGTATGATAAAGCTTATGAACCTCCCAAGGGGGCAAATCAAGCAAGCGTACTTGTACACGATTCTTCGTATTAAATCTTAGCAATCACATGTGACTAATAATATTGCCCAAGATAAAAAGTATTGAATCTCTCTTTGATTCGCTACCCATGATAAGTCAAAGCAATAGTTACCAATCCCACGTGATCCTATTTAAGGGACGAAGGTTAAGAAATAACGAACCACTGAGGTCTAATTCTTCATTGTTCAGTTCTGAAGAATTTATCCTCCTGTAGGTCCTATTCAGCGCATCAGTCATGCACTAGTGTAATCTCTTGGTCAAGACAAACCAATCTGAGCCTTACACCTCAACCTTTCGCGATGGTTGTTCATTTCCATCTAGGTCGTGAATGGCATACTTTTAGTTACAAGGGACTGTTAATTTAATCTTCTGTGATCTGGTATCACTAAATTAACTACAGTGTAACACGTACGAATTATTGAACAGTTATGCAGTAAATATATATAACATTCAATCATATTTAAAGCATCAGTGATAAACAATTTATTTCAGTAAATAAATCTGGAAATTCAGTTTCGATTATACAAAGTAAAAAGCATACTTTTCAGTATAATCCCAACATTCTTCTCTAGAGTTTTCTGACTACCTCAATGTAGTTTACTAACTCTTTACGACTTCAACTCACCAACAATAACACTCAAACTTCCTTACAAAGGGTTTGGGTTTTCTTGATTGGTTTCCAACTAGGATGAGATATCTTTTACAATTAAGCACAATGCAAAGGCTTGGATATCTCTACTAAGCTTTGGATATATCTTATCAAACAAGGCTTAGTGAATGAGCTCTCTTCAATGTAAAGCACTTGAGAAATTCTTGGGTTTTCGAGTGCTTCAACTTGCAATAATAAGTTTGAGCTCTTGAGTTGCTTACAAATTTCCCGTAACCTTCAATGTAGAGGGTCACAAATATTTATAGGCAGTCACCAAGGTCACTTCTTGAAAAACTATCCGTTGGAAGAGATAGCTTCATGAGTTTCCTCTTATGGTGTGTGATGAACGACTATTTTTAGGGTTTGAAACTCCCTTGCATGTTTTAGGCAATATGCTTTCATGCAGCCACTCACCACTTTTTGCAGTTTGGAACATAGTACTATTGACATGCTTCAGTGACCTGTCGCTTTCAGTGTCAATAAAGTACAGTGTTGTCTTCTTCTGATTGGCTCTTGTCTTCAGTAAATGTAGACAAACATAACTGCTCTTTTTGGTCAATATCTCTGAGTGATATAACCTTAACAACACTTAGTTTTAGTTCCTTTTGTCTGCATGAGAATGTCTTGGGCAATATCTATTTTTTTGAGTATTCACATTTTTCTCAGTATTGTATCCTTCAAATAGATATTATTCAGTTCCTCGGAACATTCAGGTTATACTGAGCATTCAGTTGATTACTGAGTCTTCAGTAACTACTGTGCCTTCAGTATCTTCTTTGTCTTCAGTATCTTCAGTCTTCATTCTTCAGAGTCTTCTGAGTCTTCAGTGTCTTCTGAGTCTTCTGAGTCTTCAGTGATATATTGACTGATATACTGAGTCTTCATACTGAGTCTTGATTTCTCGGTTTCATCTTTGAGTCTTGATTTCTCGATCTCATAGTGAGTCTTGATTTCTCGATCTCATCTTTGAAACTTCGGTTTCATCTTGAAACTTCGAAAAACTTGAAACTTCTCGAGTCTTGAAATCTTGAATCTATCCTGATCTATATTTGCTGACTATACATGGTGCAGATAACATCCTGAACACTCTAAAACTGAATCCTGACTCATCTATCAAGATTATCCTGAACATGTCATACTCAGGGGTTTTGGGATCTAATCAAAATCTTCTTTATTAAATTCATCTCCCAACAGTTCAGATGAAAAAGTATTACTTGTTTAAAGAAAAATATTATTTATTTTTATAGAAAAGTATTAATTGTTTAGAAGGAAAAATATTACAAGTTTAAAAGAAAGGTAGTTAAAAAAAAGTACAAGTAAAAAATATAATTTTAATTTAATTTAATTTAATTTAAATTTAAATTTATATAAAAAAATTATTATATAAAAATGTGATTGAATTAATAAATAAGATAATTGAAATAAAGAATTTTAAAAAAAATTGTAAGAAAAAATGATTTTTAGAACATAGAGAATTAATTTCATTAAGTAAATGCAAGAAAGCAAGTGCCCGAGCGGAATTGATCCCCGCTCATGCGCCCAAGGTCCCGTGTTCGGTCCCCCATGGGAGCGAATAATTGCCTCAATTAATTGAGAGACTTGGTGGCTTATATATGAGATGTTTGGTGGGTCCGTGCCTAAAAATTGATTTTTTTTTAAAAAATATATATTAGGCAAATGTTGAAAACCGCCGTTTGTCAAAGGAATTTGACAATGTTTGAAAAGCTAACATCTCTAATAATCTTACTGTGATTTCAAAAAAATTGTCCAAGTCTGATTTCTTGACATCGATTTTTTATCACCGTCAAGCTTGGATAAATTATTATTGGAGCGGTTATAATTGAATCTCCAAGGTCATTTTTCACAGCTGTCCAAGCCCAAATGTGTATTAGTGACACGTCCCATCAATCTTTTACCTTTTCAATAAAGTACACGTCCCATCAATCTGAAAAAGTAGTGTCCCATCAACATGTAATACTTTATGTTTTATTTTATTTTTAACAAATTATTTTGTATGTTTTTACTTTCTATACTTTATGTTATGTATATAGATAGGTTTATTAAAAATTATAAAAAAAAAGGTTACATTCACAAAATTTTTCCAAAATTGGTAATTGCAATAATTAAAATAATTCTTTTATTTTTTATATTTAAAAATAATATTGTAATTTTTGTGTATTTTTTATTTTTATTTTACATTTTATTATAGGAAAAATTTGAAAACATTTTACAATTTTTTTAAAAAATATAATTACTTTTTCTTTTTAATAATGATAGAATAAAAAATGCATATACTTATAAATACGCATTGTCTATTAAAAGAATTGCATATATTAAAATTACATTGCATATACTTAAATTATATTGCATATAGTGAAAAGACATTACACATACTAACAAAAATTGCATACACGCGTAAAATATTACATACACATGTAAACGAATTACAATACATGCGTAGAAAATTGCATATGTACATACATAATCAATTTGAATCTTCACACTGCAAAATCATCAATTCCACTTTATCTTCTCCACTGTAGAATCGTCAAAACTATCAAAAAAATCACCAAAACTCCAGACATCACATTACAAAAATCACCAAAGCTCAGTTGCCATAAAAATTAACAAAAACTACCTAAAAATCACCAAAATCAGAAATCACCAAAAAGCTCAATATCCCAAAGTCACAAAACAGAATAAGAAATAATATACAAACCAATAACAACACCAAAACAATGATTTTTTTTTCAATTTTCACTTCCAAATTATACATAGAAACAACCTCCACATCTCTCATCTTACATCAGTGTCAATCATCGCTCACAAAATACAAACACACAGAGGGTGATGCTGACCAACAAGAAAGAAAAACTTACCGAAATAATACACAAAAGAGATTTGTGGTGGTTATGGTGAGAGAAAATTTAGGATGGGAGAGAGAGATAAAGTAGAGTAAAATGGGGGAATGGAAAAGATTAGGAGAAGAAATTGTTTTGAAATAAAGTGGTGGGGCCTCTAGATCCTCTCTAACCGCCGCCACCTCCGCCACACCGCCGGAAAAAAATATTCACGTACAATCTTCGCCGGAAACACGGATCATGTAAATAGTTCTTTGTTTTTAGTACTGAGCTTTTTCGTCCGAAAACATGATTTTTCAATATCTTGACACGGTTCTCCGCGGGAAACACGATTCTCCGCCGGAAACACGATTCTTCACCGGAAAAATTCTTCAATATGTTGGCTTTTTTTATTATTATTTATTTGATAGAGTACAATATGTATTAAGAATTGTGTGGGGGGATATATTGTGATTGTATTTGAAATTTGAATTAAAGTTGTATGTGGTTGTATTGGGGGGAATTAAAGTTGATTTAGATTGATGATTACGAGTGATTTGACATTTTTTTATTAACCAATAAAACACACAAAAACCCCAACTAAATTTAAAGGGTAAATATGGTATTTGATCATCTAAAAAATAGACTACATTGCTATTCTTTTGGTTGAATGTATTGAATTGCTATTACTCCCCCAAAATATAGACTAGATTGCAATTACCCCAAATGCAGGCTCAGTGAAAGTAATGTGTCGCTGCCGACTGAAGAATGATGCAATTACTCAAATCGCTGAATCATGCGGGTCATCAATAATTTGATTTGGAACAATTAAAAAGGAAAAAAAGAAAAATAAAGAACAAATTCTTTCATTAATTAATCCCGTCTGTTTCAACCCGGATTAGTATTGGAGCTATTCCCTTGCCTGTCCTCGTAACTATGATGTTTTTCATTTGAGTACAACGGGTACGTCACATAACTCGCATTTTTTTGAGCGAATTTTATGAGTATGAAACATAAGTTAAATTAATAAATTATTATAGCATAATAAAATATTATATTTTATAAATTATTATGCCAAAGCTTATTATAAGATTATTTTTCATTTGAGCGGACATAATTTTTTTTAAAATAATTCTGTAACTTGCATGAGTTTATTTAATTTTTAGTCCTAAAGTTGGTCAATTTTTAGTCCTAAAGTTGGTCAATTTTTAGTCCTTTTTTGTATAGAAAATTCAATATTTTTGTCGGAATCAATGCTTGACCAAATTAAAATTTGAGATTATTAATTTGTCCGCAATTAGCACACATGAAGTGCCAACACTTGACCGACAAATTAAAACTCTCTAATTTGAAATTTATCACGTTTACCTCATGGTGTTGATTTTGACGAAAATTCAAATTCTTCGAAAGAAAAGACTAAAAGTAAAAAAAGAAAAAAATAACATACAGAACTAAAAATGAAATAGGTGGGACTAGTTTTGTAATTTTTCCTAAAGCGGATTCGGACTATTGGAATGATCTTTAAGTTTTGTAATTTTCCCAAAAGCGGACTATTGGAATGGAGCCTCTCAAATTTCTTGTCGTCTTTTTTTACATAATGCACCCCACAATCTTACATTTATTTCTATATGATATTTGGGTTCCTTGAAACGACACCTAAGAATTAAGTTATATACTAATTATTTGCCCCAAGGGCATCCGTGTTTATTATGAGTAGGTCCCAATTATTATGTTATTTGTTTTTTGTTTTTGTTTTTTTTAGAGATAAAGATGAATTGAAATAATCGAGTACAAGGGGTACTCAACTCATGAGATGTACAATCACTGACAGATGTCACCTATAATGTCCTAGGAATGCATATTAAAGGTTGTGACTCCCAATCATGATACATCACACAGAAAGATAGTAGATAATGGGAACGAATCCATTTCCAAGAACTAAACTTGATGCCGTCAATGAGCTTGTCCAGAGTGTACTGACCATCCTTGAAAATTTTGTCATTCCTAAACTTCCACAGGTTCCAAATGGTGCACTGCCACACGAAATTTCTAATCTTCCTCTTAAGCGCATTATCCCCGAAGTCGCAAAATTCCGCAAAATGATCCTTGACAACTGATGAATAGAGAGGTCCATTATCGAGCCAAAAGGATATAGCGCTCCAAACAGTGAGAGCCGATGGACACGTGAGGAGGAGGTGAGAAGTGGATTCATAGGCCACTTCACAAACTGGGCACACCCCCATGTCCGCTCCCACCGAGATGCCCCTCTTTTGCAAATTATCTTTTGTAGGGATCCTCGCTCGAACCGCTTTCCACGAGAATGAAGACACTTTTGACGGTACGGCCTTCCACCACAACTTTCTCCAAGGGAAATCCCAAACCTCGTCTTCCGAATTAGACAAGGCTATACTGTTGTACATGTCGCTCGTCTTGAACACTCCATCGGAAGAGCCATTCCACCGCCACGAATCTGAGATGCCCTCCAGAATTTTGTACCTAGATATACAACTCCACAAATCCACAAGCTCAATCATTTCAGAAAAATTAAAAAATCGCACCCATTTGAGGGACCAAGCCGACCCATCACTTGACACACAACCCCTCACACACTCATTTTTCTGTGTAGAAATATGGTATAAATTAGGGAACGCCTCACACAATCTAACTCTGCTTTCCACCCACGGATCTGACCAGAAACGAGCAGACAACCTGTTTCCTAACTTAAAAACAATGTTGTTCCTAAGTAACCTCCCAACTTGACTTGACCACAACTCTACCATATCTCTCCACCACAATGACCACTTCCCCGACTCAGCACTCTCATTACCCCCCCACAATAGAGACCCATATCTAGACCTAATAATGTTGACCCACAAAGACCTCTCACCCGACACCCATCTCCACAGTCACTTACAAAGTAAAGCGAAATTAAAAGCCCTCACATCCCTCACCCCAAGACCCCCCACACTTTTAGACTTACAGACCGACTCCCATTTGACCCAAGCAATTTTCCTAACCGACCCCTTACCCCCCCAAAGAAAGTTCCTTTGAATTTTTGTGATGGTATTGATGACACACTCGGGGGCTTTGAAGAAAGAGAGGTAATAAACAGGTAGAGCCGATAGAACAGAATTCAGCAATGTGATTCTTCCCCCCAAAGATACATTCTTCCTTACCCAACCCGATAACTTGAAGCGGAAACGATCTATCAATGGCTTCCAAACCTTCTTTTCCCGAAAATTTGCTCCGATAGGTAGCCCCAGATAAGTGAACGGAAGCTTACCCGACTTGCAGCCCAGGATTTCCGCAAAGGATTCAATAGATGTCTAATTGATATTGACCCCATGTATTGAGCTTTTTGAGAAGTTCACCCTAAGCCCAGATGCAATTTCAAACAACCGAATAACACCTTTCATTGTTTTTGCATTCTCTGTCGACGCTTTTTCCACCAGAACTGTGTCATCGGCAAATTGTAGAAGATTGATCGGGATCTTGTCTCTTCCAACCTCTACCCCTTCAAAGGACCCAACCTGGACTGCTTTATTCATAAGGCAACTCAGACCTTCGACTGCAACAAGGAAAAGGAAGGGGGAGAGAGGGTCGCCTTGTCTGAGCCCTTTTTGGAGGTGGAATTCCCCGGAAGAGCTGCCGTTAACCAAGACCGACATTGAAGCTGAGGATAAACAGCCCCTGATCCATTTTCGCCATTTCCAGTGGAAACTCATACCACTCATCATGTCGTCTAGAAAATCGCAACGAACAGAGTTGTATGCCTTTTCAAAGTCAACTTTGAAAATAAGCCCTCGTTTCTTCTCCCTCTTCAGAAAGTTGATAGATTTATTAAGGATCAGAATACTATCTAAAATCTGCCTATTTTCCACGAACGCACTCTGATTCTCTGAGATAACTGAGCATACCACTTTTGCCAACCTATTTGCCATAAGCTTGGCCACAATCTTGTATATACACCCGATCAGGGATATGGGGCGAAAATCTGAAATCTGGGAGGCATCGAGCTTTTTGGGGATCAGTGTGACAAAACACGGATTACCACCTCTAATGATTCTGCCGTGGGCGTAGAAATCCTCCATAAAGTGCATGATGTCACTTTTCAAGATTGACCACATCTTCTTTATGAATTTAAATGTAAACCCATCGGGCCCGGGACTTTTGTTGCCCCCACATCCCCAAACAACCAGACGGACCTCTGCTTCACTAAAGGGTTCCATAAGCATATTATTGTCCTCTTCCGATAATTTCCTTGAAATTAGGCCCCTCAATGGTAACCGGACAGCTTGAGTAACAGAGAACTAGTTTTTTGAAATGCTCAAAGATTCCCGATTTCACTTTACTTGGATCCTCTTCCCAAACCTCATTAATCATCAGGCCTTCAATTTTGTTTGATGTTGATCTCAAACCGATGCTCCGGTGGAAAAAAGCCGAGTTCACATCACCTTCGTGAATCCATTGAATCCGTGACCTCTGAAATGCATAACTATCCTCACCTTTTTTATTTGCCAAACTCTAGCCTTGCTTTGTTTCATAAGAAGGCTTTCACCTTCCGAGAGATCCCTGACTTCCTGAGCTTTGTCTAGATCATTGAACTGCCGCACTCACACGCTTTGAGTGTGAATTGCAGATTTGGTCCCTAGGTTTTAAATTGGTAATTTTTTGAGCAATTTTGGTCCCACTCATTAGTCAAATGGATGAAAACCGTTATATATGTAAGATACAAATACCTAAAAACAGTACAGGAATATAACAAAATATATTTAAGAATAAAAACAAAGTTTAGAGGATAATCGTTGAGCTCAGATTTAGCCTTGACAATTCCAGTGCGTATTTCCCGCGGTGTGTAGGAACGACCACAGGAGGCTTCCTTCTCACAAACCCACTCAAGTAGCACTCCCCCTCTATCTGCGCTCTGTAATACACTCAAAATTGTATCTCAAACTACATTGATAACAAGAGAGTCAACGCCCCTTTTATAGATGGAGTAACCCACGATTCCCAATTGTGAAGCCATAATTTCCCGTGAAGGAATGGGGATGAATCGCAGATTGATGTAGAATTGTAGATTGGAGAGATTGGGAGAGACTGTCTTGAATTTAGGAATTTGATGAATAAAGAGACGTTGAAAGGGAGTGGGCCAAAGAATGAGCTTTGACCATTGAAGTCAACCTTAATTACAAAAGGGGCTACCAAATAATAAGGCCCAACACGTTAGTTGACAAAAAAATTACGGGATCAAATTTGCAAAATGAAGGGAAATGATACTAAAAATTAATTAATTATATATGCAATCAACATGAATTCATAAATTATAAATTAATTATAAAATTGTATATATAATTTATATATGAATAAAAATACAGATTTTTGTTAAAGTTAAATAATAATTTATGTAAAATTCTTGAATTAAAAAAAAATTAAAAACAATGAATAGCCTTTACAAATAAAAATAATATAAGAATATATATAAAGTTAAACCAAAGTGTATGTCTCACTTCCGCTAGAAATAGACGGAAAATCTTATGGGACCAAATTTATCGAAAAAATGATCATTTTGCAACTGGATGATTATCTTGGGAACAAAAGTGCAATTTACCTATTTGTTTGATCAAAAATCCCAAAAATGTTAATGAGATTATCTCATAAGTGGGTAAAAGAACTTCTCAAAATAAGTAGATAAAAGTTCAGGTCAAATCAACTTATGGGACTGATTTCAAACTCTGATTATTCATATATAGGGAGTGGAAGAATCGAATCCCTCAACTCCCTTCATATAGTAGAGTACATTGATAAGATATGTATGCTAATTATCCAAATAAGCTAGGCACTCTTGTACGTTACCACACGATTGCATGGTACGTAGAAAGTACCAAATGGACCTAATCAAAGTTGGCGAGGTCCCAAATATAAACATCTGACAATTAATAAATTACTAAATTCCGTATCCTTTTCATAGATTTTTTTTGGAGAAAGTGCGGGTTTCATAAACGTGGCGTCACCATCATCCTTGTAGAAAAATGTCACCCGAGTTAATTGGTTCTCAAGCCACCATCGAATGCATTCATCCACCTCATCTAATTCTTCCGGAAATGGAAATGACACATTATTTATCAATGAAAATTCAACACTATTTTTCAAGTCGTCTGGTTGATCATGATCTTGTTTCGTTCATAATTTTAGTCGACCAAATTGGTTTAATTGTGATGTTCTTTTCAGTAAAGGTTTTGATCTCCGTAGTTTTCCCACGTCTTTCTCTTGCCAATGATGATGACGACTTCTTGAGAATATGGGAGTTCCAAAAGTTCTTCACTTCGTTGGCTGTTCTTCCCGCAAGTCTACCAGCAATCAATGACCATCTCCATCGATAGAGTAAAGATCCATTTATAAATAGAGTGATTGTTGGTGAGTAAAGTATAATAATATTTGAAGTAATTAAGTGAAGTGCATAATTTCCTACCGCAAAGCACATAGTCCAAAGGAACCGCCGCTCTTCGTCAAGCAATCTATTAATTGCAGATCGATCAATCATGTATATATATATATATATATATATATACAGTATCTTACATCAAACATACGCATTTCATTCTTTTTTCATATTTTTTTTCAAGTCTCAGAATCAAACACTATCTATCACTCATCTTCTATCTCTCATCTCTGAAACTTCTCCACCAACTTCCCTCAACGAAAATCAATTTATTAGGCTTGTTTTTCTTAATTTTTATATCGGTGTTGTTGAAGAAATACTCCATTTTATGGAAATACTTCTCAACCAAATTGGGAGGAATGGTAGATTCCCCAAAAGTGGGGAATCATTCTCATTCCTACACCATACCAAACACAAATTTTCATTCCATTGTCATACCTTCACTTTAAAAGTGTCCAACCAAGCACCCCTCAATACTAAAATATAGGGATGACAATGTGATTGTTCTAGTATGTATAGACACAGTGTGTATTACAATGGGGAATGTCTAGACTGACATACAGTAACGAATACAAAGAGTAAGAGCATGAAATTTCAGAACTTATCTCTGTAGAATTAAACATATACAGAAAAAAATCTACCGATGAAATGAAATAGGTGAAGATAAATCTCTTGAAATTAATTCTGGAAGTCAGAAATGAAAGGTGAGCCGAATCCCAAGTACCTTCTGGGTAACATGCAATTGTGGAGTTGCCCATTTTATATTTTGAACGTGAAATATGTTTAGCTTCTTTGAATGGATTGATCAAAGTAGCAAATAATGGTGCGGTGGATCTTACAAGTAATGCCTATTTATATTATACAATAGTGAACTGAAAGGTCTTAATTAATGTGATATTCAAATTTGAAATTGAGCTTTGATTTTTTTTGCTTTTGAGATGATATTTTTAAAAGAATTTGATAAATATTTCAGCTGTCTGCCACATTAGGTAGCAACATCTTCAAAAAAATCAATTTTATCTGAGCGTTTGAGTGTTGCAATAGAAGCCCCCGAGAACTGCAAAAGTAACAATGTAGTATCATGATTGAATTTTGCACAATAAATAGTAAAATATACGCAATAAATTACTGTTCACGCGATTATTGATGTGTGTAGTACACGACTTCACCATTGGACGAGTGAACACTACGCGCCACAGCAACACATCAATTAAATATCAATTAAAATTTTTGTAGCGTACATTTATTTCATATTTTAACTAAATATAGAAATATTAAAAAAAATTAAGCAGGGGTCATTTCAACGATTGAATCGTCGGTTGAACCGGTCCGACCAATTGAACCGCTAGTTGATCGGTGGTCTGTCAGGTTCGATCACCGATTCGGTTATGAAAACACTGTTTAAAACCATAATCTCACGACATAGGTAGTGGTGCTCTAACTGCTTAAATTATTCCACTACGTCAATAAAGAAGATGATTTTGATATTAAGAAATCTCATTTGATTTCCTTAAGAGTCAACGAAGCGTTGTTCATTATGCTTTGATTTATACTCAGATTTGGGTTTTTCCATACAATCGGGTTGAGTTTATCGCAGTTTTGGTCCCACATGACACACCCCCTCACGATTTTGGTTCCAAACCTTACGTTTTTGGTCCCGTAGCCCAAAATTTTTACACATTTGGTCCCACCGTCAACTTTTCTGTCAATTTCGATAACACTTTTGGTCCCATAGGATTTCCAGTCAACATATGCGCATGAGGGATAATTTGGAAGGAAACACGTGACACTTTTGGTCCCATAGGATTTTTTACTCAATTTTTTCATCAAATTTATCAGAATTTTTTCATCAAATTATGTTTCTCTACCTTTCTGTAAGTTAGAGCTACGTTACGGACTAAGAATAGAGAAGTGCAAATTTAAGAAAAATCGACATCCAATCAACAATCAGTTTCTTAATAATTAATATTCACTGCTTCTTCTTCTTCTTAGCACCTCAGATATAGAAAAGTTATATACTACTAACAACTTCTAACAGATGATGTATTTGCCTTGTTTATATTCTGCACCATTGTTTGCAAACACATCTTAACTAGCTAAGGGTATGTTTGTTTCGGGACTCACCCGGATGAACTTAGGACTTTGAAAACCACGTCCCATTATAGTTTGAGATTTAAAATTAGACTTCAAAATCCTCTCCTATAAAGTACACCTACACTCCTATTTTTCACAAAATTCAATACAATCACATCACTACTTTTCTCACTCTCAACACTATATAATAATATCATATCAATCATTATTAAACATTGATTTGACATAAAGTAAAATCGCACCCTATCAAAATCTCAAAAACACATCTTTTTTACTATTCACCAAAACTTTCAAATCCATAAAATTTCGAAGTCATGACTTCCCCCGCATACCTAAATCCCGAAACAAACATACCCTAAGCTCTTTAGTTGGAAGTCTTGATAATTATCTCAATGATCAGAAACAAGGAATAGCTTCCACGCCTTTAATTCCCATCATGCACAAAGTTTCATCTAGCACCGTACATACTTCAACTCAAGCTAAATTGGTTTATAATAATAAATCACTAAAGACAATTTCAAAGAAAAACTAGATATCCTTATTAGTTACAGTACTACAGTTTATGATCTCTGCACTATTATAAAAATACAATTAATTCAAGAATGCTGCTATATTCAACACATAAACATATATATAGTTAACACTTAAGAGCTTGTTTTATAATGGATCTGTTCAAACCAATCTTAACAGATATCAATCCACATTATGAGAGTTCATACCTATCCAACTCTACTAGAGGTTGATTTTGTACCATAAGAGCATCAATAAATTTTGCACTATCCAATGTAGTGAACACATGGCATACATTTCGTGTCAACTATATATGCATCCAAATACGCACGTTGAACACATATATAAAAAAAAAAGGAGCATACAATAAATGATGAATTTATCCATAATACATCATGAAGCAGGTGTTGAATCATACCAGTATTTGAAGTCACCCAAGCACACCTTTTCTTAACCAGAGAACCATCCAACATTGCCACATCACACTCACTCCCATTTCCCCTAATTTGTTAAATATATTCGTAAAATTGATGAGTCCCGTCCCTGTCCCTGTGTGGTCAATATGGTACTTTTGGTTAAATAAATCATCATGTGAGAAACAGTAGTACATATCAAGATAATTATAATAGTGGAATAGATTCAGATGTTACGTACCATAAACTTGAAAGTTGGGACTCGCCATGCTCCTCAGTTCTCTTTCCTTATCCTCCCGGTTGCGCATTATAACATAAACGTGAAGGCTTTCATCAGCATATTCCATTTGTTCTTTTAGTATTTTCTGGGCCGAAAGGGCCAGGGAATAGCTGCAATGTTGCAACCTGATTGCTCTGATTGTTGGTATATGTCCAATACATGATTTCAGCAGTCTGATAGTCAATTGCATCCACTTTTTCTCCCCAAAGGCCAAGAAAACCAGTCTGAATGTTTGGAAATAAATTAATGGTATCATGATTCATGATATGACTTAAATGTTGCACCGTTAACCGGCATATGAAAAATATTTTGAACAATTTGATAAAGGACACTTAGAATGTACACATAACAGTACCTTTCTCATTGGTCTTTTCGTTTGATTTCTCGAATACTTTATTTGGTAATAGTCAAGCCAATTTTTTTTACTCTTTTTCTCCTTAACCAGTTCTGCAAGTTTGTTGGCATTGATCACAACCTGCAAAAATATTTCGATATAAGAACAAAGATGGGTAAATTTTTTGAAGCTTGATTAAGGACAATCAAAATAAATGCGATACAAAAACGGGCTTGACACTTAAACAAACGAACATTTTCTCAAGGAAAGTGGAACTCAAGTAATAATCCACCTTAGTTGAAAATTTCACCCGAAAGTCAAAATACTAACAATGAACTATTGAAAGGCAAGAAGCCATATATATTTAACAAAAACGAATCATAGAAAGCAAATCCAGTGGCAAGCTAACAAACACCACTCTCAATTCGACAGATCTGGCTTTGTTTCCCGCTGGTCCAAGCACCGGCCGAGCCTCTGCCTCGCTGAAATTCATCGATTTCACCATCGCTGGTTCAGACATAATCGGCTAACAGAGTTGGGGTTTATAAACTACAGTGCATAAGTAGATTTTTTTCCGAATTAGCACCGCGTATAGCAAATTAGGGCTTTTCGAGTGACTACATTACGACGCGACGGGATTTTTTGGAGCGGGGTTGCTTTCCTCAGGAGCCGCGACTTCTTGTTCCATTATTGAGTGGGTATCATGACTGCGGCGGCAATTTACGCGGCGGAGGGAGGAAGAAGCACGGTGATTGCGCGCGGGGGAATTAGGGTTCGGTTTGGGGAAATTTTTTTCGAAATGTTGAAGATGAAATCCGTTAGATGTTTAGTTTTATTAAATTATATTTTTCTTTTTTTTTAATTAATGTTTGACTAACGGCGAGTGTTCTGGACGCGCGAATTTAACGAAAATTTGGACGGTTTCCCAGTCGCAGGACCAAATGTGTAAAAATTTTGGCTACGGGACCAAAAGTGTAAGGTTTGGGACCAAAATCGTGAGGGGGTGTGTCCTGTGGGACCAAAATTGCGATAAACTCCAATCGAGTTTGATAATATATAAGTGATCTAATTTTCGCATCTTTGCATTCTTCATATTATTGACTTTCGATTTTCGTATCCGATTTGGTTTGATTTTGTGTCTGGGTGTTTGCATATCTGTTTCAATCAGTTTCAGTCTCAGATTTGGTTTGGTTTCGATTTCAATTTGATTCAGATATCAATTTAGGGATGGCAATGGGGCGGGTTTTAACCCGAACCCGGCACGAATCCATCCCGGATGGGGCGGGTTAAACCCGGTCAAACGGGTTACGGAGCGGGTTAAAACCCGGTCAAACGGAAACCCGCAGAATGCGGGGCGGGTCATGGTATTAGGCAAACCCGCCCCGGGTCATGGTATATATATAGTATATATTAAATGTATTAAGTAATCTATTCTAGGGTTTGTTACTTAATTCAATTGTTTCCAATTTCATTCAATTGCACATCATCATCTTTAATGTGTGATTGATTATGATATTATGTATTTTTTATTTGTTTTAATTTGAATGATTCTAGTTTATGTTTTATTTTTAGGAACTATATGTATTTAAAAATGATACTCCTTCCGTCCCAAAGAAGCGTGCACGTTTACTGTTTTCAAGTGTTTTTGCGAGCGAGTTTTTATTAGTATTTGAAATGATAAAATAATTTTTAAAGATGCATGCAATAAATGAGAGGTAGATCTATAATATCCCTCTTTAAAAATCACTTTATCATTTGAAATACTAATAAATAACTCGCTCACAAAAACTTGATAATAAAGTAGGTCTGCACGCTTTTATGGGACAGAGGTAGTATGTATGAAATTAAGAGTACAAATTAAAAAATAAAAAATAAAGGGAAAACAAAATTAAATATGGGCGGGCGGATTGAGCGGGTTCAAAAAACCCGGCGGGGGCGGGTTTAGGTTTAGGAAAAAAAATGGCGGGGCGGGTTACGGGTTTGGCCAAACCCGCGTCGTTGCCATCCCTAGATATCATTCTTGGGTTGTGTTTCCAGCTTCTTGTTTGGAAAAATGTCAATCCAGGCCTGAAAGATGACAAAACTATTAATTTAAGACCTTAAAATTTTTTCCTATCGATTCAAGGCCTGAAAGATAGAAAACTATCGATCCAGAGCCTGAAAGATAGAAACTATCAATTTAAGGCTCACACATTTTAAGGTCATGTTTGACACTTATATTTCATGTTCTTATTTTTTTTCATGTTCTTATTTTTTCATGTTCTTATTTTTTTTTTTTTTCAGGGTTTACGGTTCAAGGTTTACGGTTCAGTGGATTTAGGGTTCATGGTTCAAGGTTTAGGGTTCATCGTTTAGGGTTTAGGGTTTAGTGTTCAGGGTTTAGGGTTTTAGTGCCAAACATGACCTTAAAATTTATAAGCCTCGAATTGATAGTTTCTATCTTTCAGGCCCTGAATTGATAGTTTTCTATCTTTCAGGCCTTGAATCGATAGGAAAAATCTTTCAGACCTTAAATTGATAGATTTTACCATCTTTCAGACCCTGAATTGATAAAACTCCTTGTTGTTTTGAGTTGATAATTATGACGATGTGAAGTAGGTGATGTTTTTAATTGGGAGTATTTACTTTATTCCCAGATATTTTTTTTATTTTTAATTAAGTTATTCTTTAATTTTATTTTTTAAGAGTAGATATGTTGTGAATTTTTTTTTTTACAGATATACTCTTTAATAATATAAATCATACACTTGATTAGGGGGTGGATGATTACATAAATTTTTTTCGCCATACCACCGTTCAAGACCGAAATTTCCTAGATATCGAAAATTCATACCGTTGTCATATTTTCGGTATATCGAATTTCGGTATACCAAATTTCGATATCGAAAAAAGTCAATCATCATTGTCATATTTGGGTATGCCGAAAATTTTATCTTAGAATATTTCGGTATGCCGAATATTTCGGTATGCCGAAAATTTTGGTATTTTCGGTATGACAACGGTATACCGAAAATTTTGATATATCGAAAATTTTGGTATTTTTGGTATATCGAAATTTTCGGTATGCCAATATTGATATCGATACCGTACCATTGCAAAAAATTGCTTCTACTTCAAAACAAACCAAACCAAACCAAAATTCGAGCATATTAACACCCCCAACAATTAGCATGCAATTCAAACCAAACCAAACCAAAAAATTAGTATGCAATTCAAACCAAACCAAACCAAAAAATTGGTATGCAATTCAAACCAGACAATCTCAGCATATTAACACCCCCAACAATCCCTAATTTAATAAATTTCGATTCTTGCATAAAAAAAAAAGAAAAAAAAAGGAGGAAGAGAGTGGGTGGCGTGAGGGAGGTCAAGACGCGCCCGACAAAAATGAAGAAAACCTGAAATGGAGGAAGAGAGCGGTTTAAGGGGAGGGAGGCGGGCGGGAGGCGGGTGAGAAGGGGAAGGGTGAGAAGGGGGAGAAGGGAGGCGGGAGGCAAGGAGACTAAGGGAGGAGGGGAGACTATGAGAAGGGGAGAAGGGGAGGCGGGTGTAGAGATTTAGGGTTTATTTTTGTGATTTGTGTGTGTATTAGTGTATATATATATATAATATAATTATTATTTATTTTTTTAAAAAAATATATGAAATTGAATATAGGATTTTCAGAGGTCGAAAATATTTATTTGATATCGCATGTATATACGAAATTTCTATTTTCATATATCTTTACTATATTTTTTTTTTTTGCATTACCACGCATCAAAAAATTTAATGCATACCGAAATTTCGATATTTTTCGGTGCAGCAAGTCTTGTATACCGGGATTTTTTAGATTATTTCCTCCATCCCTAACTTCAGTTAGAGAAAAATTGGTGTTTTTGTTGGATCCAAAATTTATAAATTAGGTAGGGTTAAGGTGGGTGTAGTTGGTGCATGTGAGATCTTGCCTTCTTAATAGCTATTTTAGAATTATACTCTCATTAATATTGCATGGTAGTTTTGATACGTCGTAATGGAAATAGAAGAAAATAATTGAATACTTAATTTCATTACTTTCATTACATAATTTCACTCTCATGCAACTCTTCTCTAATTATATTAATTGTTGATGTTTTGACAAAGTAATAATAATGCAATTAATAACTCTACGGTAATTGACCATTCAATGATATCTATTATCATTTTCAATTTCTAAGTAGTAGTATGAAGCCCCTAATTATATTATGTCGACTAGTGAGGACCCACGAGTTTATTTCAGCTGTATGACAAAGTTACAAGTTTTGGTTCTCTCTCCTTCCTAATTTGCGACTTCCTTGAAGTTCTTGAACTCGATCATTTTCAGAGGAGCTAGCTTTGTCAAACAAGAGAGTTTGAATCACAAATAATTCCATAACTTTGGTCTCAATTAGATTTAGTCTCATAGAATTTTTTTGTCGTCGATTTAATTTTAATAACTTTGACAATGTTCAATTTTAGTCTCAAATCAACCGAAACAACGTCGTTTTGCAGATTTTATTTAGGGCTTTTCGACGGATGTTGTGACTTGAATGTTATGTGTACTATCACGTGTATTTTTAAGTGTGTTTGACAATTTTAAAATTTTAATTATATATTCATGAAATTTCAGCTGTTAAAAAAAGGTACACAGAACAGTTTAATCCACCGGAAAGCCCCAAATAAAAATAGCAAAACGACGTTGTTCCGATCGATTTGGGATTAAAATTGGACATTATCAAAGTTATTGGGACTAAATCGACGACAAAAAAACTTATGAAACTAATTTTATTTGAGACCAAAGTTATGAGAGCATTTATGATTCAAACTCTCAAACAAGATGTCGCTGCTAAAATCCGCATTTCCTACCCATTTTTTTATTAAAGTCAAATTGTTGTATTAATAGCTGGGATTCTTTGCCTTTATTTAAAAAAAAAAATCATTTTTTCACCAAATATTTTTTAAAAATTTATAAGCTCGCAAACAACTTATTATATATTTTAAAAGGCTTATAAGCTCAATCAAATTAACGGACTCTAAGGGTATTTCTTATGCTCATAGAACCGTTACCATACTTCTTTTGCATTTTCAAAAAAATTAAAATAAAATAAAACTTAATGGACTTTTCCAAAATTATGGTGGTCGCTTGGATTATTTTTCATTTTTTAAATTTCATAAATCCATAATATAGAAAATAAAATAATATATTAAAAATGAACCAGATAATATTTTTCCTATTTTCCACTCAATTCAAGTAATAGCAAATCCACATTTCAAAATCATCTAAATCTCAAATCCAAAGAGATTTGAGCTTCAGCTTGAGCTTGAGCTTATTTCCCACATCGGCCAAATTCAAGCTTTTAAACCCCTGGTCAATAAATCTTTAACAAAAGAAATAAATAGAAGTGACAAGATGTTGTTTCTCGAAGCACCGACATTCAAAAAAGGAAAAAAATATATCATTAACCAAAGAAGTAAATAGAAATGACAAGTCGTTGTTTCTCGAAACACCGATATACAAAAATGGAAAAAAATAATCTCTCCGTCAAATGTAAATTTCTCATTTTTATTTTTAATCTGTTCTAAAATAAATTCTCTCTCTCATAAATAGTAAAATAATTTTATTATTCATAATTTTTATAGTCACTTTTCGCATCATATTACAAAAAATATACTTACTACACTACACATTACTCCATATACTTTTTTTTCTCTCCCAATATTCAAAACTACACTTTTACTTTTATTATTTTATTATCATTTTATAACTAAAACACCTAAAAATGATCTCAATAGTTCTCCACATAGAGTTCCTCACGGTTTGTTTCGGTTCTGAATCCGTGGTTCAACTGCCGTCGGTTCAGCCAGGGTTGCTCTTTTCTTTTCTTTTTTCTTTATTTCTTAGTTTTTGGATCTAAAATTTGAAGAAATTTATATGAAGATGATAAACTATTGTCATGAGAATTTAAATGGAAAATTACAATAGTTAAAACATACATAATTTTATAATTAGACAATTATAAATACATTATAATTGCCTAATTGATACATCATCAAACATTGCAACATTAGTACAATATTAAAATGCAATTAGATTGAGTTAAAGAAGATTATTTATTTATTTAAAAAAAAAAAAAAAAAAACCGGCCGTTCGAATCGAACCGAAGCGGTTCGGTTCAAAATGATGGAACCTAAACCGAATCAATCAGATATCTTATGTTATTCACGGTTACATTCGAACCGTGGAACCGGCGGTTTCAATTTTTTTTAGCATGCTTATCTCCACATACTTTTTTTCTCTTCCAGTATAAAAGTTATACTTCACTTTTATTATTTTATTATTATTTTTTAATTAAAATACCTAAAAGAAAGGGAAAAAATGTAGAGAGAAGGAGGGAGTACGAACAAATGGCAGTTCAATTAAATAGGTATGGTCCAAATTACTGTAACAGTACTGGTCCAATTAAATGATTTAATATGTGGTGCTGCAGAATGATGCAAATGCTGAAACATGAATAATCATCAATATTAGCGTGTTGTAGTACACAGATATGATTGGAACAATTTTATTCCATTAAATTAAAAAGAAAGAAGAACAAATTATTTTATTCCACTCAAAAAAATGAAGAGTTGCCTAATTTTTTTTTTTAAATTGCTACAAAATTCTCCAACAAAATAATTTAATTTTTAAAAAGTAAGGATTATCTACGATTTCTCTACTAATTTTTAAAATAATATTTAAAAAAAAAACCTACATAAATAATTCTCAAGACAAAAAATCTACTTGATACATTTGTAATTTCCCTAGACAAACTTATCTACACAAATAATTTTCTAGATAATTTATATTTCTATAGACAATTATATTTATAGTTTAGAAATAGCTTATATAATTAGAAAATTTGTAGACAAGTCATAGGCAAGGTTTACCATTTAAGGATGAAATTATTTTCGTTGAAAATTTCGTAGACATGTTAAAAAAATATTGAAAAATTTCGTAAACAATGTAATTCTTTTGTAGTTTTCCCCTAATAAACTTAGTGTTTCAATCTGTGTTTCATAATTTAAATTAATGACAAGTGAAATGAGTAAAAATATTCAATAAACTATCATAATTTTAAATTCATATTGTATTTCATAATTTAAATTAATGAAACGTTTGAATGACAAAAACTATCCAATAAACTATTATAATTCTAAATTTATATTTTAAAAATCCAAAAAATAAAATAATCTTTGACCATGGAAAAGTGACACAGGAATTTGTCCGTTCATTCCCCGGGGTATGTTTATTTTGGGATTCACACGGATGGACTTAGGACTTTGCGCTCCCCGTCTCATACGAGTTTGAGATTTAAAGTCTGGTTTTTAAATCCCACATTCAATTCACACCGATAAATACTTATAATACCTATTATTATTTTTCCCAATACATCACACTTTATACATTTTATTACTCTTCTCAATATAATATAATATAATAATACAACTTCAATCACTATTAAAAATTGATTTGACATAAAGTTAAATACTACCCTACTTAAATCCCAAAACAAACACATATATTTACTATTCATCAAGGATTTTAAATCCTTGAATTCTAAAACATTAATTTGCTCCGCACGCTTAAATCTCAAAACAAACGTGCCCTCAAAATGGAGGAAATAGTTGAAATTGTAATCTCACTTTTGAAGAGAGTAAAATAAAAAGATTCCTGCATTAGTTAATTATCATTAACCAAAACCTAATTTTTTTTTTTGATAAGTAAAAGTTCTTTTATTTCTAAAAGAAAAGGACAGGATGTCAGGTATAGTGATTTACAACTTTATACAATCAATAACAGTTAAGTATTTTTCTAGGATTTTCTAACCAATCTGAAAACGAATAATTACACAAAGATGGATATTTCATCGAGCACCAACTCCAAAATCTGCCTTTGATTTTGTCTACCGTCTTCTCCAGTTCAAAGATTTTTCCTTCAACGATTACCTTGTTTCTTCCCTTCCAAATATTCCAGACTATGCAGTTCCACAAACTTGTTGCAACCATATCACTTTTTTTGCCAGAAAACAATCCAACATGAGATAGAAAGTGCCTAGAGATTTGATTGTGTCCAGCTCCTAAGATACTCAGCCAATTATAGCAAGCATACCAGATTTTTGACGAAACGTTGCACTCAAGGAAGAAGTGAGATGCAGTTTCCAACTGAAGATTGCAAAACGGGCAGTTTGAATTACTATTTTGAAGCAGAATGTTTCTCTTTGTGAGATTTTCTCTCGTAGGTAACCGGTCTTGTAAGAGTCGCCAGGCCATCGCCGATACTTTGATAGGAGAAATTTTGCTCCAAGTTCGGCTAAGAATTGCACGATCAGTATTACCTCGTCGGATCACACTTCCAGGAGCACTCAAAATATCGTAGGCCTTCTTTGTCTTGTATTTATCATCAGGGGGCACCTTCCATTTCCATGTATCTTCCACATCTTCATTTAAACGAATCCTGTCAATCAAGCAATATAAATCATTAATAATAGATATATCACGATAAAAAAGATTCCTATTCCATTTCAACTCCCAAATCCACGATCCGTTCACCCACTTCCCCATCTCACCTATCGACGCCTCCCTCATAGAACTCAAATGATATATGTTGTGTTCGATATAATAAATCAGGATTAATCGAACATCAAAGAGCGACACGTGTAATGTTTGAATATAATAATCATGCCCGGTGGGCGAGTTACCTTTTGTTCGCCAACCGATCAGAGTTGCTCGGCCAGCCTACCGAACAAACGAAACCAGGTCAGTATGTTCGAACTCAAATCTCCTGAAAAACCGACATCTTAAAGGCGACGAACAGAAAGTCCAACCGAACAAAAGATTAATTCTGACGATTAAAAGAGTGTCCTACAGACGACGTTTATAAAAAGATCAATCTAGAAGATGAAGTCAGAAACGTGGCAACACCACCGGAGTTCTTGCATGGTCCAAAGAATCCAGCACATGCTTTACCAATCCAGCTCATGCTTGACAAAGTATGATAAATGGAAGTAAAAAGAGGGAAAAAAGGGTTGGAAAAATAGAAAAGAATCCCAGAGAAATAGCCTACAAAAAATTCCCTGAGAGGTGAGGAATAGAAAAACTAGAGTGTTCATCCACATATATGAAAAACCCTGGAACTCAATCGATAACCTGCATCGATTCATCTTCATTAGATGTATCAAGAACTGTACGTGTAAGGCTTTCAGTATTATATCCTGGCTTGGTATGCCCCCAGAGTAGTCTTTTATTGACGAACTGGGTCAACAAATCCATCTTATTTACTGTTTATTTTACACGTATATGTTTTGTTTGCGAGTCATAATCAAATTAGCCACATAATATTCATCAACGAAAACGACTCGCGACAATATAATCTACTAAACCTATCTTTAAGAGACTCAAGACCAGCCCACCTACTTTCCCAAAAATTTGTGTCCTTCCCATTTCCTATACATCTCTCTAATCTACCCCATAGCCACTTTCCCCCTTCTCCCGACACATTATCCAATACATCTTTCCACCTATTAGACATCATACTCCAACTACACTTAATGAGAATCCCCGACTCTCCCAAATCAAAATTTTCATACAAAGATTTTAAGACTCTGACCCACAAGCTCTTACCCTCCACCAAGAATCTCCATACCCATTTACCCAATAACGCCCTATTGAACACCTCCAAGTCCCTAACCCCAAGTCCTCCCAAAGCTTTTGATTTACACACATTTCCCCAGCCACCCAACATATTTTGGAATTATTCTCACACCCACCCCAAAGAAATTTACATTGTACGGAAGATAAGACACTCAAGGTGGTTTTCAGAATCTGATAGAAGGAGAATTGGTAAGTTGGTAATGAAGATAGGACCGCATTGAGGAGAGTGATACGACCCTCAAAAGAGATCTTTCAGTCTTCCCAGGATTTCAGTTTTTTCTAAAAATTTTGGACCAAGGCTGCCCATTCATTTGGTTTCTTGTATCTTGCTCCAACCCGAATTCCCAAATAGGAAAAATGAACCTCTCCAGTGGCGCATCCAAGTATGTCTGCCATCTCTTGAATTCTGTGATTACCCACGTTAAGCCCAATTAAGCAGCATTTGTTATAGTTGATCTTGAGGCCCGAAAGTAACTCGAAGTTCTTCAGAATCCTTCATATTGCCCAAGCATTTTGAGGGCAAACTGAACCAATAAATATAGTGTCATCTGCATACTGTAAATGAGAAATCTGAATTTTTTCCATCCCGATTTCAGCAACTTTGAACAATCAATTTTCTGTTGCTTTTGCAGCTATAAGGCTGAGACCCTCTGCAACCAGGAGATATAAGAAAGGGGAAAGAGGGTCCCCTTGTCGTAATCCTCGTTCAAGCTTGAATTCTCCCGAAGGGCTGCCATTGACTAGTACCGAAGCGTAGGCACTTGACAGATACTCCTTAATCCAGCTCCGCCATTTACTACAAAAGTTTAATCATTTGAGCATCATATCTAAGAAATTCCAATCTACCGAATCATATGCCTTGGCGAAATAAATCTTGAAAAAGGCCCTTTCCAACTTTCTCCGCTTCGCTTCAACCACTGCTTCATTAAGAATAACAATCTCATCCATAATGTTTCTCCTTCCACAAATGCGCTTTGATTTATAGAGATCAGCTTATCCATGACTTTGCTAAGACGGGATGCAAGTATCTTTGCAAGAATTTTATAGGCGCAACCGATGAGAGATATTGGCCTATACTCCGATAAACAAGATGCATCCTCTTTTTTAGGAATGAGAGCAATGAAAGATGGATTGATCCCACGAACAAGTTTGCCATGTTCAAGAAAATCTCCCTTGATAATGGCTCAACATACTTTGATGAACTTGAAATTGAAGCCGTCAGGTCCCGGGCTCTTGGAATTCTCAGAATTATCAATTGCTGCTTTCACCTCTTCCTCATTGAATGGTGCGGAGAGGAGCGAATTGTCTTTGGAGGACAACTTTTTAGAGAAGAGAAACCTAACTTAACCTCAAGAAAAAAAAAATATATATATAGAAAAAAAATCCTAACTTAACCCAACTCTAACATCCATCCAAACTCCAGACGAAGTATTTTAATAATTTAATTAATGAGGACTGACCAAAAAAAAAGATGAGTATCATAATTTTTTTTAGCCATCCAGTTGCACCGTGCACTCATATTGTATTTTAAGATCATATAATTTGCTATAAATTAAATATGCAGCTTGTTTATATTGAACCGTACGTGTAACTATTAATATGAAAAATAATTATACAATTCAATATAAATAAATTGTATATATCAATATAACAAATTGCATAATTCAAAGATGCACTATGAGTACACAGTGCATTTGGATGCACATGAACTGAGCAATTTTTTATTGTAAAACATTTGTTAGCAACTTATCTTCGAGTTACTCAACCTCATGATATGATTTTTCTTGGCGAATCTTTCTTCAACTACGGTTATATTAATCATGGATAAAATTGTCTTTTTTATTTTTCATTTTATTTGATCTGTCCACATTGTATTTGAGTAATGTTTTCCTTAAAAAAATTATTGCCTATTGGACCAAGGTTCCATAAATTAATGAATCGTACTACCTCCACCACGCAATAACGTGCACACCACCTTTGTTATTGAATTTTAGTGAGTGAGTTGTTTATTAATATTTTAAATAATAAAACGATTTTTAAAGAGGGTTATTATAGATCTACCTCTCATCTTATATATATATTTTTAAAATTTATTTTATTATTTTAAATATTAATAAAAAACTTGTTCACAAAAATACATAAAAATAGTAAACATGCAAGTTATCAATGGACGGACGTAGACGTAGGGAGTATTAAATAGCAAATGAAGCCCAGTACTGTACGACAGTTTCTAAAACAAGTTTGTGTCACTGAAAAGACGTCCATAAATTTCTTAGTAGACGTGTACCTAATAGGATCTACGCAATAAATTCATGATATAGCTCCCAACTTCTTATTTGTCTCATTGCTTGAGAAAATGTACCCCACACTCATTACATTAGTTGCTATATGATTTTTAAACGCGCGACACTTTATGAAAAGTTTAATGCCACCAAACCGCATACCTATTTAAGATAAGTATGTCCCACAATTATTTTTTGATTGCTTTCACGACCATTCTCAATTATTTCTGTCCTCCTATTCAAAATATTTTGACCTTTTACATGTTTATTAATAAAAAAATTATACTAAAATTAATTTTACTTAATAATAAATTATCTTTAATGATATCATGGGGAGTAAAATAAGAAAATAAAAAAATAGTATTAAATAAGGGCAGTGTAAAAAAATAAAAGTCAAAATATTAAATAAAAAGTAAATAATATAATAAGTCAAAACATCTTATATTTTAAATAGGAGGGAGTATTAAGCAACACAAATATGCTTTAGTATACTGTGCTACGTATTATAATATGTTGTACAATTAATACAATATACATTAAAGCAAAATGTAGTATTGTATTATAGAATAAAGCGAGTAACACTTTTGCACGTGCAACAATCATTTTAATAAAATAAGTAATATTGTTTCAATAAAATTCTTACATATTAATACTTTTTAATATAATAGTTATTTTCTCTTAAAAATACACATCAATTATATGATGAAATTATTGTAGTATATGCTAGTTTTCTTATCCATAAATGAGTATAAAAATTGTACGGCAATAAACGATCAGAATAAACAACTCGTAAATAATTAAATTTAGCTAGCAACATAAATGAAATCAGAGAAAGACAAGCTACGTGTATCTCCTTAATAATAAGGCATTAATACAAAATAGCCAAGGATATGTTATATGTAACAAGTAGACCGTGCACTTAATTTATAGTGTATATATTTTAAAATTATGTATTTTTTTATATTAAAATATATAGTAACTTGTTTATAATAAATTGTACAATTATTAATTATATGTAAAACAAATTACACAGTTCTGTGTACACAAGTTACATATTTAATGCAACAAATTGCATAATTTTAAAATACATTGTGAAGTGCAGAGTGCACCTGATGCACATAAGACCCACTTCCAATAGCCACATGTAAAAAAAATTCTTCTTTTCTAAAAAAAAATGATTATGCTTTATTTATTTTTTTAATCAGGAGGAAATATTCTTATTAGTAAACTAAGGTATAACCTCGTAGTCTCATCTCATGTCGATATAGTATGACATAATTAAAATTTGAGAAAATTCCCGTTTTTAGCTAATCTCATTTTAAAATTTATTTTTTATCAAATTTTTTGTTTAATTTATTTTTTAGTCAAGAAAATAGTTTTTTGGGCTATTATACTTTTAATAATGTCAACAAAAAATTAAAAAAAAATTGGTACGGGTTAATAAATTGTAGTACGGGTTTACTTAAATTATGGTACAAACTTAAAAATAATTGTACAAATTAAACTAAATTGTGATAATAATGACGATATGAGGTTGAAATAAGGGTGATATGAGATTAATTTAATAGTGGTACGGGTTGAAATAAGTGTAGTACAATGTCCGAGTGGATTCGTGTCAAACTATCGTGGACATATGATAGTCGTCCAAATTTTATTCAAACATATAGGGTTTGGAATTAGAATTGAATTTTAGAACCCACTTTTAAAGTCGAGTAAATTATACTATGTCAACTATCTACACAAGGCTAGACATGATTCCATCCTTATTAATAATTTTTGCCTTTTCCAAAAAAAAAAAAAGAAAGAAAGAAAGAAGGCTAGACATTCTTGTCTTGTAGTTTTAATAACACACAATTGCATGCACGTAGAAAGTGCGAAATGGACCTAATCATAGATAGTTAGGTGGTCAAAAACATCAACATCAAACGATACACTATTAAATTCCGTAACCTTTTGATTGATTTCATGCCTTGGAGAAAATGCAGGTTCCATAAATGCAACATCGCCCTCACCCTTATCGGAAAACGACAACGGAATTTGTCCATCGCCGTCTACCACCGGCGTTTCAAGCCACCACCGGATGCATTCATCCACCTCTTTTTCCGATAACACATTATTTATGAAGGAAAATTCAACACTACTAGTATTTTTCTCGTCTTTTGTTTCGTTCGTTTTGTTTACTTCTTCACTCGAATTATGGTGTGATTTGGATAAGGTTCGAGGCTGAGGTTTAATTATAATGTTCTTTTCAGCACCGATGGTTTTTTTCTCGGTTGTTTTTAATGAAGATGACTTCTTGAGAATATGGGAGTTCCAGAAGTTCTTAACGTCGTTGGCTGTTCTTCCCGGAAGTCTACCGGCAATCAATGACCATCTGCATCGACCAAACGTTTAATTACAACAATAAATCGATGTTCAAATTAAGTGTAATTTGGATTGATATATGTAATTAAGTTTTGTCTAATTCAATTTACAAAACACCAGGTGTCGTCGGAAAGAATTTTATCTCATCTAAAAATCCAAACTTGTAGTAGAGAAGTGTGGAATTAATTTGTTAATTTAATTTCCGTAACATGTCGTACACATTGGTGCACTTGCTATGTTTCAGTTTTATTAATCTGCACTACACATACATTTCGTTTTTAGTCAAATTTAGTAGTCTGTAAGTTTCATTTATAATTAATTAGTTTGTACGTTTCACTCATGTGACCAGTTATACGGTGCAACTAGTACATAGGAGACTGACTCTTTTACAAAATAATACACGTACATAATATCACCTTTTAGTACATGAAGTATCATTATTTTAAAAATACTTAATTTTGTAATTATTATCAAAATCACTAAGAATTGATACTTAATTTTTTTTTAAAAAGGTTCGCAAAGACCTAGGTTCATAAAAGTATTGTATTTAAATAGTGATAATATATCTGTGAATAGTGATAATATACAGGAGAAAATAAAAGAAAATGCTCTTTAAAATACAAAACCTCGTGTAATCTAACTGGAGAAAAAAATGAAATGAAGAATGGGAGCCTTGCCTGTTCCCTATCAATTTATGAAGTCTTATAATAAGATCAATCTCATCATTTGTAAAGTAACCTCTCTTAAGATTTGGTCTTAAATAGTTCAACCATCTTAGTCTACAACTCTTTCTGCATCTGTTCAACCCTGCCAAAATTCCAAATTAATGCAACCAAATCAGTTCTCATTTAAAAAATATAGCAAGAAATTAATTAAATTAATGCAGTTATCTGAAATATATATTCTCCAATATATATTTTCAGAATTTTGTATAAATAAATAATTACCAGCTCTGGGAGGGACTTTATGCCACTTCCCTTCTCCAAACTTTTCAATGCAATTTCTCAAGAGAGTATCTTCCTCTTTTGTCCACGCACCTTTTCTCACTCCAACTCCATTTTTTTCCATTTTTGTGTAATAATGTTTTGCCTAATTTGTGTAAAATATGTATGATCCTTTCATGAATTTAAATGCGATTTCAGTTAGTCATACGTATGACGTGCATTGTTTCCTACCACAAAGTACATTTTCCAGAGGCACAGTTCCTGGTGGCCTGCGTCAAGCAATCTATTAATTATGATCATGATATATCAGCTTACATGAAATGGCACATAGTCCAAATATACCTCACATCATTACCTTATTATTACTATTCCAAGAGAAATGAAATACGCTATCAAGTATATATGGACGATGCTACCCCTGGGGTGATGGAAAAGTCACAACAACCAACTTCTAACTACTGTGTGTCACCTAGTGCAAACAGTATATAATTATTGACATTTATTTGGAAGTAATTAAACTGCTTAAAATTTTCAATCAAATAATTTCACTCAATACAAAAAAATAATTTCACTCACTACAAAAAATAGAGAATTGCCTACGATTTTTTTTAACATGCCTACAAAATTTTCAATGAAAATAATTTTGTCCTTAATAATTTTATTATCTATGTGCCTATAAAATTTTTCAATCATAATAGATTTTACAGATTTGGAAAATAGTGTCCTATATTTATAAGTCCATAAATCTGTAAATTTAGGACAATCATGCAAAATTTTCAACCTGGTTTGTGCATGCTTCTTCGGGCTCAAATTAATGTCCTACATTTATAAATTTTGAAATATATATTTATAAATTTTAAAATATATTGTCTTACCTTTTCAAGTTCATAAAGTTATTGTGCAAAGTTACCGGCCTAAAAAAATTGAACATGTAGAACGACAGATTGATACCCAAAAAAAAAAACCAAAATTAACACAAAAATTATTTAAATTAACATTAAAAGAACTAAAATTGAAGGAAGTCAAAAAATAAATAACAAAAATTGGACACATTGAAAATAACATGACGATCTACTTAGCATGATATTCCATGCTAAGTATTTTAAGAAGTACTAAATTAATATTATTAGATTAAAATCAACTCTAAAATGGGTGTGAAGGTACTTAAATGGGTTTGAAGGTAGTTCGCAAATTTAGTTGTCGGTGTAATATTTAAAAATGTAACAGTATAATTGAAAAAAATGTATAAAATAATGTGTGAATAAAATTAAAAATATAAATTGTCCATCATGAAATACAATATTTATAAAATTCAATTAGTATTATATGACTCTCCAATCATTGTTTCGTATTGAAGACATGTGTGTTGATAATATTTTTTAACAAATATGATTAAAATATTGGGTTGTGCAATAAGATTAATTACTACTAAGCTGGAATTCATGTTCTCAAGACAAGAATCATCTTCGAAAGAATTCCATGATTGAACTTGACCACTTCAAATCAAACATCATAGGTTAAGTTTCAAATTAGATAATTTTAGATTAATGTTGTTTACAAATATGTGTGTATAAATTTATACTTTTAAGTATTAATTTATTATAAAATTAAATTTATTGTGTAAATATTAATATTTTTATATTCGGTGTCAAATAATTATATATATTTTTTTTTTTTAAATTATAATTACAAATTAAATACAATTTAATATTTTTTTTTTTGTATTTTACATATATAAAATTTAAAAAATTTAAAACATTACTATTATTGAATAGATTAATTGAACTAAATGAAATTGGAACTATTTGATCAAAATTTAGTAATATAATTTTTCTTTAAATCCCCCGTATCTATCGTCCATAGTGGATAATTTATGTACACAAAATACTTCGAGGATAGAGCAATACTTGCACCAACACATTGTGAAGTGAAGTCTATTAATAAGAAGCTTATGTCTATGATTTTTGGTGATTCTATGGTGTATTTGAGTTTTGATAGTGTCTGCAGAACGGAGTTGCAGTTTTTTTTTTGTTGATATTTTAAATTATATTAAGTGTTCAGGAGTACTGAACCATAGTTTGATATTGAAGGAAGGAGTGTCGTAATGCTTCTTAAAAATATTGACAAAAAATTAGGTTTGTGCAATTGCACGATGTTGATTGTCACAAAACTTGAAAATCATATTCTTGAAGCATAAATAATTTTAAGAATGAATATTTGGAAAAAGGTGTTCATCACTATCTTTCGGATGTGTTTGTATCCTCCCAATTTGATTTTCACATACGAACCTTTATATGTGCCTTGATTCGGATGAGAGACCATAAAAATATACAACAAATGGTTTTTAAAATATGTAATTTCAAGTACTTCTTTTTTAATTTAAATGTGTGGATTCCTTTATTTTTTATAGAGTCATTGAGTATAAAAAAATTAATTTCAGTTTTTGCATATTTAGAGTGCATTTTTATTTTTATTATTTTTGAATTGCAAATGATTTTGATAATAAAAATATTAAACAACCAACTAAATATTAAAATTTATTTTTTGTTTTTACATAATTTTTTTCTTTCAACCCGCGAGGTTTGCGGGGCTAAGCTCTAGTATATATATATATATATATACAGTTTTGATATGGAGACCACGAGTGGTCACCTTAAGGAACCCAATTGATGATTTGGAATTTCCACCTCATCTTATTATCTAATTAAATAATTTAATTAATTTAAAAAAAAAACCCTACACCCTAAAATCTAAATTATGAACCCTAAACCATGACCCATTCGGGCCGGGTGAACCATGAACCACTCGGGCAGAGTGAACCATGAACCACTCCGGGTCGGGTTCGGATCCGTAATTTAATTTAAATTATGTAGGGATATATATATATATATATATATATATATATATAATAAAATGAAAATAAAAAGACATTCTTACTGAATCATACTCTAAATTAATTTTTTTTAGAAATATGTATCCCTGTATTCGTGTCTTACAGCCCAACATGCTCTCACCTTTGAAACATAGTTTTGCAATTTATTTAGCCATTGATTCCCCCAAATCCAGACCCTAGTTCCATTTCCCACTTCCATCTCAAGCCACGCCTAACGAGGTACTTTGAAGTGTAACTAGGTGCATAACCAATAGGAGCCTAAAAAAAATTATTGTTCGGGAAATATCTTGCCTTCAAGATACCGTTAAGAAGGCAGGATACTTATGAACTTGTCAGCATAATTTCCCCAATATAGCAACATTAAAAACATTCAAGTTGTGAGTTTTATACCTCCAATATTCTTATGCCGGCATAGAGACTCTCATTTCTCCCATTTAACTCCTATTTTTGGATCGAACCTAACCCCACGAAAAAGAATTGAGCATTTTATGTAACTCATCAAGAAGTGTATCCGATAAAAGAAAAGTACTACTTGTCAGAATCGCTTGAGCGGCTGATTTGATAAGAACCTGTTGGTCCCGGTGAAAACGAGTCTTACACGTGTATGGGGGGGAATACACGTGTTCAGTGTTTTTAAAACTTTTTCTTCTTCGAGGTCACTGGGTCGATAATCCTGAAGATTAGGTTCTGAGAAGCACAGATCGCTGTGAGTCAAAGTCTACTGAGATAGTGATCCTGAGCTGCTTTCAGATACCTCAGATAATCCCAACGGAGTCCTTAGTTTCAGAGATCCTGAGTTGCTTGGATCAGATAACTAACTTACTGAACCCTCAGAAGAGTAAGTTCAGTTTGGTAACTATCTGTTCTAGCTACTCAGATGTGCGGAATGGTTGGCCCTTTAGTTTATACTGCTTTTAAGCTTTCTTTGAAAACCTTCCTTTAATGGAATAGTGATTAGGCTGTAATTCAATTACATGCAACTTCCAAAGGATTGATTCCAACCGAAATATCGGTGAAAATATGCTTTCAAACTCAAATGATGCAACAGCTTAAGCCGATAAATAAAAAGCGATAAACAACACAACAGTTTATAGTGGTTCGTAGACTCAAGCTCCTCGTCCACTCTCTCGATCCTCGAGAAAATTCACTAATCACTTCGAGCTTTTCTCGACTACCTCGCGTAGTTTACTTACTCAACTTCGCCCCCCGAGCTTTTCGACTACTCCACGTAGTTTACTTTACTCAACCCGACCTTGAGCTTTACGACTACCTCCGTAGTTTACTTACTCAAACACAAACAAGCTTTCGGACTACCTCAGAGCTTAATAACTTCTCCTCTAGAGCTTTACGACTACTCCACGTGGTTTACTAACTCTTTACAACTCTTCTCACCAACAAAAACACTCCAACTACCTTCTCAAGGGTTTGGGGTTTCTCGATTGGTTTCCAACTAGGATGAGATATCCTTTACAATGAAGTACAATGCAAAGGGTTAGGATATCTCGACTAAGCTTCGGATATGTCTTATCAAGCTAGGCTTAGTTTAGTGAGCTCTCTTCAATATAAAAGCACTTGGGAAATTCTAGGTTTTTCGAGTGCTTTAACTTTGCGATAATAAGTTTGAGCTTCTTGAGTTGCTTATAAATTTCCCGTAACCTTACAATGTAGAGGGTCACCAGTATTTATAGGCATAAACCAAGGTTACTCTTGAAAACTATCCGTTGGAGAGATAGCTTCATGAGTTTCTTCTTATGGTGTGTGAGGAACGACTATATTTAGGGTTTGAAACTCCCTAACACGTTTTAGGCAATAGCCTTTCATGTAGCCGGTCTTCACTTTTTTGCGATCAGAACTTTGTACTTCCGACATCGTTTTTTTTTCAACGACATTCGCCTTTGCTGATGTCGGTATGGTACAAATGTTGTCTTTCTCTTTTTGACTTTAGTCTCCAGTTGAAGGTAGACACCTTCAACGGCTCTTTTGGTTATAAACTCTGAGTTGATATAACCTTAACAACACTCTGACTTAGTTCCTTTTGTCTGCATTTGAATGTCTTGGCAAATATCTATTATCTAAGGAATCACGATCATCTCAGGATTGCATCCTTCAGATAGATATATTCAGTGCCTCGGAACATTCAGGTTTATCTTTGAGCATTCCATTCTTTGAATACTTGATAATTCTTTGTGCCTTGATATTCTTGATCTTGATCTTGATCTTGCGTCTTGAGTCTTGAGTCTTGAGTCTTGTCTTGAGTCTTACGAGTCTTTAAGCGTCTTCTCGGTCTTGACGTCTTGAGTCTTACGAGTCTTGGCGTCTTACGAGTCTTGAGTCTTGAGTCTTGACGTCTTCTGAGTCTTTCGAGTCTTCGAGTCTTGAGTCTTGAGTCTTGACGTCTTACGAGTCTTCGAGTCTTACGAGTCTTCAACGTCTTCGAGTCTTGAGTCTTGAGTCTTGATGATATCTTGGTGATATCTTGGAGTCTTCTTCTGCTTTGAGTCTTGATTCCTCGATTTCATCTTGAGTCTTGATATCTCGATTTCACTGGCGAGTCTTGATTCTCGATTTCTCTTAGTCTTGATTCTCGATTTCTCACGAGTCTTGATTCTCGATTTCTCACTTGAGTCTTGAAAACTTCGTGTTCATATTTGAAACTTTAGTTTCTTCAGAAACATACTGAGTTCTTTAGAGTCTTCAGAACCTATCCTGATCTATATCTGCTGACTATACATTTTGCAGATAACATCCTGAATACTCTAAAACTGAATCCTGACTCAACTATCAAGATCATTCTGAACATGTCATACTCAGGGGTTTTGGGATCTTAATCAAAATCATATATCTTTTATTAAATTCATCTCCCAATAATTTCCCCCTTTTTGATGATGTCAAAACCTATCTTGTTACAAACATATAACCTATACTCAGGTTTCAGCTTATTCTATTACAAGATTGATTATGTCTCCCAACAATTTCCTGAAACAGAGAATCTCCCAACAATTTCAGAGAGTCTCCCAACAATTAACAATTTCTTCAGTAATGAATCTTCTTAAATAGTTCATCACCAAATAACAATTAATTCAGAGACATTCATTCAGCATATCAAATATAAAAGACATGTAAATAAGATAATGAGATATTATCTTTTGAGCATAAATGATAAGTTTTCATTGATGATTGGTATACCATTACAGATTACAATGAGTCTTATCATCAAAATCAAAAAGACAAAAAATTAAAGATTACAGGAATCTTCTGAGTCTTCAGTCTTCAGATTTGGCTCTTCAGTCTTCTGCTCTTCAGTTTGCTTCTTCTTCAACTTCATCAGCGGGCACCTCCAGGTTGAACATTCCGAAATACCTCTTCTTCAGTTCATTTCTTTCCTTAATGATATCCGGACGGTTTCCTGTCAAACCCAACTGACCAGCATACTGAGCAATTTCTTGAGTAATGGCCTTCTCATTCACCAAGTCATTACCAAGTCTTGGAGGAGGGTAGGAATATGGACCAGGGGCTACTATCTGTACCTTTTCTTCATCTGCTAAGTTCATCCAACTTTGGAGATATTTTGGATAGAAGGTTAGGAGATATTCAATGAATGCTTCATTCTGATCTGAGCTTTCCCCTCTCCACTCCCTGAGCACATCATAATAGAACCAGAAGGTTCTTTTGACTTCTTCCCACATATCATTGAGCTTGATAGGCATCAATTTGTCAACGTGTGGCCACTTCAGTGCTTTTGATGTCTCTCTCATTTTGCTTCCAAACTTTTTGAATCCACTCCTTCGCTTCAGCTCTTCTTCAGTCTTCTTCCTGATCACAGGCACTCCTGAGACTGAAGCAGCTGCTTTCTTAGCCTGTTCTATCTGGAGTGTCTTCAGAGCATTCTTCGTATTGAAGACATTCTTCTGCGGTTGAGACTCAGATTCTTCAGTTCCTTCATCATCCAGAATCAGCTTTCTCTGGATTGGCTTAGAAGCCTTCGCACGCTTGCTCTCAGGTTGAACAATGCCCAAGGCTTTCCTCTTCATAGGTAATTCAGCAGGTTCCTGGCTTGTTCCAACCTTAGTTCTAGCACTCAGTTTCTCTCTTGCAACATCAAGCATGGTTTTCTCAGAAACTCGAGTGTAGATAGGCTTCTCCACCTGAGCGAACTTCAGTTTGTCAGTAGCTTCTACTTCATTTAAGGCTTTGGATAGGCTATACATTTCAGCTTCTTTCTGTGCCTTTTTCTCCAAAGTACGTGCCAATAATTTCCTGAAGTCTTCACCTTCCTTTTCCCCCTTCTTGGCACCGTAATTTGGAAGAAGTCTGGAGAGTGCTGTGTCCATGTGATATTGCTCTTTTCTCACACAGCGCACCTCTCCTGCTAATTGATCTTGTTCATCCTCCAGCCTCCTGATGTGGTTCTTAGCCACAGAAAATTCTTCAAAGAGATGGACAAACTAGCCAGAGAGTGCTTCTTTAAACATCTCTGTCATCTTGGTCATGAGCATTGAGCTCATTTACTCAACAGCAGATTTGATCATCACTTCATTCCTCTCTGCCAATTTCACCTCTAGAAATGCAGTTCTCTCCTGGTGCTTTTGTTTCAGTTCAGCACTCAGCTCAGCCTTGACTCCCTCCAGCTTTTCATTCAGCTTATCTTCCATGGAGGTCATCTGTGAGGTCAGAGTGTTTTGGATTTGCACCAGTTCTGAAGAGTGACTAAGATTCTCCATCTTCTGAGCTTGGCTAGCCAATGTTTCTTCCATCTGAGCAATTTTGTTCATCATTGGCTCAACCTTCTCAAGTTTCTCCATCAAGGGAGTGAGGTCAATCTCAGGAACCTTCTGCACCTTCTGTGCTGATTGATCATCCTGAGCTTCAGCTTCATCCTGAGCTCCAGTCTCCAACTGAGCCTCAGTCTGTACATCAGACAATTCAGTATTAAAGATAGGACTTTCAGTAACTTTGGCATAATTGTGAATAGTGTCAAAAGGTACCTGAAGATTGTTAGCTTCAGTCTGAGGTTGACCGATTTCAGGTTGATCAGCACGAGAAGTTTCCTTCTCCATCTGAGACTGATCCTCAGCATCTCCCTGTTGGTCCCCATCTTGAAATTTGTCTCTGCTGCTAGGGGCACCAACTTCAGTAGCTCTCCTCTCAAATTATCTTCTTCTGAACCAGCTCTTCAAAATCGGAATTTTTCATCCCGAGCTTTGTCCTCCTGAATCCTGAGAAGTCAGTCAGGAAGGTTGTCTCCTCATTCCACCAGTCTTCCCCTCTGAATGCAGCAATGTTAAGCATCTCTGGAAGTGTCTGATTGAGGATGAAAACCGTCGACCTTAATCTGAAGAAGATATCTTGCAGATCAGGGAATGAGCTGAGCTCAGGGTAGCGGTCAAGGATGAACCGTTCCCCATTTCTCCTCCACTCGGTTTCTTGACTCCGCCCTTCTTCCATCTCGGGCTTTTCGTTCGGTCGAAGCATCAATTTGAAGGATCAAGAAGTAGATCACTTTCAGAGCTCATCAAGAATAAGTCGCTCCCCGAGTCTCAAAGAAGATCCCGAATGTTGTGCAACAGTCCTCGATTTGCATCCGAGTGGGTTCTGGGGGCCCGAAGCTGCACGCCTCGATTGACTCGAGTTGGCTCTGTTTGCCGTGGCGAGCCGACACGACTTTGGTAGGAATCTCTGGGCTCGAGTTCCTTTTAAAATTTCCCCGAGAAATTTTATGCAATCGAGCGAAGTCTCAAGCACCTCGAGAAGACACGCTCTCCTCACCGTTCTTGTGCCTTAGAGATAACTCCGAGCCAAAACTTGCAATGGCGAATTCGAGCGGTTTGGCCCTCAGGTTGAATCTCTTCAGAATCACTGCCATCTTCATCGGTGAGAACCACCAATCTTCTGCGCTTGGGGGTGAGGGTTTTCTGCTTTTTCAACTTCTCACCCTGCTCCATCTTTGCCTCCAACAAAACCTTCCCCCTGGTTTGTTGTGTCTCTTCAAGCCAGCGAAGAACTTTTGGTGATTCTGCTTTTTTTTTTCTTCCTCTCGATGGCCTATTTCTTCACAAAGAATGGGCTTGAAGAGCACCTTGGACTTAGGGAATGGGGTCGAATTGACGAAGATATCCTCCTCCTCTCTGCACATCTCCAAAATATAAGTTATTTTGGTTGCATGGTGGATCTTGCCTTTAATCATGATAGCCCCGTCAACCTTCTTGAAGACTTTGGCTTGCTCACTCACCATCTGAATCAAGAATTTGAGCCAGTTGAAGTCAGTGGTGGGTGAGGCCTCGATCACCGCCATCAATCAGAGCTTCGGGGTACTGATCTGCTCAAAACTCCCCGCAAGGCTCATGATGCTTTTGCTCACAATATCCATCAAAACTCGATATTGTGGCTTCAAATGCCTCTTATGCAAGTGTAGCCTCAAATTTTTTAAAAGATTCTCAAAGAATCCTATCTAAATACTCCTGCTCTCTACCCAACATATACATAGCAGGATCCTCTCCTCTATCACAGAGCTCAAAAACATCATTTAAATTCTTCGGAATAATATACAATTCCCTTTCAAAATCGATGTATTTGGACGAATGCTCTAAATGTGATACAGTAATCTCAGAATGCATACCATCCTCTTCATCTATCCTCAACTTACAGATGAACTCGATTACCTCTTTTGCATATTCTTGGTCCGGTCGGCTTGGCTAGACGGATCATATGGAGAGCCTCCTCTTCTGGTTTGGAATTGGTTGTTCTATCGAGCGAGACAACGAACTCGTACCAGGGTTTGTTGGTTTCGGCTAATTTTTCAAAAATGGTAGGAGCCATTTGAGAGATTGAAGATTTAGGGTTAGGAATTTCTGGGCAAAGGGGATTAATTTGCAGAGGATTTTGGGAACAAAGGTTTTGATAAAATTTGGCTTGAATGGCTTATTGGGGTATAAATAGTTTCGAGATCGTGGGAATTCGCGTTGGTTAGGTGAAAAGCAACGGTTGAGATTAATCTCCGATTAATCGGGTATACGAACAGATGATCTCCGAAGGGTAAGCCGCCAATTTATCCTCATTGGTCATTAATGTAACAGAGCATTAAATGACTGTTGACCTTCTTCGGAATTTCAAAAGATCCCGCCCAAAAACATTCCTTAGGTGTTTTGTATTTATTGCAAATGATTACTGAGTTTCACTTAAGCAATAAATGAGTTGCATGAGTCATTACTTCTTCAGACTAATTTCTCTTCTATCAGTCTTACTGAGTACTGACCTTGATAAAATGTCAAGATAATATCGAAAATCGAATGGGTTCAAGATAACACCGAAAGTAATGACCTTCAAGAAATCTAAGTTTCGAGACTCGATTCAAGATTTCCATTTTATCCTCGAGCTTCTCAAGAGAATTCGAGAAAACTTCATGCATCCGAAAACCTTCAATTTTTCGTGATTTTACTCTAAACACCGGATCTAACATCCCTAATTCAATCGAAAGTTCCTCAAATCTTGATTCAAATGAAAGGTTTAGTCAAGATATCGACTCTCTTATCAAGATGAATTTTCTCCATCCTTATGTCCTTTTTCAATATGATCTCTCGATGAAGTTCCTTCTTGACTTTATTTCTCTTGAAGTCCATGAGGAAATTCATCTTCCAACAATGACATCTCGCATCTTCTTTCAACAGGCTAATGATATCTTCATTCGATTCAAAGGTTCTTTTTCTGCTTTTCTCCCTAAAAAGATTAGATCTGTGGGTACTCATTTGGTATAGGGTCCTATCTCGTTAGTTTGTACCTTTTGGAATCCAAATCACCGACAACTCTAATCACTTTAGAGTGGCTAATTTGTCTTCCATAAAACATCAACATACACATTTACTATTCCGGGTGCCTTAGCGCTTTTACGTGTATGTGTGCTAGCTTTTAGCATGAACATGGGCTTTTGAATTTTTTCTTTGTTCAGCCTTCGCTTCATTTGCTTTTGGCTTCGTCGTGCGGCGGGTCTAAATCTTTGTTGACTCGGGTTCGAATAACCTTTACCCTTAGGCAAGTGGGGTTCAAAGTTGTCTGTCTTGAAATCTGGGTCTTTCAAAGATATCGAGGACTTGGTTTCTTCAATTGAGAATGTCTCTCTTTGAGTGTTTCTCATCCGAGGATTCCTCCGATGGTTCAATGTGGATCCTTTCGGTTTGCATTCTTAGCCTGAGGCTTTGAAGTGCTTGCCTGAAATTTTCCAACTGAGTGCTTAGGTTTTCTAGCCTTCACCTGAGGTTTGGACTTTCCTACCTGATCATTCATTTTTACTGAGACCATAGGTCCTTTTCCCTTGTCTACAACCTTGGGCATTACTTCATTTGAAGTGTAGGTGCCAATCGGTTTTACAAAGATTGTCTTCTTGCTACTTGATGCAAAGATTCGATGACCTTGTGAGGTTCCCCTAGAATGTATCCCAATCCAGATTTTATAAAGGACAGATCTCTAAGAACTCAATTTCATCTATTACATTAGATGCATTATTCAATAGAGTTAACTTCTTCTGTGCACTATCCTCACAGTTCTGTAGAGTTTCATGCTTCTTAGAGAGGTCATTGAACTTAGTTCTGATCACCTGAATCTCTTCAGTGGATTTCTCTAGCTTTTCAGTTAGGGTCACTATCAACTTCTCTTTCTCTGAGAGTTGTACTTTCAGAACACCCAGTTCATCAGTAGCTCCCATTAATTGAGAAGTGATCTCAGTTTTGCTAGAGTCTTTCCATTTTAGATTTTCAACCTTGATTCTTTTATTCTCGCTCTTGAGTTTCATTTAGCAGTTCTTGTAAAACAGCATAATCCTTCATAAGACTCTCAAAAGAGTCCATCAGGTCAAATTGACTGTTTACAGTTGAACTTGACAACTCTTGTGCTAGTGTAGGAGCAACAACAGAGATAGAAGAACTTACCTCTCCTACAGCCATGAGACAGATGTCATCACTGTCACTTTCTGAGCACATTTCTTCTGAGGAGATGGAACTTTCTTCAGACTCCTTTCCTTCCTTAGCAATCTCAGAAAGTGTATCCCATATTTCTTTTGAATTCTCACAATGAGAGATTTTCCTCATAACACCATCATCAATAGTGTTATATATTGTATCTTTGGCAATATAGTCAAGATTGACTAACTTTCTCTGATCAGGAGTAAGTTGATCATCTGATTTTGGCAATTCAGTCCTGGAATCATTTCTCTCATCTTCTGTAACTTGGGGATTCACAATATTGAATTGGAATGGTCCTTCAGTAACCACTCTCCACATTCTTTCATGCTTAGAATACAGATGAGCCTGCATTCTTAATTTCCACAAATCATATTTCTCAACTGAGAACATTGTAAGTTTCATAGAAGGCATGATGTCTGAGATTTAGAAAAAAAAATTTCAGCAATTTTAAGATCAGTTCAGATAGACCACAAGTATTTTTAGCAAATAAAACTTTGGTCATCAAAGCAGGTGGTCAAGTTGAACCACTGCTCTGATACCACTTGTTGGTCCCGGTGAAAATGAGTCTTACACGTGTATGGGGGGGGGGGAATACACGTGTTCAGTGTTTTTAAAACTTTTTCATCGAGGTCACTTTGGGTCGATAATCCTCAAGATTAGGTTCGAGAAGCACGACGCTTCCGAGTCAAAGTCTATCGAGACAAAGGATCCCGAAATGCTTTCGGATACCTCGATAATCCCAACCGAGTCCTCGAAGTTTTCAGAGATCCCGAGTTGCTTGGATCAGATATCCAACTTATCAACCCTCGTAAGAGTAAGTTCGGGTTTGGTAACTATCTGCTTCTAGCTACTCGATGTGCGTAATGGTTGGCCCTTTAGTTTATACTCGTTTTAAGCTTTGCAAAAAACCTTCCTTTAATGAAATAGTGATTAGGCCGTGATTCAATTACATGCAACTTCCAAAGGATTGATTCCAACCAAATATCAAGAAAATATGCTTTCAAACTCAAGAATGCAAATAAGCAAGCACGATAAAGAAAGCAATAAACAACACAACAAGCTTTATAGTGGTTCAGAGACTCAAGCTCCTCGCCCCACTCTCTCGATCCTCGAGAAATTCACTAATCACTTATGAGCTTTCTGACTACCTCGCGTAGTTTACTTACTCAACTCGACCCTGAGCTTTCTGACTACTCCACGTAGTTTACTTACTCAACCCGACCTTGAGCTTTCTGACTACCTCCATAGTTTACTTACTCAAACACAAACAAGTTTTCAGACTACCTCTGTAGCTTACTAACTTCTCCTCTAGAGCTTTCTGACTACTCCGCGTAGTTTACTAACTCTTTACAACTCTTCTCACCAACAAACACACTCCAACTACCTTCTCAAGGGTTTGGGGTTTCTCGGTTGGTTTTCAACTAGGATGAGATATCCTTTACAATGAAGTACAATGCAAAGGGTTAGGATATCTCGACTAAGCTTCGGATATGTCTTATCAAGCTAGGCTTAGTTTAGTGAGCTCTATTCAATATAAAAGAACTTGGGAAATTCTAGGTTTTTCGAGTGCTTTAACTTTGCGATAATAAGTTTGAGCTTCTTGAGTTGCTTATAAATTTCCCGTAACCTTACAATGTAGAGGGTCAACAGTATTTATAGGCATACACCAAGGTTACTCTTGAAAACTATCCGTTGGAGAGATAGCTTCGTGAGTTTCCTCTTATGGTGTGTGAGGAAAGACTATATTTAGGGTTTGAAACTCCCTAACATGTTTTAGGCAATAGCCTTTCATGTAGCCGGTCTTCACTTTTTGCAGTCTGGAACTTTGTACTTCTGACATCTTTTTCAAATGACCTATCACCGCCGTCGAGGTCAAGATGGTGCAATCTTTTTCTTCTTTTTTTGACTTTAGTCTCTAGTTGAAGGTAGACACCTTCAACAGCTCTTTTGGTTATAAACTCTGAGTTGATATAACCTTAACAACACTCTGACTTAGTTCCTTTTGTCTGCATTTGAATGTCTTGGCAAATATCTATTATCTAAGGAATAGTGATCTTCTCAGTATTGCATCCTTCAGATAGATATATTCAAAGCCTCTAACATTCAGGGCTTATATCGAAAGATTCAAGATATTCTCGAGTCTTCATGATTATCGGCCTTCAGTATTCTTGATCTTCAGTCTTGCGTCTTCAGAGTCTTCTGAGTCTTCAGGGTCTTCTGAGTCTTCAGAGTCTTCTGAGTCTTTAGCGTCTTCTGAGTCTTCAGAGTCTTCTGAGTCTTCAGCGTCTTCTGAGTCTTTAGAGTCTTCTGAGTCTTCAGCGTCTTCTGAGTCTTTCAGAGTCTTCAGAGTCTTCTAAGTCTTCAGAGTCTTCTGAGTCTTCAGCGTCTTCTGAGTCTTTAGTCTTCTACGAGTCTTGGCGTCTTCTAGTCTTGAGTCTTGAGTCTTGAGATATCTTGGCCCGATATCTTTGAGTCTTCATCTTTGAGTCTTGATTCCTCGATTTCATCTTGAGTCTTCACTATCTCGATTTCCTGGCTTGAGTCTTGATTCTCGATTTCTCACTTAGTCTTGATTCTCCGATTTCTCCTTGAGTCTTGATTCTCGATTTCTCCTTTTAGTCTTGAAACTTGAGTTTCATCTTTGAAACTTTAGTTTCTTGACTTATCTCTTGAGTTCTTTAGAGTCTTGAACCTATCTGATCTATGTCTGGCGACTATACATTTTGCGATAACATCCTCAATACTCTAAAACCGAATCCTGACTCAACTATCAAGATCATTCTGAACATGTCATACTCAGAGGTTTTGGGATCTTAATCAAAATCATATATCTTTTATTAAATTCATCTCCCAACAGAACCTCCTTGCCTGCTTCTCAGAGCTTCTTTTTACGCCATCCTTGCAACCTAGACCACAATCGGTCTCGGATATAACTGAAAATCGCCACCATCGATTTACCGATCAAAGAAGAAAGACCAAGATACTTACTACTCCCTCCGTCCTACTTTAGATTGTTCATTTAATGTTTGTCTCATGTTTTAGCGAGCGAGTTGAAATGATAAATAGATTTTTAAGGTGGAATTGTACCAAAGACGTTGGGATGGAGGAAGTAGTTTTTTTTTTTTTTAATGTATAATAGTGATAATTTTTATACATAATCATAATATAAATATAATAGAGTTTACCCCAAAAAAGTTTATCATAAAAGAAAAAATATATACTAAATTTGATTAAAAAAAGTAAGCTAAAATTAATAATTTAGCCTTTAATGAACATGTTGGCTGTTGTAGAGTATGCGACCATTCATTTTGACAAGATTCGAGTTAGTTGGAGTTGGCCCTATTTAGACAAGTGTAGTTAATTAATGTCACTACAGCGACGGACAATGTACTTGCTTACAAGTGCATCTGTTATGTTTTGCATGTGAACATTTTGGAATTGGTTAATTCTAAATAAAAAAATCATTCTTGTCAAGTATTAATTTAATCAGATTTTCATGATTATAGTGAAAAAATCCAATTTTTCATGTTGTTATAAATAAATACATATTTTTTTCCTTGAATAAGTGACAGATGACCAACTTGAGCTTAGTTTTTTCTTTTTTTTTTTAATTACTCCCTCCTATTTCTTTTAACTGTCATTATGTGGGTTTTCAGATAAATTAAGAAAAAAATTATGCCAAAATTAAATTTAGTAATAATTAAATATTATTATTGATAATTATTATTAGCTGAAAAGTTATTTACATAACACATTTGTAGGAAATCTGAAATTTGAAATAACCATGTTAGGAGTATATATGAGATAATAGAGGAAAATCCATGTATGTATATTCCATTATCTCATATACATACATAGATTTTCCTCTATTATCTCATATATATATACCCATGGTTATTTTAAATTTTAAATTTGCTATAAATGTGCTATGTAAATAATTTTTCAGCCAATAAAGATATTTATTATACAAATATTCAAAATAATTAAGACGACATTTAAATAAAAAATACTACCTCCGTCCCATAAATATATGCACACCTACTTTATTGTCGAGTTTTTGTGAGCGAGTTGTTTATTAGTATTTCAAATGATAAAGTAATTTTTAAAGAGGGGTATTATAGATATACCTCTCATCTATTGCATGTATCTTTAAGTATTATTTTATCATTTCAAATACTAATAAAAAATTCGCTCAAAAAAACACGCGAAAACAGTAAACGTGCATATATCTTTGGGATGGAGGGAGTAAGAGGGAGCATTTGGTTAGATATTGTAATAGAAAACTCAACAATGATCGTGGGTCTTTTCACAGTAAATAAAAATTAAACCCTAGACGGCAAATTCAAAGAATAACGTCACCGGCCAAAGAAAAAAAAAACGTATATTAATTTATAACAACATTAAAAATTAAAATTTTCTACTATACTTCTGAAGATTGTGATTACCTAAAATTACAATATCTATTTAAAGTTAATCCCTTCTGAAAATGGTTCATGAAATTTCAAAATATTAATCGTTGTATAATAGTCATGTGTAGCTGCTCTTATCGTTTGAAATAAGAACTTTGAGAAAGAAAAATAATAATACTTATTCAAATAAAATGCTTAATCACATTAACATCTCTAAATTATTAGTGATTTTGCATTTAAACCATCAAATTATGTTTTTTGCATATTTATATACAAAATTAATAAATTTTGACTGTTTTTTCCACTAACTTTTTTCCGGCAAAGGGGCTTTTTTATATGTTGAAACAAATGTAATCACTAAGCCCGCCAAATTATCACTTGCCCTATTATTTTAAGACGGATGAAGTATTATTATTTAATTGGATGAGACTGAATCGAAATATTCCATTAACTCTCGTCTCGAGAGAGCTCCTAAAATATTTGGACCTATATATATATATCAAAATAAAAACTTAATTAGCTTAGGAATCTATTAATATCTTATACTACTTTTTATCTATTTTAAACATTAATTTTTGGTACTGTAGCTAGCTAACATATCATTGCATGGTCCATGAAAAGGCCACAACTAAGGGCCTAATCAAACATAGCGAGGTCCCAAACATTAGCATCCACCGCTAGACTACTAAATTCCGCAATCTTTTGATTGATCCGTCTCGGAGAAAATTCCGAAAATGACGCCGGACTTGGTTCGTCGCCGTCTCCCGCCGACGTCTCCAGCCAACACCGGATGCATTCATCCACCTCTTCTTCCGATAATGAAAACGATGACACATGATTCGGAATTTCGACAGATGATTCCTTGTTGTTTACGTCATGTTCGACGTTTCTCGTCTCGTTTACTTCTGCCCAAATTGGTACCTGCGATTTGGAGAAGGTCCGAGGTCGGGGTTTGATTGTGATGGTCTTTTTGGTTTTGGTGTCCTCGGTCTTTTCCGTAATTTTTCGGGCTGACAAAGATGGTGTTTTTTTTAGAATATGGGTGTTCCAGAAGTTCTTCACGTCGTTGGCTGTTCTTCCAGGAACTCTACCAGCAATAAGTGACCATCTGTAGTATATATCCAATGTTTAATTAGATGAATAATGAACGTGTGATTAATGTTATATAAGTGCTTTTAATTTTATTTTTTTTAAAGTTCTAAAACAGACACGGTATTAATTGAAGACCATAATATTTTAACCTGCATATGAGACGGATCTTATTATTATACAGTGTCACACATGAATTTATATAGTTCCAGACCGATATATTTTAAAGAAGAATATGATTAAAAAATTTAAATGGAACGCTGTCTTATACAAAGATTATATGATACTGCCTCACGCAGAGGTCCCACTAAAAAATAATGATAAAGATATAAATTGTGAATTTGAACTTTTTTTTTTTCGAGTATCCTTATTGTTGCATGTAGAGTAATATTCACCGTATAAAAATCATGCATTTTTTAGATAATGACACTAAAAAATAATTCAAATAATGAGAACCGAGCTGCATGTTCAGTATAAGTGCATGGAATCTAAATGCACATTAAATAACACCAAATCATGCAAACAGTCTTAATTAATATACATCCGATTTTTATGTACATGACCATGTGTGGTTAGGGAAGCGATGAGACTTGTAACGGAAAGTACTCAACTTTAATTTATTATGGAGACAGACAGAGACTGGTGCAGGAGTTAAAACCCTCAACTCTACAAATTTAAATTTATAACTATCATTTTTTTTTTTTTTTGAAAGAATTTATAACTATCAATTAAATACCTTTTACCGTTCAAAAAAAAAAAAAAAAAACAATATGTTTGCAGGGACGAAGAACTCATTGATTAGTATTCATATATATAAATTACAAAAGGAAATGAATAATAATGGAATTAAGAAGACTTGCCTGTTTCCTAACAGCTTGTGTAGTCTTAGAATAAGATCAACTTCATCTCTTGTAAAGTAACCTCTCTTCAAATTTGGTCTCAAATAATTCAACCATCTTAGCCTACAACTCTTCCTGCATCGGTTCAACCCTGCACCCATAATTTTAAATTAGTGCAACCAAATTAACCATTTGAATATCTCAAGAAAATGCAATATAAAGTTATATATTATAAGAATATACCAGCTCTGTGAGGCACTTTATGCCACTTTCCTTCTCCAAACTTATGAATGCAATTTCTCAAGAGAGTGTCTTCCTCTTTTGTCCATGCACCTTTCCTCACTCCTAATTTAATTTTGTTTTCCATATTATTAATTATTTTGTGCATGATCTAAATGAAGCCTTGGCGAATATTTAAATATATTCGATTTGGAGTTACGAATGACGTGCGTCTTTCCCTACCACTTAGCACATAATCAAACCTGGCTATGCACACTCTTGTTGTATCTTATTAATTACGCAACAAATTTTCTCTACCCGTATTAATATTTTCTGTGAATACGTACGGATCGATATAAATGTACGTTATAAAGATTGATGAAACATAACTACGTACGGGCATTGATTAGACATCAAATTCTCTACCCATTTCAATTAGTAGTATTAGATAGCAATAATTAATGTAACTAAACTAATTATATAGGAGTAGTCACTACTACATATTTGAACTTGCACAGCTGCACTTGGACAACCATTTTTTCAAACAGCTCTCCAAGTTACAATTTGGAGAGAGGTTTTATTAAAAAAAAAAAAAAAAGACAGCGGTTTGAAACCACTGTCTAAGAATTATTCTTGGACAGCGGTTTCACACCGCTATCTAAGATCACTTGGACAGCGGTTAGTAACCGCTGTCTAAGTAAACACTTGGATAGCGGTTAATAACCGCTGTCTTTTTTTTTTTTTATATATATATCAAATATATATGTCCAGAACCGAGACCTAGCTCTCAGATCCCTTCATTTCTTTCTCTCCAATTTCCTCTCCCCCCAAATCGCCGCAAAAACCGAAGACCAAATCGCCGCCGTCGTCGGTTTCCTCCTCCAACTAAATCGCCGTAAATAAATCATGCATTGACCTGCTAGCTAGCTTCTCCCTCTCTCCCAAATCGTCGCGCGCCCTCCTCCCTCCCTGTCCTACCGCCGCCGCTGCCCTCCCCTACCGCCCCCGCCGTCGCCATCCTCCCCTACCGCCGCCACCTTCCTCTCCATATATATATAGGTATTTTTTATATCTTGATAAGCTCTGTTACTGAGTATAAGCTTTGCAAGTTTATTTTGATGTAATTAGCTATAGAGATGCCCTGCAAGGTAGTCTTATCTTAATGTTTTTGTTTACGGAGGGATTGCTCTAACAGTGAATCATATTAAGATAATGTAACACTTAGGGATTGTCTAACAGTGAATCATATTTAGGGATTGCTCTAACAGTGATAGTCTTAGGGATTGCTCTAACAGCGAATCATATTTAGCTATAGAGATACTGATTGATGGTTTTCTGGTATACTATGTTCTGCATCTGAGTAGTAACTACTTATTATTGACCTTTTGTTTGTAATTTATGTTAGAATTTGTGCGAGAGAGAGGTGCTTAGATCATTAGGGAAAAATCATAAAACGTGCAAAGAGGCTTCTGCTAGAGCAGTATACAGTTCATTTGTAGTGTGAAAATTGTGGTGCCAATTATGCACCCATGACATATATACATCTCTTCTCTAATATTGGCACCAACTCATTGGAATTGAATTTTGGAAAGTGAAAACGAGGTCTAATAGTAACCGAAACTGTAATTGAAATCACTATATAGTGATATTAGTCCCTGGATTTATGGGGCATATTAGGCATCGCAAAGTTACATTGTTGAGAAACTGAACCTGAAATATCACAAACAGATTAAGTAAGAAGTGAGGCCATCAAAAGAATATGTACCACATATAATTTAGGGAATATAGTTTCTGTGAATACGTACGGATCGATATAAATGTACGTTATAAAGATTGATGAAACATAACTACGTACGGACATTGATTAGACATCAAATTCTCTACCCATTTCAATTAGTAGTATTAGATAGCAATAATTAATGTAACTTAATTAATTATATAGGAGTAGTAGTATTTTATTTAGTAAATTTTGTCAAAGATGCACTTAAAGACACTGCTTAAGGCAAGGCACTATAGCTAGATGCTTTTTGCTGCACCTTTTCTTATTATACTCTCCTGTAACTATCCCTACTGAGTATCTCTGGTACTCCATTTAATGATATCTTTCTTTTCCAATCAAAAAGAAAAAAGAGGTATATATTAAGGGTATTTTAGTAGAAGTGGCTAAAAATAATGTATAAGATACAAATTGTTAAAAATATGGTATACTTTTATAAAAACGAGTTTGAATAACAGGTGGTTTCATAATTTTGGTTTCAAATATATTTAATTTCATAAATTTTTTTGTCGTCGACTTAATCTCAATAACTTTGACAATGTTCAATTTTAGTCTCAAATCGGTCGGAATAATATCGTTTTGCCGTTTCAATTTGGGCTTTCCGACGGATGTTGTGACTTGACTGTCACATGTATTTTAAAGTGTGTTTGACTAATTCTTGCCGTCAATTCTGTTTTAATTTTAATTTTTAATTCTTTTTTAAATTATATGCTTGAAATTCCACCTGTTAAAAAAAATACACGTGGCAGACCAATCATAGCATCCGTGGAAAAGCTTCAAATTGAAACGACAAAACGACGTTGTTTCAACTAATTTAGGATTAAAATTGAAAATTGTCAAAGTTATTGAACTAAATCAACGATAAAAAACTTAAGAGACTAAATTTATTGAGGCCATATATAGTTATGAGATCATTTGTGATTCAAACTCCTTATAAAACCATTAAAATATATCCTTATTAGTCGCAACGATGGTCAAAGAAAAACAAAACACAATATTAAATTAATTCGAACGTCTGTAATAATAATGTTTAGTGTATTAATTAATTTGTCTTATGGAAATGGTAGTTAATTATTTGCTGGTTACCAATGGGTTTGACTAAAGAGAACTTGTTATAATTTTGTGGGATGAGATCACCTATTTCATGATGGTTGTTCCACTTTATATTCTATAATAGGATGGGTGACACATGTAATAATAAAAAATTAGTTAGATAATAATAGTTCAAACCGAAATAGCAGCCTCACTCAACCAAAATAATTTTAAAAGAAATTAGTTTGATAATCATAGGTATATTTGTAATATATGTATATAGACGCACATGAATGCATATACATATATGTAGATCGATTAATGAAATAGAAACATTTTAACTAACAATCAGGGTCATATGTTTTCTTTTCTTTATATCTTTGGGAGAAGATCCAATCACCACCCTTCGATAGTGTTCAACGTTCAGGACCATGCAGCAATGACCACAGAATTACAATTATTCTTTGTACAATTTTAGTAAATTAAAAAGTTGGGGTGTATGTATGTGTGGACGGACGGTGGCGCCGGCGAGACCACACTAACAGAGGGGGGACGACCGTGTAGTGGTTTGTGGGGGGTGGGCTTATGTATGTTTAATAGGGTGGGGATTTTGAGGGAAAAATGGGTGGAGTATAGTTTGAATCACAAATGGTCTCAAAATTTTGATCTCAAATAGATTCATCTCATAAGTATTTTTTTTTTGTCGATTTAATTTTAATATCTTTGAAATTGTCCAATTTAAGTCCCAAGTTCGTCGAAAGCTTCAAAACTATGTCGTTTTGCTGATTGAATTTAGGACTTTCTGGCCGAGGGTGTGATTGAACTGTCACATGTAATTTTATTTAATTATTTTTAAATCCGTAATTAAAGGTCATAGAATCAAATCAACTCTACGTTTTTCAATTTTATGACATATAACTTTAGGTGTAAAAAAAAATAAAAAAAATACATGTAGCAATTCAGTCACTCCTGCGACCGTAAAATCCTAAATTTAATCGGCGAAACAACGTAATTTTGAATTTTTCGGCGAACTTGAGACCTAAATTGGACATTGACAAAGATATTAAGACTAAATCGACAATATATATATATATATATATATATATATATATATATATATATATTATGGGACTGAATTTATTTGAAGTGAAAGTTATGAGATCATTCATTTGTGATTAAACTCGATGGATGTATTATTTAATAAGGATATTTTGGGATTCTAGGGTAATATTAATTTGATAAAATATTAGGTGGTTGTATTGTAAATAATGTGAATGTACATGAGTGAATTCGATTTCACTCATTTTTTCATCTGAATATATAGTGTGTAAACTGTAGTCGTTTTCTTAAGTCACTACTACACATTTGAGCTTGCACAGCTGCACTTGGACAGCCTTTTTTTCAAACAGCTCTCCAAGTAACAACTTGGAGAGCGGTTTTATAAAAAAAAAAAAAAAAAAAAACCGTTTCAAAATAAACCGACAGTTTCAAACCGCCGTCTAATACCATTTTGCCTGCGGCATTTACTAACCGCTGTCTAAGTAAACACTTGGACAGCGGTTAATAACCGTTGTCTTATTATTTTTTTATATATATATATATGAACCGAGACCTAGCTCAGACTTCATTTCTTTCTCTCCAATTTCTTCTACCCCAAAATCGCCGCAAAAACCTTCAACCAAATCGCCGCCGTCGTCGGTTTCCCTTCAACCAAATTGCCTCCGTCATTGACATTGACTAGCCGCCGTAAATTAAACTTCTCCCTCTCCCCCCCAAATCGTCACGCCCCTCCCTCCCTCTCCTACCGCCCCGCTCATGCGCCCTCCCCCCCTCCCTTGCCGCCATCCTCCTCCCTCTGCCATTTGCCCCCTCGCCTCCATAACACTTAGTTGGTACAAAGGATTGTGCAATCTTTAATTTTACTTTTTTTCAAAGTCAGTAGCTTTATTCATATTGCATATTCCGTATTGAACATTATAAATATGATTATACAGTTGAATTGAACATTAATATATGAGTAAGTCAATATAACGTGTGTTAAAAAAAATCAAATGAATAGGTCTTCCATGAAATATTTTATAGGCAATTAATATCTACTGAAATATTTATAGGCCTCAACTCAAGTCGTATTTCCATTGAATTTTTCAAGCTTTAGCTTTATTCATATTATATATGTTGCTCTTGTTGTTTTTTTAACTGAACTAATTTTGTTGTTTATAACACTTAGTTAATTTTGTTGCTCTTGTATGAGAGTATGCACAAACTAATACACATGTGTTCATAGTATGTTGCTCTTGTATGAGAGTCTTCATGATAATAATACACTTAGTCATTCAAGCCTAGCTAATACACATGTGTTCATAGTATAAGAGTATGCTATCAACTGAAATTTTAATTTATAAGTAGATGATGCAGATGTAACTTATAAGTAGATGTATCATGTATACTGCATAGATAGTTCTTATCATGTATGAAACATCCGGTTGTGAATATTGTTTGTTTTTTGTTTATTAAATGTTGTTTCTTCTGCTTTACAGGATCATGTCTCGTTTGCCATATCCCGGAGATGATGGAGATTCTGATGGAGATCATGGCGCATATGATGACTTGAGAGAGTGTGACACTGATGCTCCCACCACCACTAGCAGCTCCGGGGAGAAGCGCACTCGGGGTATAGTTACAATGTCATCTATTAAGAGAGCTCGTAGCAAGGGGAAAACACTTCAGGTAATTTTATTACAATTGAACAGTTTGAAATCGATAAATATATTGATTGATCGTTGAACCTAATTAAATACTATGTTATTGCGCTTTTCTTCAATGAGTTTGGACAGCAATAGGAAAAGAGAGTGAGTCGTTGTCCTTCTACATTGGAGCCATTGTCGTCGAGCGTGATCCTATCGTTTGCCACCAACGAACGAGTAGCGTAACCCCAAACTCGAATTTTTGAAGGAAAGATTATGGGACGAGCTTACGGTATGTTAATTATATATTTATTGAAAGTTGTAGTATGACCCTTAAATTTACTAAATTGTTATGTTATATGCGTATAGACTACCTTCAGAGGTCTTGACCTCACAAAGAAGAAGCAAATATTGTCGCATGTCGAGTAATGGCCAAGAATTTCCTGACTTGGTTGAGAAGTAACACACGAGATCCGGAACCGGTCTTTACTCGGCTAGTCCGCCTCTCGTGTCGAGAATAACCCTATGGTGGCTCCATCTTTGAGGAGGAGTTTGTGAGCAGAGCAATGGAGGATGATTTCCAGGTAAAATTGATCAATGTCATTTCCTCAATTTCTAATGCCCTAAGTTTTTCAGTGTTTATCATATTTCTATTATACTGTAGGATCGAAGCAAAAAAAATCGTGTTCAAGCCAAGTCGATAGAGGCGCGATATCGTGGATCCAACAAAGATTATGCACGAATAAGAGAAAATATGGTGAGATCAAAATCCTAACTTTTAATTTTTTTTTTATATATTCACTTTTAATATATCTAATAAAGGGACACGTTCATCACTATCGTAGAAAGAGGAAAGAAGAAAAGCTGGAGAGAGTGAGCCTATTGTTACCCGTTTTGACTTATTTCAGACTACCAGAAAGGGTCGAGACGGGAATATTCACGATCCCAATGCACAACGCATCATCGAAGAAGTGGTAATCTATCCATTAATTTATCTTTCAAGTACAAACTATTATTTATAAAGAAATAATTAAATAATAATATTTTGTTTTTGTGATTCAGGAGCGTCTATCTCAGACCATGATGCCTGACGACATTCGCATGATCGGCCCTGATGATCTGCTTTGATTGCCATGGGTCGCCAGAGCATCCCGACCGCCACTTTCGAGTGTCGGATATGGCGTGATTTAAGACATCTTTAGCAATGGCACCGGTCTTCAAGCCATGAATATGATGGGTATACTAACTTACGGGTTGCCAAGTTGACTAAAGATGTGGAACGTTTGAGGTCTGAGAAAAGATCGAGCCACGGAATGTCGTCGAGTGGAGCAAGCTGTGAACATAGTGTCGCTAATGCTATGTTTTCAACTAACCCTAGGGACGACTTTATTGAGGCACTTCAAAACGTCTCACAGGTATCAGATATGCATGTCTCACATTTGTTTTAATTAAAGACTAGTGTATCAAAATTTTCTAACTAAATATCTTATTCGAACAACCAACGACCTTTTGCTACCGGTATCTGGAGGATCCCGATCGGTTGGTGGCCACAGGCTCGTTGCACACTCCCCATGGAATGATTCATGGTCATCCCATCACTCCCGGTTTTCGTGAGGGTCACACTCGATGTACCCGTGTCGGAGAGGAGGATTCTGCGTGCAAAACCAATCGATGAAGCCGTCACCCGAAAAATGGCGGACACACTTCATCGAATGGCCGAGCAACTTGGTCTCTAGCACCATGAGGGTAAAATATTTGTTATTAAAGTTCATTATCTTATTTGTGGTTCTAAATAATATTGTAAATTAATTGTAGAATCTGCAATTCCCACATGAGGCTAAATCGAGGGACTCCACCGCTTCTAAGACTTGGTTATCCCATGATCGAGACTTAGATCACGATGATCATTTACATCTAGGGTGCACCGGATGGTATCGCCTAATGCTTTCGATATCGCCACACGCTTCCATGCTTGCTCACTTTCATCGTAATACTTTCCAAGAATTCGTCGATGAGAAACATGTCTTGCCGAAGTCTTGAATGACGAGTGGTTGAGTGCAACCACCATAGCCCTTTACCTCGGTATGTGTTTACTAATTCTCAATATTCACTTTACAGATAGTTTAATTTTCTTTTTAAATATTAATTAAGCGTATATATGTTGGTTAAAGATATTTGGGTGAGCTATATATCTCCGGAGATAACCGAGCAAGTGGAATGTACTCCTTCGTCTCCCCCAAAGTGTCTTGCATAATGGGTGATAGGGTACATACCATGGATGGGTTCGTTAATCACATGCTGAATCTAACTGGGAGCGATCATCTCATTTTTTGGCCAACAAATGTGGGGTGAGTAAAACATTTCGTTAAAATTTGTATTCATGTTTATAATATTTGCACATATATATGCTAAATTTGCAGTTAATTTTAATACTCTCAATATAATATAGGAACCATTGGGTGCTGGTCGCCATACACATGAATACATTAAGTGTGTATTTTATGGACCCAGCTCGTGATGGAGTTTATTCTAATCGCCCTGATCTCGTTTCATATATGGAAGCGTAAGTTCATTTTTAATATTCTATACAATGATTTGTTTTACTTTTAAAATTATGCATATTTAATCTATTTTTATTTTTTAATTATAATAATAATAGTGTGATGACGATGTATCGGAGTCGCCTTCAGAGTCAGGGCTCAAGATCCAGGTTAAATAAAGTGAACTAGATTAACATTAAGGTAAATTTAATTTAGTAAATTATCAAACTAATTAATAGAAAGAAATCATAATTGTAATACGTTATTATATTGTTAATCAACAGGTTCCGAGGCAACGAGATAATGACCATTGTGGACATTTTGTTTGTTGCTTTATATAACGAACATTTCTCCCAATGTAAGTCAATTATTGATTTATTTAAATTATTATTGATTGAATAAAAATCAATACTATATTGAATGATTCGTTGTTTGCAGTTTGTCTATGAACGTGAGCTCAAGTCTTACTCTAAGAAAAGACTGGAGAAATGGAAAAACGATTGGACGGGGTACCTTTACAATCGTTTCTTATATTCATACGATCAATATTGAGAGAATGTTGTTTGAAATATTGGTAGCATGTAATTAAATTATATATTTGTGATGATATATATTTCATATTTTTGGTGTATTGGACGTATGTTTATGATTGTATGTTTATATATTTCGATGTTTTGGTATATATATGTGGTTTATGGTTTTATTATAGGATTTTTGGTTTATGTTATATGGTATTGGACGTATATATAAGTTTTATTATATGATATTGGACGTATATATACGTTTTATTATATGGTATTTGACGTATATAGTTTTATTATAGGATTTTTAAAATGTAAATTAATAATAAAAAAAAAAGATATTGGACAGCGGTTTTCAACCGCTGTCTATGTAAAATAAAAAACGAATAAAAAAAATATATATCATCTTGGACAGCGGTTATCAACCGCTGTCCAATATAAAACTTCAAAAGCGGTTAAAAACCGTTGTCCAAGTGCTTTTCTTGGACAGCGGTTTTTTATCAGCTGTCCAAGCTTGGACAGCTGATGCTAACCGCTCTCCAAGGTTATTTTTCACAGCTGTCCAAGACCAAATGTGTATTAGTGAGTACCTTGACACTCCTTAATGAAGTCCCTTTTAATTCTTAAAAAAAAACACACGTACATATTGGATCGATTAAAACACTATTTATAGTTGAACGTAGTGATAGGGAAATTAAAAACGCTTCTTTTTAAATTTATTTTTTTATAAATAGAAAAGTGTCTCTAAGATTCAATCCAAATTTGAAATGACAAAATAAGGAGTGCCAAGGTAATCTATAAACAAAATAATGATCATAAGATCCTCAAAAAACGATTAATCTCTAAGGCTACGTTTGGGTGGTTAAGTTTGAAATCCGTAGATTTCACACACAAATCACCACGCTCTCCACTTAAGTTAAATGAATTTATAAATAAGTAAACTTGAGTCTAATTTAAAAAAATGGAGGGATGTCATCATCAAAACCATATCATTTCAAATTCCCTCATCCCCCATTCCTTCTCTCTTGATACAAAATATGCATTTTATTATTTTTTAAATCTGTTCATTTTAAATCTTCTCTATACAAATGGAGCCAATTGAGTAATCCTTAAAAAAAAGGATAATGATCATAATTAATCTATCGACATGCTAGATCTTTAGAGGGACCTTGCATAAAACGACAATTTGAAAATTTTGGCAACAGCGATTCATTGGATAAGTAGAGGACACAACGGGTCTATAAGCTCAACTTGCCTATTCTGCATGCTATCGTGGCTTATCTTCATGTTTCATTTTTTTTATTTTTTATTTTTTTTACTTTTTTTTTATCGGACAAAGTTAATTGTTAGATATTAATAGTTAGTACATCAAACACTTCACACATTCACCAAGCCATCTTATAACTTTCATACTCCAATTTATTCCCAAAGAAAATCGAACCTAAGTCTCCCACTCAATTGAAAAGTCCAATGATCAGGTGGGCTAAGCCACCTGATTATCCTGCATGTTTCATTATATGTCTATGTTAGTTAAAAGTCGTTGTCGTTTTCTAAAAGAAAACAAAATGAAAGTCCTTGTCGATCGTACAGATTTTCAAAAGCTAACATTAATGATTGCGAAGCCCAGTTTGCGTCGTAGAAACAACCACGAAGACCCTTCACCACCGTGCATTATGTGCATATTAGGCATTTAGGCTAGCCGCCCTGCAAATGTATTTTAAATAAGTGTGCAGGCTCTAAAACACTAAAGTTTCTAAGTATTGTATGCATTCAGATACGGTGTTCACTCATAGTGCATTTGAAAATATATAATTTATTATGTTAAAAGATGCAATTTATTTACACTGAAATATGTAACACTATATTAAATATTATTTTTGGATTTTTAATATATATTTTTCCAAATTTTGAGATTTATTAATATATTTTAGGATTCATTAAATACTTTTAAACTATTTTAGGATTCATTAAATAGTTTTAAACTTTTTCATACCTTAGAATACATTTAATAATTTTCTCTTTTATTATATTGATTTTTTATTTTTTAAATTTTCGGGATTTATCAACAGTTTATAGTTTTTTTTAAATTTATTAATTTAATCATAATTTTTAGAATTTTAATATCTTATTTGATTAAAAAAAATCATATTTTATTTGTTGTATTTTTAATTTACAGAATTTTTAGTTTATAGATTGGTTAATATAATTTACAAAATTTATAGATGAACAAAACTTAAACATAAAACTTCAATTGAAAAAAAAAAGGACCGAATTGGACATTTTGCCGAAATCCCCAAATATTAAAAAAATTCGACGAAAGAGGACCAAAATTTGTCAAAAAGGATGAAAAATCGTAGACTTTAAAACAAAAAATGATAAAGCAGAAACATAAAAGATTTATTTTGGAATGCACAAGATCTTGGGGAATTAATTGCCTGGATCTATTCTATTTGAATATTTAAATACAAATTTAATTCTAACAACTATTACTAGCATGAATTAATCCTATATTAATTCAAATAATAATTCAACAACAAATCACGATATAAAACAAATTCACATAAATCCTACGATGCGGAATTGCTACGGGTTTACGTGAACTAACCTCTTGGGGTGGCAATGGTCTCGTCGATAAGAACACACCAAAAAGTCTTCTCAAGTATTCCCTAGTCCTTGCTCGTCAATCCGGTGGAAGGAAGCTCGCGAACAATTAAAAAAAGGGAAAATAAAAATTTGTTGCACCACCTTTATGGATTTACTAATTTTTCCAAAGACATGAAATTGTCTTGAGAATGAAACATTCATCCCCTATTTATAGAGGGGTGTTGGACGATTTTTTTGGCATGGAATAGGGGAAAGAAAATCTTTTTTGATCTCCAAGAAATCTTGAATATATCTCCTATATTTTTTTCTCCATAATTAAAATATTCCATAAAAATCCCAACTCCTCTTGTTATGGGAATTTTCGAAAATAATAGGAACAAGAAACCAAGATTTGGATCTTCTTGAATTTATGAGATATACTTGTATTTCAAGAAATACATATCTTCCATAATATCTTTTCAAGAAAATCAAGAAAATCTTTTTTTTCCTTTTATTTCAAAAATTTCTAAAATATCCATATGAATAACCAAGTGGGAGATTTCTTGAATTTAATGAGATAATCTTGTATTCCAAGAATACATATATTCATTCCATAACAAAATTCAAAGAAAATATTTCCCCCCTTTTATTCATAATTTTCGAAAAAATGAGGAAAAATAAGCAACAAAATTTATTTTATTTTTAAACACATTTTTCGGTTATTGGACTTTATGTTGAAATTACTTGGGGGGGCCTTTAGGAGAATTAAGATTGGACCTTCCAATGGATCTTGAATTATCAATATTGAGCCACAATATTATTCAAGCCCATAAATATTAATTAATCCCACTACATAAATAATATTGCACTATTCATCTTAACCCATATTATAGTCAATTAAAATTAGGATGTTAACTTTTTCTTTTCAAATACAAACTATTTTATGGATGTTAACTTCTTTTTTTATAAGTTCGACATTTACTTCTTCTCTTTTTTTTTGGTTAAAATTAGGATGTTAACTTTTTTTTTCAAATACAGACTATTTTATTTGCTATTTGGTATTATAATGCTCTATATTATTATAAATAAAAGCAAAAAATTATAATTATTATACAAATTAAATATATGTGAAAAAATTGATATGAAGAAAAGGTAAAAAAAAGCTCAATAGTAACGGTAAATAGATTTTTTCACATAACTCACTAAAAATGAGGGACAAATGTTCTTTTACGTAGCTCGACATGTATGCGATTATAGACCCTTCTCATATGTAAAATATATGGGAATGAACAAAATAAAGTGAATGCAATCAATGAAAATATTTACAGCCTCAATTTTTGTATTATATGTCTTAACATTAGTCGTTCATCCTCTAAATGTGTCGAAAGATGAGAACATATAAATATATGTTGTTAAAGGCAGGTTAAGTATTATGATATGAGAAGGTAACAAAAGATTATCTTTAAAATTTTACTCTAAGAAATTGAGCATCCTTGACTTCTTCTCGACTGAGTCAATAATGATTAAGCAGTAATGCTGATTGGAAAATAAAGTAAGTTACACTATGCTCTTATTCTTTTGAATGCAAATATTTTATACATTTGTAATGTAATGGCGTCTAGAAGGAGTAACCTAATTTATGCTGTGTAGCCATTTTTTCCAGGCTCAATATAATACATTTCAAGATTCATCTTTTTGATTGTTTTAGAATAAAATTAGCAAAGAATAAAGTAGATTAAGCTAAGTATTTTAAGAAGTACTAAATTAATATTATTAGATTAAAATCAACTCTAAAATGGGTGTGAAGGTACTTAAATGGGTTTGAAGGTAGTTCGCAAATTTAGTTGTCGGTGTAATATTTAAAAATGTAAATAAAGATAATTGAAAAAAAATGTATAAAATAATGTGTGAATAAAATTAAAAATATAAATTGTCCATCATGAAATACAATATTTATAAAATTCAATTAGTATTATATGACTCTCCAATCATTGTTTCGTATTGAAGACATGTGTGTTGATAATATTTTTTAACAAATATGATTAAAATATTGGGTTGTGCTACTAAGCTGGAATTCATGTTCTCGAGACAAGAATCATCTTTGAAAGAATTCCATGATTGAACTTGACCACTTCAAATCAAACATCATCAGTTAAGTTTTAAATTAGATAATTTTAGATTAATGTTGTTTACAAATATGCGTGTATAAATTTATACTTTTAAGTATTAATTTATTATAAAATTAAATTTATTGTGTAAATATTAATTATTTTTATATTCAGTGTCAAATAATTATATATATTTTTTCTTTTAAATTATAATTACAAATTAAATACAATTTAATATTTTTTTTTGTATTTTACATATATAAAATTTAAAAAATTTAAAACATTACTATTATTGAATAGATTAATTGAACTAAATGAAATTGGAACTATTTGATCAAAATTTAGTAATATAATTTTTCTTTAAATCCCCTGTATCTATCGTCCATAGTGGATAATTTATGTACACAAAATACTTTGAGGATAGAGCAATACTTGCACCAACACATTGTGAAGTGAAGTCTATTAACAAGAAGCTTATGTCTCTGATTTTTGGTGATTCTATGGTGTATTTGAGTTTTGATAGTGTCTGCAGAACGGAGTTGCAGTCTTTTTTTTTTTTGATATTTTAAATTATATTAAGTGTTCAGGAGTACTGAACCATAGTTTGATATTGAAGGAAGGAGTGTCGTAATGCTTCTTAAAAATATTGACAAAAAATTAGGTTTGTGCAATTGCACGATGTTAATTGTCACTGTTGTGTTCGATATAGTAACTCAGGCTTAATCGAAAACGTAAGAGCGACACGTGTAAATATTTAAATATTCATGCCCAATGGACAAGTATTCGCCACTCAGGTCAGGAAAAAAGGAATCAGATGAGCTAAGTCAAGAAGGCCATAAGCAAATCTGAGGACTCAGGCGGCCAAAATACTCAGAAATCCTCGAAGACCTCAGATATCCTGATGGTCAGTATGTTCGAAGACCTCAGATATCCTAAGGGTCAGTATGTTCAAAGACCTCAGATATCCTGAGGGTCAGTATGTTCGGAGACCCCAGATATCCTGAGGGTCAGTATGTTCCAAGACCTCAGATATCCTGAGGGTCAGTATGTTCGCACCTCAGATATCCTAAGGGTCAGTATGTTCGGAGACCTCAGATATCCTGAGGGTCAGTATGTTCGAAGACCTCAGATATCCTGAGGGTCAGTATGTTCGCACCTCAGATATCCTGAGGGTCAGTGTGTTCGAAGACCTCAGATATCCTGAGGGTCAGTATCTTCGCACCTCAGATATCTTGAGGGTCAGTATGTCCGCACCTCGAGTATCCCAAAAGGGTCGAGAGCGCCACACTCGAGATATCCCGAAGACCCAAACATCCACAAGGCTCGATGTGCTCAAGAGGACAATATTCCAGCATAAAACTGACATAGTTAAAGGGGCGAACAAAGCATCCAACCGAACAAAAGGTTAATTTGGACGACCAAAAGAATGCCTTATAAACAAGCAAGTTCCAAGATCAATCTAGAAGACGAAGTTAGGAACGTGGCAATATCACCAGGATTCTTGCATGGCTCGGAGTCTCCAACTCATGCATACCAACCTAGCTCATGCTTGTCGGAGTGCTATAAGAGGAAGAAAAAAGAAGAAGAGAAAGGTTGACAGAGAAAAATCTCCCAAAAAATCATACCCACGCTTGAGAGGTGAGGAACAAAAAAAATTCGAGTGATCATTTATTCCTACTAGAAACCCTAGCACCCGGAGGCGAATTCTCCAAATTATCTTCATCTGTAATGATTCATCTTCATAAGGTGTATCAAATATTGTACGTGTAAAGCTCGCAATACCACATCCTGGCTTGGTATGCCCCCAGAGTAGTCATTTCCCGACTAACTGGGTCAACAAATTCATCTTATTTACAGCTTATCGTACACGTACATATTTTGTTTGCGAGTTGTTATCAAATTAGCCACATAATACTCTCCGTAAAAAATGACTCGCGACAACTAGCGCTAGAAGGAGGGTGCTTCACCCAAAAACCAATCCATATACGAACCCTTAGAGAGTCGAGGCAGAAAAAATAAATAAAATGCCTCAATCTAGGAACACACAAATGGAGAGGTCGGGACAAAGCCGACCACACGACCAGAAAGAGGCTCATCGCCAGCCTCATAAAGATCAGGGAGTGGAGATTACCAATCTCGAGGATATTGTGAATGATCCGGCGACCACAACCAAGGCCATCACTTTCTTGCTGCGAGCGCAGAAAGAGAGGGGTCGAAAAGAATCGCCAAATTAGAAACTCAAGATCGTGAAGAGCGACGCCACATACACCGATAGTGAGCAAGTTAAAAAAAAATTACCAAACGGGGCAAGTAAAAAAGCCGATGACACGTCGATGACGAACAGCCTCAAGGATCTAGACCATCAGCGTTTGGACGTTTGAGGCTGTTGGGAAATTTATAGTTTTGATAAAAGTTCCAAAAACACATGTAATAGGACCAGTCAGACCTGTTAGCTGACTGATGTTTATATTACTGCTTATAGAATACTAGTTGATAATTAATGTATAGAACAACTGATGTAATAGATAGGTCGCATATTGAGGGGGAACCTCAATATGTATAAGTCAGATCTGAAGACTCAAAGAATAGCTGATATCCGACAGACCAGAATGCAAAAGAAGAACAGAAGATCAGATCGATCTGATCTAGTCAGATATCACAACTGAAGTCATGAATCTCAAACTCAGAATACTTGAAGATCAGATGACTTCCAGAAGATCAGACCAGAAGACCTACATCACCGAAATCCGCTAGTTGAAGCTAAGTCAACCGACACCGAAGACTCCATCGTAGATCGATCGACCTTGACCGATCGGTCACCACCAGTGAAAATCGATGTTTCACCTACTCATACGTCGATGATCTGAACAAGAAGAATGTCAACCTTAGTTGGAAGAACAACACTAAAAAGTGCGTCTATTAACCAATAAGAACTAGACACGTATGATCGGAGCCGAAAATTACGGGATTTGATGCTGCTCTCTCTAACGGCTATAAAATACAAGTTCACGCTTTCAGCCATGCCGTTCCTGAAGCACGTCACATCAATCCTGCAAACCTACCAAATATAGCCTGAAATTCAAATTGCTCTCCAACGACTCTTTGATTTCAAGGTCTATAAATATGGGATCACACTTCAGAGTGAAGATACGGAAACACTGAACAATCAAGAAGCTCAAGCAATTATCAGATTTTCGCACGAAGAACACGATCAAGAAGATAATTTTTATAGTGTTCATCCCATAAGTTCTTAGCATTGAAATCTTTTCATCTAGCTGATAGGCTACATTAAACACTAGAAAAGATTTCACAGTTGGAACCAAAACAATCTTATCCAAACCCAAGTTAGATTAAGTTGTTTAGCAAGATTTCGCATCAAGGGTTTCTAGTTACGATTTAAGGGATCGGTTGAGTGAGAACTCCTTAAATATTTGTCGATTGTCTTGTGTTGGACTAACACATAAATCTAAGTCCAGATTGGTTAAGTTGGTGCCCTTTGTGATAGGGAAGAGTGGGCGTTAGGACCCGGTTTGTCCAAACCACTATAAATCTTGTGTGCCTTTACCGCTTTGATTAACTGTCTACACAATTGCATAACCTTTAAAGCGCATACATATTCTAAGTTGAGATCAGCTAGCACCAAGCTTCTGATCTGATCAAGCTTGACACTTGATCCAACCGGTTTAAAGACTAACTTTGGAATCGATTTATAAAAACCGGTTTTTCACGGGTAAAACTTAAGCTTCGCGACACATCGCTTAAACCGATAGTTCTACGAACTTATCTCGCTTTCTCGGCAATTAGTAAGTTGGTTATCGGTCTAAATCGATTCACTCAAGACTCGATCGAAAGCTAATGCCATCACACCTCGATCTGACGAAAAGTTTTCGTAATCTATTCACCCCTCCCTCTAGACTTACGCCTCCAACCCGTTCGGGACCTACAAGTGGTATCGAGCGGTTGGTTCTCTGCACCAATCGACTTTGTGTATCATCGATTCTTGAGGAAGAATCTTTGTGGTCGACTGAACTGATCTTGAAAAACCTTCTTAAAACTCATTCATTTTCCAAAAACACTGAGCATGGATAACACCTCGTGCACGTATCATGATCTGCGCGGGTTCTCAATTGATGAGTATGCAGATTGGGCCATATATATGTCCAACCATCTAGGTTCGATTAGTGGCGTAATGATGGAAGTCATCGAAAGAGGACCCATCATCATATATTACGACAACCCTACGGTTGGAGGAGATCCGAACTTTTGCCCCGAGAAGTCTTGTGCGAAAAAAGCCCAACCTTGATGGATGCAGAGGAAAGGAAACTGCATACTCTAGATACTATCGCAAGGCACATTATCATGAAAACAATGGATAAGGTCACCAAGGAAAAAGTTAAGTATCTCAAAACTGCGAAAGCAATGTGGGATACACTAGCTGAAATATGCGAGGGAAATGACCAGATAAAAGACAGCCGTCTGCAAGCCGAACTGGTGAAGTTCGAAAAATTGAAGATGTTTGCCATAACGAAAAACCATCAACGAACTCGATGGAAGGATTACAATGTCAATAAACAAGCTTCGAGAACTTGGTAGAGAGATGTCTGATAAAGATATCAACTACAAAATTTTAAGGTCTCTCACCAAGAAATGGGATATGAAGGTCACGGTAATCAAGGATTGCCAAGACATTTCAAAAATGAAGCCAAGTAGCTTGTTCTTGAGCCTTAAAGCTCACGAGTTCGATTTAATTGAGAGAGGACAAGCAGATGAAGATGAGGTGCCCGGTGAAGCCTCAACTTCCAAATAAGTTGCTTTTAAGGCAACCAGCAGCAGATTGAAGACCAATGAACCCATTGGAAACATCATAAGTCAGGCAGAACAGATCGCTCTGCTTACCAGGAAACTAGAGAAATCAAATACTCAACCGGGTAAGTATCGAAGATTCTATAAAGATTATCAACATAGCCGAGGAAGAGATAGGAGATCAGACAACAGATCTCCAGAAAGAACCAGATCTAATGATCGGAGAGATCACAGAGATGAAAGAAAAAGTGATAATCTAAAAGATGAGAGAAGAGATAATCAGCCAAACAGAAGAAGCTCAGACTACTATCAGAAAGGAAAGTCACCTGATAGATCATACAGACGGAGTGATTCACCTGGAAGAAAAGGTTCCGTGGATCAAGGAGCGTGCTTCAACCGTGAGAAGCTGTGTCACTACAAATAAGAGATCGCCTGCACCTAACGCCAAGAGAAAGGGAAGAAAAGAGAAATGTAAGAGAGCAACGGTACAGGGACGAAAGAGCCATGGTTGCTTGACATCGCCAGAATTAACGATTAGATTCGCCCTCCGAGGATTCTCGATACTCCTCAGAGAAGATTTCGGCCGACGCCAGGTTGCTGACTTCTATGGAAATAAAGATCGATATTCTCTTCGGATGATGATGAGATCTGCTGATGGCAAAGGAGGACCAATCTGAGGTAACCTCCAAACCTTTTTGTTCGCTTTACACCGCTATCATTAGCACACTTTGAGGAGATTGACTGCAACTCTACTCGAGCAATTGCTTGAGGATCTCTCCAATCGATGACACTTATGCTATAGTGGAAGTTTTGAAAATGATAAGTCGAGGACCGAAATAATCACCTTGCTAAAGAAAATGATCTCAAGAAAGCCTCCGAACTTAGATCACCAACCGCTTTCGAGCAACCGAGGAATTTAAAATTCTCAAAGTTAAAGCTTCGATCGGAGAAGCGCATCAAAGATCACCGGCAATTAACAAACAAACAAGTCGATGACTTCAAAATCCTGCGCAAGCAAAATTCGATGAGTTGTTCCAAAAGCATGAAAGTCTAAAATCATCGAGGATAATCTGCGTAAGAAAATAGAGGTTTTTTCAAAATCATCTAAAACCGCTTCAAGACATGAACGCCTATTTTCGAACAACGATTAACAAGAAGGACTTGGGTATGAGAACCCTTCCACATCCTCAAAAGCCCCGGCCGATTCATCTCAAAAGGTGTAATCGACGAAGTTTACACAAAGATACACCAAAAAGCCAAACATGTATCTAATAAGGAAAAAAAAACCAGGTTGAAAGCGGGTAAGGCCTGCAACCGTATGAAACAAATGGACCCCAATCGGTAAAGCATCACCGAGAATCAACGTAAGAACCCAACCTCTTCGAAGAAACCTCAACTCGATCAACAGATCAGGAATCAGAAAAGACAACCTAGTAAAAGGGAAGTCTAATCTGAGACCCAATCAAGGTCAGCTGCCTAATAAGCATGCTTCAGGTAAAATTGCAAAAACCACCTATGCCGAAAAGATATGAATCTTTTGATGGTAGCAGTCGTACCTACCCCTATAATCAGAAATCTAGGATCACGACTTTGAACCACAATGGATGAAAAGAAGACAAACAGAAAAGATAAATCCCAAGTCTTCTAAGTCACCCAAGGTTCACACTAATAATCATACTAATCAGAAAGCATATAAAGAGACGTATGATTATGTTGATAGGTATGGGAGACAAATCAGGCCTTCTGATCTAACTGATCACAATAGAAGTGCTCTGTTTGTATGGATCCCCAAAACTAATCCTAACCCCTCAGGACCCAATCCAAAAGGGGTACCTAAAGCCTGATTTGGCTGCAGGATCGCGTGGGTCTGGCCAACAAAGGAGGTGTGCAAGCAACTATCTGGTACATCGATAGTGGATGCTCAAGGCACATATTTGAAGCAAACATCTCCTCAAATCATACATAGAACAGAAGGGCCCGCGTGTACTCTTCGATGATGATAACTTTGGTTATACCAAAGGATTCGGAACCTTAGAGAATGATGTGTACAAGTAACTGGAGTCTCGTATGTCGAAGGTCTGAAGCACAACCTATTATCGGTTTCACAATTCTACGACAACGGATTCAGTGTTGAGTTCTCGACTAACCAATGCACTATCAAGAATCGAGCCACTCAACATATTTTGCTAACTGGTTCAAGGAAAGGGACGAACTACACAGCTGATTGGAACAGTTGCCCAAGAAATGCATGCCTGATTGTCAAGAGTTCCAAAAGTAGCAGTTGGCTCTGGCACAAAAGAATGAGCCATCTGAACTTTAAAACTCTTAATAAGATAGCAAGGATGTCACTAGTGGAAGGACTTCCGAATGAAGTATTTTCAAAGGATCAGACATGTGCTGCATGTCAGAAGGGAAAACAGGTCAAAGCTTCATTCAAGGGAATTCCCAAGATCCAATCGAGTAATCTGCTTTTGCTTCATATGGATCTATTTGGACCAGTTACACCAGTCAGTCTCAACAGATGCAAATATACTCTGGTAATCGTGGATGACTATTCCAAATTTACCTGGGTTATATTCTTACATAAGAAGAATGAGACGACAAATCGAAGATACCCGAAACGCTAAAAAGATTACAAAATGAGAAGGGTGTCGATTGTAGTAAAAATCGGATCGGATAAAGGTGCAGAATTTTACGAACTCTTTTATTACGATTTTTGCTCTAAGTTTGGTATCTGACATGAAACATCGATTGCAAGGACGCCACAACAAAATGGAGTAGCGAAGCGGAGGAACAGAACTCTCAAAGAAGCTCGCCAAGACGATGTTAAATTGAACATGCAATACCAAGCCATTTAAAATGAAGCAATCAACCTTGCATGCCATACTCGAAACAGATGTCTTCCGACTAAGGCTCACTACAAAAGCATACTATGAATTGTGGAAGGGCGAAAAACCTCGTGTTTTTTACTTCCATGTTTTTGGGTGTAAGTGTTTCATACACAACAATGGGAAGAGTCAGTTGAAGACTTTTGAGGCCAAGTCAGATGAGGGTATATTCTTAGGATATTCCTCATCTAGCAAGGCTTTCAGGGTTTACAAATGCATAAAACCCTACTTGTGGAAGAAACACCCCATGTAGTCTTTGATGAAGCATCTTCTGAACAAGAGAAATCTGCCTCAGAACAAGACGTACCTGATCAACCAGTACCTGATGCTCAGAAAATGGATCAGCTAACAATCAAGGAAAAAGAATCAGAAACCGTAATAAAGATACATTCCGGATCTAGGCGATTCACCGGATCATTCGGATCCTAAGGTACGAAAAAACGATCGATGAAGAAGTTCGGTATACCGAGACGAAGATCAACTGAATCATCCGGTTCAGGGGGAACACCTGAAGTTCCCACGAACAGACATCAGCACATGATGAGTCCAACATCAGCTGAGACATGTTCTTATCAAGTGGATCATAATTCTACACCACTCCCAGTCGCTAGTAATGAACCTTTATCAGAAATGGATGATGTTCTCAAAACCGACGCAAATCGAATGAAGGACACGGATAACCACCATCCAACTGATCTGATCATCGGAGACCCATCTGATAAAGTTAAAACTAGACATCAGATTGGTGAAAGTGCCATGTATTGTTGTTATTTGTCTATAAAGGAACCAACAACGATAGAGGAAGCTCTACAAGACGCAAGCTGGATTCTAGCCATGCAGGAGGAGCTGGAACAGTTCGAGAGAAATCAAGTTTGGGAACTGGTAGACAGACCAAATCATCAAGACGTAATTGGCACGAAGTGGGTTTTCAAGAACAAGATAGATGAGAAAAATGTCATCACCAGAAATAAGGCAAGACTTGTTGCTAAGGGGTATTCACAATCGGAAGAATTGATTATGATGAGACCTTTGCACGATCAGCCGCCGCTTAAAGCCATTCGGTTGTTTTTACGCATATGCTTCCCACAGAGGGTTCACTGTGTATCAGATGGACGTAAAGAGTGCATTTTTAAACGGGGTACTACCAGAGGAAGTTTATGTCGAACAACCTCCAGGCTTCGAAAAGAACAATCAAGTGTACCGTTTAAGAAAAGCTCTTTATGGCCCGAAACAAGCTCCTCGAGCTTGGTATGATACACTCTCTCCGGTTCTTGATCGACAAATTGGGTTCACTAAAGGAACGATGGGATGTAACCTTATTCGTAATAGAAGATGGAGAAGATATTCGATGGTTCAGATCTCGTGGGCGACATCATCTTCTGGATCTCCCAACAAGAGTCTATGTGAAAGATTCAAAGAAAACCGATGCAAGGGAAGTTCGAGATGTCCATGATGGGACGGATGAATTACTTTCGGGTCTCCGGTGAAGCAAAGTCTTGAAGGATATTCATCTCGCCAAGTAAAGTACACTAGAATTTATTGGATAAGTTTAGAGTTCAAAATTGCAAGGAAGCCAAAATTCCTATGATGATTTGGATTCAAGATGGATCCGTATGAGGATGGTCGAAAACAAATCGAGAAAGAATATAGGGCTCTCATTGGATCTCTACTATACCTAATCGCCAAATAGACCGGATATCACCTTTGCGGTAGGTGTATGTGCGATTTCGAGCAAATCCAATGCAAAGCCACCTAGAAAGCGACTAAAGCGGATTCTTAAGTATCTGAAGGACGAAGAAATCTTGGTTTATTTTACCCATCGATGATAATCTAGAACTTAGTGGGTATTCTCGATTACGATTATGGAGGTTGCAAGATTGACGAAAAAGTCAACCTCGGGAACATGTCGATTTTTAGGAAGTAAACCGATCTCGTGGTTTTTTCAAAAAGCGGAACATCGATTCGACATCTACTACTCTTGAGGCGAGAATATATGGTCTGCGGGAAGTCATTGCTCCCAAATGCTCTCGCTTAGTCGGCGGTGAGGATTATAACATTGTAGATAAGAATGTACCTATATTCTCGTGACGATGTAATAGTCTTTATTGCAATCACTCGAATCTGTTCTACATACAAGATGCAAACATGTGGATGTCGACACCATTTCATAAGAGATCATGTTGAAAAGAAGAATATCGAAATGGAAAAGATTCACACCGATTTACGAAAGTCGATATTCTAACCAAGCCACTAGTGAGATCGATTCGAGAGAATTGTGCAAATGAGCTAGGGCTTCGGATCTTGGAGAAAAAAAGCACCTAAAATGCTTGATGGATTGTTCTCCAAAACCAGCTGGTTAAGAGACTAACCAGGTTGAAAGGAGTCAGTTGAGTTTGGTATCTCAACTGATCAGAAGATCAGTCAAGGAACTGATATGAGAAATCGATCAGATTTACAAGCTATCGATTAAAGGAATCGATCGATTTAAGGTTTATCGACAAAGGAAACACTCAATTTAAAAGGAATATCCGATTAAATCGGTTGGGTTATTTTACATCTTTGTAAGTCGATTTAGGCGATATTCAACAAGCAAGATTCACGGGTTAAAGCCAACAATCGATAAGAAAGCGAAGAGAATTTACACAACAATGGAATAATAGAACTTTTCATTGATAAAGACCCGAGGTCGATTACATTACAAGTTACAAGTACAAAGGACCCGGAGGTCAGTACATAAGTCATAACCGAAAACCCTAAACCTATAACCCTAAACCCTCATCCTAACCCAAGTAGAGCAGGGGAGAGAGAGATTTTAAATCTGATGCTCTCATTTTCCCCCACTTAACAAGGGTGAGAAAGGCTTTAAAATAATCCTAAAGCCTCTCGCTGAAGCTAAAACCAATGGAGCGAGAGAGGCCTTGATAGGATTTCTAAGCCGAGAGCCCTTGAACCAAGTCAATGGACTCTCCAACAAAATGGAGCACATGTGCCAAGAAATTGGTTCAAAGACCTTATGGGCACATGTGTCGCATGAAAAAATTGAGTTGATATACGAAGATCAGCTGTTGTCTGATCCAGACCGCATATCAAACTCATGTTTTATGTCAGACTGAGTCTGTTGATGCTAGTTCCGTCATCTCGATAGACACACAAGGTGCATACGGTTAGGAGAAGTGTCTTCTCGATTCACGACCATGACCCGACCTCCTTGGTGGTAGAGAAGCTTGGCAACAATTGTATGTGAAATCTTTGATGACGCATTTAAAACAACGATAAGGGACAAAAAGGGTTGATTTGAGAAGTGAAATCATTGAAAAAAGGGTAAAAGTATTTCTTAAGGAAGTCTCACCGAAATAAGGGTTCACCAGAATACATGATTCTACAAAGAAGATAAGTATGGTGAATGGGTTATGTTGTGTAAAACATTGGTCCAATTTATAGAGGCCAAGCAAGGATGCAAATGCAAATTTGATTTCAAAAAGCCTATTAGAGAAATTGCATCACAAGGACAAATATGTAGGAATCACGCGACTGATAATTGGATAAATTTACGGCGGATTGACATATCGAGATATACAGACGATAATTACGCATGTCAAATCGCGCCAACTTAGGGAATAGAGACTATTATTCTAGACTAAGCTTTGGCGGTAACACTTATCCCAAGAATTGGCTTGATCTGAGAAGAATCAGATTAGGTCAACCAAAATCTGATTACATCTGGCCCGATCGGACAAGGAAGATCAGTTGAACTTGAAACCTCAACAAATCAGATATATCAGTCTATGAGAAAATAGAAATATCAGTTGAAGGGGGAACTTCAACTGATCGAGGAGGATCAGAAGGAAAATCAGACGCAAAATGAAACAGATCAGTTGAAAAGAACATTTGGGAAATTATAAGGTTTAGGCAGAAAACTAAGATCAACAAGTGGAATCAACCTACAAGTGGAATCAACTTCAAGTGGTATTGACTGATTACTATATCAGCAACCAGATACGCCTTTCTTTTCCCTTGTTATTTGCTCGGATCTTATTTATTTTTATTTGCCTTACTGTACGCATTACCTGTGTGACGTATTCCCTACAAATCATTTAATGCGGACGTGGGGTACCTGTATTAATTGCTGCAAAATGAGCTTTTAAATCCAAAAGGTTTTCGTACGTGCTTTTCCCAACCATTCGATCAAAACCGCTTAATCTGGATCATTTAATCTTTTCAAACGGTTGATCTTCCAAATCTTGTCTTTTTTCCCTCCTCATCTTTATAAGATTCATCAAAAACCCTACCAGAGTTTTCCAATTCACAAACTTGCGATTTATTTTCTGAAAACTCTCCAGATTACTTCTCTGCGATTCAAAGTGTTTTTCTTAAGTTTCAAATTTATCTTCTCGAAAAACAGAATCTGGTAATTTCTGATTATCTGATGAATCTTCTCTCTTAAAACCTTTGTTTCTTAAAATTTTATTGTCAATCGTTGATATCCTGTATTATGTTTTATTGTTTCTTGGTTTCCGCATATGTGATATTCTTAGTATTTATGCACAATTTTAACCGAATCTATCTTATCTGTAGATGATCACTCACGGTATGGGTAAAATAATGTGCAATTATGCGGAACTGGCATTAAGGATTGTCGAGGACAAGTTCGTACAATTTGGGGTTACAAAGGATCCGGAATCAATGGAAGTAGAGGAAATTCTGAAGAAAGCAGGACTTGAGAAATATTGTGCTGCTCACTGCAATCCAGTGATGCAGTATGAAGCCCTCGAATTCGTAAGGAATTTAAGGGTGGATACAAATGCTCCAGGAGAAGAACTACTTTCGACAGTCACCGGAGAAGAGATCAGACTGACGAATGAGGATATAACTCGTCTGTTCAGCCTACCAAAAGGATTTAATCTCGCTTTGCTCACTACTGAGGAGAATCAAGATGAGCCGATCGTAAACGAGCTCATCGAGAGAGGTGACAAACATCATACGTCGGGCTTTGTCGCCAATGCTCAAGAGGAAATATTGATTGTTGTTTGACATATTGTCAAAAAACAATTATGGGTATTTCATTCAAATTTCGATGCTCTTACATCCGTCAAAATCATGCAAAGATGGTTGCAATAATTGATGAGGCCAAGAACATCAATTGGCATGGGTTCCTAAAGGCAATTCTACTCCAAGAACATGATAAATTTGGAGTTGATGAGTGGAGGCAGGTCTATCTGAAGAAGAGGATCAGCAATCTCAACAAGGTTGCAGTTATCCTACAAGACAAAATGCCAAATGCCAAATGGGAAACAGAATGGATCAAGTCCTACAAGGCATTCCTCTCCACCACTTTAGCCATATTTGGGCCACCAGACGATGATATCGCGCCCACCCCCAAAAGACGAAGAAGGAAAAAAGAAGGAAGCAACCGTCTACACACCAGATGCCCCCGAAGAAGAAAAAGAAAACCGGTGAAGGCCCGGGAGAAGAGGCCAAGAAGGCAAAGCAAGCCTCCATGACTCGATGCTAGAAGATGAGTCGATGAAGAAAGAGCGCCAGATCGATCTGTTGATCACAAAAATCGTGTGAAAAATCGACACAGACAAAGCCTCTCAAGCCGAGAGCTCGCCACCATTCATTACGAGGAAGAAGACGAGACGAACGACCTCCTTCTCCTCCGCAATCGAAATGATTCACCACTCGCACTAATGGTCACGAAAGATGTCTCTCCTACTCTTCCACTCGCCTGAACACAGAAACTACATCGGTTCGCGAACCCGTAAAGCTTTGTGGAACCAGGTAGACTGCCTCCACAATGAACCTCTCTTGGTCGAGCCAATCGGACATCTTCCGCTTACTCAAGCACCACCAGAACCCTCCACATCTCATCAACCTGAATCTGGACAGACAATTCATGAGTCTAGATCATCAAAGACCATCACAGGGAAAATGGTCAGAATGCAAATCGAACGACAAATTGATGAGATGTATCCAGAACTGGTCGCCCATCCTTCTATTAGAGAAGAAGTTATGGAGATTCTCACCGGAGAGATCTCAGTTAAAAAAACTTCTCGATTTTATAATGATTATTGAACGGATGGGCGGTCTTGATGAGTTTGCGATTTTTGATTTCGATATGAGGAAATCTGCTAAAGTAGGATCACCAGCTGAGCTGATAACTACTGAATCTATCAAAACTCTGATCCACAAGAAGCTGGGGTTGCCTGAACAAGGAGAACCGAGATCGGCCAAGAAGCTCTCAAGCGATGCTACAATGAAGGATGCAGAGGAAGCCGATGATAGTGGAACCGTGCTTTGCAGTTCATGACCAACCACCGGAGACGCAAACAACTCAAAAAGATCCGGTGGACGCAAAAACATTCCAACATCTCACATCATCACGATCAACTTCGGAGATCGATCTTGTCTCAAAGATCTCCCCGAAAAGAAGAAGTTGAGGGAGTGATAGTTGATCGAGGCAGATTGGCCTCAAAGAAATAACAGATCAAAGGGAATTGGCTATTTCCCAGATTGAGGCAATCAAAGATCGGTTCTCCCAAATCACCGTGACCACCGTGGTTCCCGAACTTATAAAATCCGTTGATGACAAGTTTGATTCAGGGGACCAACAACAAGTTTTTTTTCCGATGCTCACCGAAAAGCTCGAATTGATGTAAGAGAAACTTGACAAACCCGATTTTGACACTCTCTCTTGCCATGGAATCTGCCAAGATCGAAATATCTCGAAGGTTCAACATCTAACCGCTCAAGTTCGGTGCTTATCATTGCAGAGATCTCAACAGGCAATATCGATCGATTTTGGATCCCTAACTTCCCACCTCCACTCTTTTTTTGATCAAACCAAAAAGGGGAAGGACAGAGTGAGAAACCAACCGACATGATTAGATCAACGAAAGACCTAATTGCATACGGTTGAAGCTTTATGGACAAAGACTAGACCATCTGGATCTCTTTGCTAACTAAGTCTCTCGAAAAGATGGAAAAAGTCAAAAGGCAAGAAAAATAAATTCTGCGGTCTTTGAGACATCACAACTGTACCAACCACTCGGACTAAAATAGTCACAAGAAGCACTAAATTATCTGAGCCGATAAAGAATGGGCCGAGAAACTCAAAAAAGAGCAGATTGCTGAAGAGGCCCGAAAAAGCGAAGAAGAAAGAAGGGCAGAAAAATTGACAGAGGCAGAAAATCTGAACAAAAAAAATCATACCCACGCTTGAGAGGTGAGGAACTGAAAAAAAATTCGAGTGATCATTTATTCCTACTAGAAACCCTAGCACCCGGAGGCGAATTCTCCAAATTATCTTCATCTGTAATGATTCATCTTCATAAGGTGTATCAAATATTGTACGTGTAAAGCTCGCAATACCACATCCTGGCTTGGTATGCCCCCAGAGTAGTCATTTCCCGACTAACTGGGTCAACAAATTCATCTTATTTACAGCTTATCGTACACGTACATATTTTGTTTGCGAGTTGTTATCAAATTAGCCACATAATACTCTCCGTAAAAAATGATTCGCGACAACTGGCGCTAGAAGGAGGGTGCTTCACCCAAAAACCAATCCATATACGAACCCTTAGAGAGTCGAGGCAAAAAAAATAAATAGAATGCCTCAATCTAGGAACACACAAATGGAGAGGTCGGGACAAAGCCGACCACACGACCGGAAAGAGGCTCATCGCCAGCCTCATAAAGATCAGGGAGTGGAGATTACCAATCTCGAGGATATTGTGAATGATTCGGCGGCCACAACCAAGGCCATCACTTTCTTGCTGCGAGCGCAGAAAGAGAGGGCTGAGAAAGAATTGGCCAAATTAGAAACTCAAGATCGTGAAGAGCGACGCTCACATACACCTGATAGTGAGCAAGTTAAAAAGAAAATTGCCAAACGGGCAAGTAAAAAAGCCGATGACACGTCTGATGACGAACAGCCTCAAGGATCTAGACCATCAGCGTTTGGACGTTTGAGGCTGTTGGGAAATTTATAGTTTTGATAAAAGTTCCAAAAACATATGTAATAGGACCAGTCAGACCTGTTAGCTGACTGATGTTTATATTACTGCTTATAGAATACCAGTTGATAATTAATGTATAGAACAACTGATGTAATAGATAGGTCGCATATTGAGGGGGAACCTCAATATGTATAAGTCAGATCTGAAGACTCAAAGAACAGTTGATATCCGACAGACCAGAATGCAAAAGAAGAACAGAAGATCAGATCGATCTGATCTAGTCAGATATCACAGCTGAAGTCATGAATCTCAAACTCAGAATACTTGAAGATCATATGACTTCCAGAAGATCAGACCAGAAGACCTACATCAGCCGAGTCTGCTAGTTGAAGTTAAGTCAACCGGCACCAGAAGACTCCATCAGGTAGACTGATCAGCCTTGACTGATCAGGTCAGCTCACCAGGTGAAAACTGATGTTTCACCTAATCACACGTCGATGATCTGAACAAGAAGAATGTCAACCTTAGTTGGAAGAACAACACTGAAAAGTGCGTCTGTTAACCAATAAGAACTAGACACGTATGATCGGAGCCGACAATTATGGGATTTGATGCTGCTCTCTCTAACGGCTATAAAATACAAGTTCACGCTTTCAGCCATGCCGTTCCTGAAGCACGTCACATCAATCCTGCAAACCTACCAAATATAGCCTGAAATTCAAATTGCTCTCCAACGGCTCTTTGATTTCAAGGTCTATAAATATGGGATCACACTTCAGAGTGAAGATACGAAAACACTGAACAATCAAGAAGCTCAAGCAATTATCAGATTTCCGCACGAAGAACACGATCAAGAAGATAATTTTTATAGTGTTCATCCCATAAGTTCTTAGCATTGAAATCTTTTCATCTAGCTGATAGGCTACATTAAACACTAGAAAAGATTTCACAGTTGGAACCAAAACAATCTTATCCAAACACAAGTTAGGTTAAGTTGTTTAGCAAGATTTCAGACTAGGGTTTCTAGTTCTGATTTCTGGGATCGGTTGAGTGAGAACTCCTTAAATATCTGTCGGTGTACTGTGTTGGACTAACACATAAATCTAAGTCCAGTTGGTTAAGTTGGTGCCCCTTGTGATAGGGAAGAGTGGACGTAGGACTGGTTTGTCCAAACCACTATAAATCTTGTGTGCCTTTACCGCTTTGATTAACTGTCTACACAATTGCATAACCTTTAAAGCGCATACATATTCTAAGTTGAGATCAGCTAGCACCAAGCTTCTGATCTGATCAAGCTTGACACTTCAGTCAACTGGTTTAAAGACTAACTTTGGAATCTGATTTATAAAAACTGGTTTTTCACGGGTAAAACTTAAGCTTCCGCACACATCAGTTAAACTGATAGTTACCGAACTTATCTGCCTTCTGGCGATTAATAAGTTGGTTATCAGTCTAAACTGATTCACTCGCACTCTGATTAGGCTAACTGCCATCACACCTGATCTGCACGAAAAGTTTTCAGAAGTCTATTCACCCCTCCCCTCTAGACTTCTACCCTCACAACCCGTTCGGGACCTACAGAGGCTCTCCGCCAAAGACCGAATCGGCAATAATAGGCGACAGGATCCAAGAAAGGAACAACCAATAAAAATGCCGCACCTTCAGATCTTCATGATCATCCGCATGCCGAACAAAAATCGGCGGGAACAAAATTGTTTATCCATCATCGATTGGGTAGTCAAGCACAAACTTGGAGAGGGGGACTGCCCCATCACGAGCATGACCCACTGGGTCCTCATGATGGGAAATAGCCACAATCTAAGTCTGTCAATCCCACAAAATTTGCGGAAATGCAAAAGGCCATCGAGGATTTACAGGCCAACCTGGCCGCGACCAAAGGCCATCCTCGAGCGAGCACAATACCGTGCTCGCCATTGTCACCGGCAATCATGGCGGCCAAAATACAAGAGAAAGTGGCGAAGTCCCGACCGCCAATTCCCATATTTGATGTTGAGTCTGACCCTCATGTCCATCTCAGCAAGTATTCAGATTTTATGATCGCATGGGGGCTACGGACGCAACACAGTGCCGATCATTCCCTATGACTTTGGGTGATCGGGCACATAGATGGTTTTCTACCTTGCCAACTGCGTCCATCACATCTTTCGCCCAATTGGGACAACAATTTCTGTCCCACTTTTCATCCATGTGTGCTCGCCCAGCGCCAAAACAAAGGTTGGTGCATTTCTCCCAACTAAAAGGTGAGTCTGATCGAGCATACATAGAAAGATTTGATAAATGTCTGTATGATGGGGCCCCAGTTGAAGAGGATGCCAAAATCCTTGCGGTGGTCGGGGCCTGACTCTAAATACTGATATGTGGAAGGTCATGTACCAAGACTGGCCGAACACATATTCAGAGTTCCGAGAGCGAGCGGCCAAAATCATAGCCATGCAAGATTTGCTCGCCCAATCACGATTGGGTCAGGAACCTACAACTAGAAAAGTTTTTGGGAAGAAAGTGATGAATCAAGGGGGTACAAACCCCCAGGCTCTTTCAAACCATTCGAAGAGAGAAGCGTACAAACGCCCTCTAAAGTCTTTTTGGCGTTTAAATGGAGACAATCTTTAACCAAATCAGAGATCGGGACATGTTGGAAAGGCCGAGAAGAATCATAATGGATAAACATCGGCTCAATGCTTCCAAATATTGTAACTACCACGAGTACATCGGGCACAACACTGAGGAGTGTCGCGACTTACTCCGCCAACTTTGGAAGCTATACGAAGATAATCGTCTTACCCAATTCTTGAAAAAAGCCGGTGGCGAGAGACTCGAACGTAAAAAAAGCGAGAAGATCGAAGGGCAAGACGAAAGGTCGAACAAACATCTGACAGTGATCCCGAAGAATCACGTAAGAGGTCCGAGTTATCTAGAAGAGGCCTCCTACTGTGGGAAGAGGTCGAGAAAGTCAAGAGATTCACATGATACGTCCTGAATATGGTCCAGTGGGTGGATATTACCAGGCACCAACATTATCGAACAGACGTAAGAAGATGGAGATGCGTGCCATGCAAAACATCCATCAAGTGAAGGTGGCGAGCACATCAGCTAACACGCCACCCTCACACCAAATCATGTTTTCAGAGGACGATCTCGACGGAATCATAACTCCCCACAATGACTCCTTAACCATCGATTTTCGCCTCCCGCCGGGTTGAAAGTGCACCGCCTCCCCGGTTGACACCGGAGCTTATCACGAACATTTTGTTTGTTGATACCGCCGCCAGATGGAAAAACAAGTTGGAGACTTGGCAGTTATATTGAACCGTGTAATCATACCATAATGGGTTTTGGGGAATCAGAATCCCGACCCCATGGTATGATTAGGTTAGAGTCGAAGTTAGAATCAACTCTGAATCCGGACATCCGACGAACTAGAATGCTAGATTTTGTAATCGTTGATGCTCCGTCTACTTATAACGGGTTCCTAGGTCACCCGTTTATTCATGAATTTAAAGCGGCCTGTTCTACGTATTACTATTGTATTAAATTTCCAACACAAGATGGAACAGGAAGCGTAAAAGGAGATCAGAAGAAAGCTCGAGATTGTTTGCTATCTTGCGCACCAGAAAAACAACGCATCGTCAATATGATGGAGCAAACATGGGAGATTGGTGAGCCAAGCCAGCGAGCAAATACCTCGCCTAAAGATCTTCCGACGAACATAAGTTCGACGAGCATAGCTCTTCGCCGACGAAAGCAGTGAAATCTTGCGAACCACGACTCGAGGTGACAACTAATTCCCCAAATCTCCTAGATCAAATGTATATTGATCAAAGAACGAAACAAAGCGGACCTAGTGCCTCGCATAGGCTTTGAACCCATGGAGGTTGATGATGAGCACCGGGGGTCCATCCAAGATCCTCGGTGGAAGCAAAAAAGAAAGCGAGCAACACCTGTCGAACAACTGGAGTCCATCAAAATCGACCCGAACAGACCCGAGTTAGAAGTGTTCATTGGTTCAGAACTACCTAAACCAATTCGAACAGAAATTATTGCTTATCTTCAAGCAAACTTGGATGTGTTCGCATGGTCGCAAGAAGACATGGTTGGCATTGATCCAAAACATTCATGCCACTCCCTCAACCTTGATCCAATACAAACTCCAGTTATCCAGAAGCGCAGAAAGTTTAGTCCGAAAAAATATGCGGCAATGAATAGTGAAATCAAAAAGTTGCTCGACAACAAACTGATTAGGGAGGTAAAATGCTCAAGATGGCTTGCGAACCCTATGCTCGTCCGCAAGTCTAATGGATCTTGGAGGCTGTGTATTGATTTCACGGATTTAAACAAGGCATGTCCGAAAGATAACTTCCCGATGCCGCATATCGATTATTTGGTCGATAATCTGAAGAGCCATGAACTCATGACTTTTTATGGATGCATTCTTTGGTTATCACCAAATACCTATGCACCCCCGACGATCAAAAGAATATGGCATTCTGCAGATGAAAAGAACATGTCTTGTTGGCAACGCATGCCGTTCGGATAAAGAATGCCAAAACATATCAACGTTTGGTGAACGAAATGTTCGACGAACACATCGGCCGAACAATTGAGGTATATATTGATGATGTTGTGGTTAAGAGTGAACATAAGGAAGACCACATCACCCACCTCGCACGAACATTCGATATACTCAGGAAGTACAATATGAAGCTAAATCCAAAAAAATGTAGCTTTGGGGTTCACTCAGGAAAATTCCTCGGACATATGGTCATCAACGAGGATCGGGTTTAACCCAACAAAGATTCAAGCCATGCTCGATATGCAAGCCCCCAAATGTGAAAAGAGGTCCAAAAGTTAACCTGGACGTTTAGCTTCCGTAGTTTATATTTATATCCGAACCGAGACAAATGCAAACCTTTCTTCGATACATTGAAGAAAGGGAAATTCGATGGACCGAGCATTACCAAAATGCATTCGAATCATTGAAGCGAGACCTTTGCGGATACTTTCGGACATCGTCTAAGCATGTTCGAGGCGAACAACTCTATCATATCTTCTTTGCGCATCCGAGCATGCGACAAGGTGGTGCTCGTCTGAAAGAAGGGACTATACACTTGCCCATTTACTATGTAAGCCAAGTGCTTAAGGAAGCCGAGCTCCGATACCCACCATTGGAAAAATTAGCATATGCCCTCGTCATGAGTGTTCGAAAATTACGACCATATTTTTTCAACCACTCAGTCGAGGTACTGACCACTTTCCCATTGCGCCAAGTCCTCCACCGACCCGAATCTTTGCCAGATTACTAAAGTTAGGCGGTAGAGTTAGAACAATTTGGCATTACGTTAAACCCAACAAAGAATGAAGGGCGGTATAGCCGATTTCATGGTCAAGTTGACATATCCTCAAATGCTCGAAAGAGCTATCGACCAACCATGGCATATGTATGTTGATGGCTCATCAACAAGTTTAAGAGCCGGAGCAGGCGTAGTTCACATCAGCCCAACTAGGCAAACATTCACAACAGCCATCCGTTTTGATTTCCCAGCTACAAATAATGAAGCCGAATATGAAGCTTTGATCGTTGGACTACAGATGGCAATGACAATTGGAATCCAGAGGCTGATGATTTATAGCGATTCTCAGATAATCGTTTACCAAGTGACAGGCGAGTACGAGGCCCGAGGCGAACATATAGCACAGTATCAATAGCTAGTGTAGGTCCCGAACGGGTTTAGTGAGGGCAGAAGTCTAGAGGGGAGGGGTGAATAGACTTCTGAAAACTTTTTTTCTTGGTCAGTGTGAGGTCAGTTAGCTTTGATCAGAGTCGAAAGTGAATCGGTTTGGGTGATAACCAACTTACTAATCGCTGAAGGCGGATCGATTCGAACTATCGCTTTAACGATGTGTCGCGGAAGCTTAAGTTTTACCCGTGTGAAAAACCGGTTTTGATAAATCGATTCCAAAGTTAATCTTTTAATCATTGATCAAGTGTCAAGTTTGATCGGATCGAAGCTTGGTGCTAATCGATCTCAACTTGGAATATGTATGCGCTTTTAAAGGTTGTGTGCGATTGTGTAATCAGTTAATCAAAGCGGTAAAGACACACAAGATTTATAGTGGTTCGGACAAACCAGTCCTCGCCCACTCTTCCCTATCACAAGGGGCACCTACTTAACCAATCGGACTTTGTTTTATGTGTAAGTCCAACACAAGACACCAACTAGATGTTTAAGGAGTTCACACTCAACCGATCCCGGAGATCGAACTAGAAACCCTATCTCGAAATCTTGCTAAACAACTTAACCTAACTTGGGGTTTGGGTAAGATTCTTTTGGTTCCAACTATGAAATCTTTTCTTGCGTATAAGCAGCCTAACAGCTAGATGAAAAGATTTCTTATGCTAAGAACTTATGGGATGAACACTTAATAAAAATTAATCTTCTTGTTCGTGTTCTTGTGCGGAAATCTGATATTAACTTGAGCTTCTTGATTGTTCAGCGTTTCCGTTCTTTTTTTTTATACTCTAAAGTGTAATCCCATATATATAGACCTTGAAATCAAAGAGCCATTGGAGAGCAATTTGAATTTCAGGCTATATTTGGTAGACTTGCAGTATTGATGTGATGTGCTTCAGGAATGGCATGGCCGAAAGCGTGAAAAGTGTTTTTATAGCCGTTCTGAGAGAAGCATCATCAAATCCCGCAATTAAAGCTCCGATCATACGTGTCTTGTTCTTATTGGATAACAGACTCACTTTTTAGTGATGTTCTTCCAACTAAGCTTGACATTCTTCTTGTTCAGGTCATCGACGTATGATTAGGTGAGACATCAGATTTCACTGGTGAGTTTGATCGGTCTGAATCGATCGATCTACCCGATATAGTCTCCGGTCTTGGGTTGACTTAGCTTCAACTAGCGATCAATGATGTAGGTCTTCCGGTCCGACGATCTTCGGAAGTCATCGATCTTCAAGTATTCTCGAGTTTGAGCTTCATGACTTGGTGAGATATCGACTAGATCGGATCGATCGATCTTCGTTCTTCTCTAGCGATTCGGCACATCGGATGATCGGTTGTTCTTTGGATTTTCAGATCTGACTTATACATATTGAGTTTCCCCCTCAATATGTGACCTATCTATTACATCAGTTGTTCTATACATTCATTATCAACTGGTCTCCTATAGCAGGTAATATAAACATCGGTCACCTAATTGTCCGATCGTCCTATTACATGTGTTTTTGGAACTTTCATCAAAACTATAAATTTCCCAACAATTTCCCCATTTTTGATGAAACCAAAACACTTTGAGAAACCAAATCTGATTGATAAAAAATAGAAACCGATTAAGAGCACATAATCGAGAAGACAATGAGACTTTGTCTTAGGATCGAAAAATAAACTTTTCTCATTAAAAATGTTGATTACATGTTACATCGAAAAAGTTTGAAAATAAAACAAATGATCTGAGTAGTCTTCTCGATTCTTCACTCTTTAGGCTTGTATCCTTCGGCATCTCTCTTTGATCTTGAGGTACGTTGAAAATCGATAAAGTTTCCATTTGACATCATCGATCTGCGAGGATCGGTTATGTCTTGCGTTCTGCACGGGATGTCAAAATAGAATCTTTGAAATGCCAGTCTGTCAAATGAGCCATCTGCCTTCTTCGAGTACTCCAACAGATCATACTCTTGGCGAGTTATTTTTACATTGATAAGCTTGGCCTCATTTTCCAGATACTTCAGAAAATCCGGGTATTTATTTTCTAACCAGTTGAGGAATTCTTCATCAGGAGATTCTTCTTGTGGAACAAGATTAAGAACAAAGGCATCCAGAAGCCATTCACTCCTGATCTTATTCCATTCCTCAAATTTCTTAGCATGCGCAGCAGTTTTTGGGATGATCTCATCAACTCTTTCTTTGGCGGCTTAGGTTACGTATGCACGGATTTTCCAAATTTCCTTTCTTCGCTCTCAATCTGAATTTCTTCTTCAGATTTTCTGCCTCTGCCAATTTATCTGCCCTTCTTTCTTCTTGGCTTTTCCGGGCTTCTTCAGCTACCTGCTCTTTGGACATCTTTTCAGCCAATATCTTATCTGTCTGTATCTGGCTAGCTGTGCTTCTTGTGACTATCTCAGTCCGAGTTTGTGATGTCCCAGCACCCATTATGTCAGTTGGTTTCTCATTCTGTCCTTTCCCCCTTTTTGGTTTGATCAAAAAGAGTAGTGAGGTGGGAGGTCAGAGAACCAAAGTTGACTGCGATCGCCCTGTTGAGATCTGCGACGGATACGCCTTGAGTTTGAGCAGTTAGATTTTGAATCTTGATATCACCTTTCGGTCTTGACAGATTCCATGGCGATGAGAGAGTTTTTATCGGTTTGTCAAGTTTCTCTTCTGTCGATTCTAGCTTGTCGAAAGCATCGAAAAAAAACTTGTTGTTTATCCACTGAGTCGATTTGGCATCAACGGTCTTTATCGATTCGGTTGACGCAGATGACACCTGATTTAGGAGAACGATCTTTGATTGCCCCAATCTGGGAAATAGTCAATTCCCTTTGATCTGTTATTTCTTTGATGGCAATCTGCCTTTGATCAGCTATCAGTCCCTAAACTTCTTCTTTCAGGAGATCTTTGAGACAAGATTTGATCTCCCGAAGTTGATCGATAGTGGCGTGTGATGTTGGAATGTTGGGTGTCACTTGATCCGATTCATTGTTTGTGCCTCCAATGGTTGGTCTTGAATCGCTAAGACACTAGCTCCACTATCATCATCTGACTCTGCATCTTTCATAGTAGCATCTGCCGGGGAGCTTCTTGGCGATTTCCATTTAGCCTTGATCGATCGGCCCCTGACTTTACGTGGATCGAGCTTTAATTGAATCACCGTTATCACTCGGTGGTGATCCTACCCTAGCGATTTTCTCATATCAAAGTCAAAATCGCAAACTCATCGGCACCTCCCATACATTTCTCGATCATTATAAAATCGGAGAAGCTTTTTAAACGGAGATCTTTCCATGTGAGGATCTCCAAAACTTCCTCTCTGATTACAGGATGGGCGACCAGCTCTGGATACATCTCATCAATTTCTCGCTCGATTCGCATTCTGACCATTTTCCCTGTGATGGTCTTTGTTGATCTGGACTCAGGAATTGTGCATCGGTTCGGTTTGATGAGATGTGGAAGGTTACTGTTGTGCTTGAGTAAAACGGAAGTTGGTGATCGGTTTGACTGCGAGAGGTTCTGCTTTGTGGAAGCGAATGTGCTACGGTTCCACATCAGGTAAGCTTTCTGGTTCGCGAACTGATGTAGTTTCAAGTTCGCGGGCAGGTGGAAGAGTAGGAGAAACATGCTCAGCAGCCAGTAGTCGTAGTGGTGAATCAGCTCGAGCTTGAGGAGAAGTAGATCGTTCGGCTTGTGCTTCTTCCTCAGAATGAACTGGCGAGCTCTCATCTTGAGAAGCCTGCCTGTCTGATTTTTCACCTGATTTTTGTGTTGTAACAGACTGATCTGGCGCTCTTTCTTCATCTGACTCATCTTCAAGCATCAGAGTCATGGAGGCTTGCTTCGCCTTCTTCGGCCTCTTCTCCTGGGCCTTCACCAGTTTTCTTTTCTTCTTCTGGGGGGCATCTGGTGTGGACGAAGTTGCTTCCTTGCTTTTTCCCTTCTTTGACTTTGGGGGGGTTGGCCGCATATCATCGTCTGGTGGCCCAAAAATGGCTGAAGTGGCTGTGAGAAAGGCCTTATAGGACTTCAGTCCATTTTGTTCCCATTCAGCATTAAAGGTTTATCTTTTTCGAAATAACCGCAACCTTGTTGAGATTAGCTGATCTTTTTCTTCGAGATATACACCTCGGTTCATTGACTCCAAATTTCTCATGTTCTTGGAAGCGAGAATGGCCTTCGAGGAACCCGTGCGAATTGATGTTCTTGGCCATCAATTATTGCGACCATCTTTGTACATTTTGACGGATGTAAAACATCTGGGCTGAATCTGATACCCATAATTGTTTTTGACAATATGTCGAACAACAATCGGTATTTCCTCTTGAGCATTGGCTTTGACAAAACGGCGTATGATGCTTATCGACCTCTCGAAGAGCTCTTTTTTATCGGCTCATCTTCGTTCTCCTGTAAATGAAGCGGTGAGATCCGTCCTTTTGGTAGGCCGAGCAGACGGGTTATATCATCATTCGTCGATCCGATTTCTTCTCCGTTATTTGCCGAGAAGCGGTTCATTTCCGGAACGTCCAGATCCACTCTTAAATTCCTTAGGAATTCTAGTGCTTCATCTTTGCATCCTTTGGATTGCGAAAGAGCGTATAAAAATTTTTTCAAGGCCTTTAGAAATTTGCTCGACCTCCATGGATTCCGGATCCCGAGTGATATTGAACTATTTAACTTATCATCCACAATCTTTGTTGCGTTCGCATAATTGCACATTATCTTTCCCATTCCGTGGGTGGCCATCTACAAAGGATGGACCCGATTAAAGTTGTGCATATATATATAAGAACATCACATATCACGGAAACCAAGAAACAATAAAGCATAACACAGGATAAAAAAATTTAAGATCAATGGATTTAAAAAAGATACATCAAATAAACATAAATTACCGATTCTGTTTTTCGGAAGATGATTTTGAAACTTAGGAAAAACACTTTGAATCTGAGAGAGAAATAATCTGAGTTTTCGGAGAATAAATCGCAAGTTTGTGAAATGGAAAACTCGATATGGTTTTTGATGAACTTTATAAAGACGAGGAGGAGAAAAAGAAGACAAGATTTGGAAGATCAACCGTTTGAAAAGATTAAACGCTCCAGATTAAGCGGTTTTTGATCGTAGGGTCGAAAAAACGCGTCTAAAAACCTTTTGGATTTAAAAGCACATTTAGTAGCAGTTAATACATGTTCCCCACGTCCGCATTAAATGATTTGCAGGGAATACGTCACAAGTATAATGGGTACAGTAAGGCAAATAATATCAGATAAGATCCGATAAATAAGTAAAGAACAAGGGAAAAGAAAAGCGTATCTGGTTGACTGATATTGTAATCAGTCAATACCACTTGTCCGTGTTGATTTCACTTGTTGATCTTAGTATTCTGCCTAAGCCTTAAAATTACCCAACTGATCCTTTTCAACTGATCCGCTTCACTTTGCATCTGAATTGTTGAAGTTTCAAGCTCAACTGATCTTCCTTGAATATGTCTGATTTCCCTTCTGATCCTCCTTGATCAGTTGAAGTTCCCCCTTCAACTGATATTCCTGTTTTCCCATAGACTGATATATCTGATTTGTTGAGGTTTCAAGTTCAACTGATCTTCCTTATCTGATCAGTTTCGTATGTATCAGATTTTGGTTGACCTAATTTGATTCTTCTCAAGTCAATCCAATTCTTGGGATAAGTGTTACCGCCAAAACTTAGTCTAGAATAGTAGCTTCTATTCCCTAAGTTGGCGCGATTTGACATGCGTAATTATCGTCTGTAAATCTTGATATGTCAATCAGCCGTAAATTTATCCAATTATCAGTCGCGTGATTTCTACACGCTGTCCTTTTGGTGCAGATTTCTCTAAAAGGTTTTGAGAACTCGAATTTGCATTTGCACCCTTGCTTGGCCTCTATAAATTGGACCAATGTTTTACACAACATAACCCTTTCACCATACTTATCTTCTTTGTAAAATCATGCATTCTGGTGAACCCTTATTTCCGGTGAAACTTCCGGCAAACACCTTTACCCCTTTTTCAATGATTTCAGCTTCTCAAATCAACCACCTGTAAATCCCCCCTTTTCGTTTTTAAATCGTCATCAAAGATTTCACATACGATTGTTGCAAAGCTTCTCTACCACCATGGTGGCGGCCTTTCTTGTTAGGTAACCCGAAGAGACACTTCTCCCCTAACCGTATGCACCTTGTGTGTCTATCTGGATGACGGAACTACCATCAACAGACTTAGTCGAAAATGAACGTGAGTTTGATATGCGATCTTGATCAGTCAACAACTGATCTTCGTATATCAACTCACCATTTAACAGCTGGAGAGCCCACTGACTCTTTCTTAGGGCTCCTGGCTTAAAAATCCTATCAAGGCCGCTCTCGCTCCACTGGTTTTAGCTTCAGCGATCGGCTTAGGATTATTTTAAAGCCTCTCTCACCCTTGTTAAGTGGGGGAAAATGAGAGCATCAGATCTAAAATCTCTCTCTCCCCTGCTCTTCTTGGGTTAGGATGAGGGTTTAGGGTTATAACTTTAAAGGTTTAGGGTCTAGGGTTTATGTACTGACCTCCGGGTCCTCTTGTACTTGTATCTTGTAATGTAACCTGACCTTCGGGTCTTTATCAATGAAAATTTCTGTTATTTCATTGTTGTGTAAAATTCCTGTATTCTTATGCGATTTTAAGCTTTAATCTTGTGAATACCACTTGTGAATCTTGCTTGTTGAATATCAGCTTAATCGACTTATAAAGTATAACTGAACAGATTTAATCAGATAATTCTTTAAACGATCAGTTCCTTTAATGTGATAAACGTTAAATCTGATCAGTACCTTCTCATATCAGTTCCTTGACTTATCTTCTGATCAGTTGAGATACCAAATTCAACTGATTTTACTTGAACTGATTAGTTTCTCAACCAACTGGTTCTGGAGATCATTCCATCAAACATTTTAGGTGCATTTTCTCCAAGATCCAGAAGCCCTAGCTCATTGCATAATTCTCTGAATCGATCTCAAATTAGTGGCTTGGTTAGAATATCGACTTTTCTGTATATCGATGAATCTTTTCCATTCGATATTCTTCTTTTCAACATGATCTCTTATAAAATGGTGTCCGACATCCACATGCTTGCATCTTGTATGTAGAACGAGGATTACGAGTGATTGCAATAGACTATTATTTGCACGTAAAATAGGTACATTCTTAGCTTCAATGTTGTAATCCTCACCGCCGACTAAGCCGAGCAATTGGGAACAACGACTTCCTGCGCCATATATTCTCGCTTCAAATAGTAGATGTCGCAAATCGATGTACCGCTTTTTGAAAACCACGAGATCGGTTTTACTTCCTAAGAACCGACAAGTTCCCGAGGTGGATTTTCATCAATCTTGCAACCTCCATAATCGTAATCGAGAATACCCACTAAGCTCTAGATTATCATCGATGGGTAAAATAAACCAAGGTTTATTGTCCCTTCAGATACTTAAGAATCCGCTTAGTCTGCTTCTAGGTGGCTTATCATTGGATTTGCTCGAAATCGCACATACACCCCTTCGAAAGGTTATATCCGGTCCTATTTGGCGGTCGGTATAGTAGAGATCCAATGAGAGCCCTATATTCTTTCCGATTTGTTTTCGACCATCCTCATCTCGATCCATCTTGAATCCAATCATCATAGGAATTTTGGCTTCTTTTACAATTTTGAACTCCAAACTTAGCCAATAAATTCCTAGTGTACTTTTGCTTGGCGAGATGAATATCCCTTCATACTTTGCTTTACTTGAAGACCCGTAAAGTAATTCATCGACCCATCATGGACATCTCGAATTTCCCTTGCATCGGTTTCTTTGAATCTTTCACATAGACTCTTGTTAGGAGATCCGAAGATGATGTCGCCCACGTGAGATCCGAACCATCAGAATATCTTTTCCATCTTCTATTCTGAATAAGGTTCTGTCCACTGTTCCTTTAGTGAACCCACTTTCGATCAAGAACTGAGAGAGTGTATCATACCATGCTCGAGGAGCTTGTTTGAGCCATAAAGAGCTTTTAAATGGCAATACACTTGGTTGTTCTTTTCAAAGCACGGAGGTTGTTAGACATAAACTTCCTCTGCTAGTACCCCTTTTTAAGAAAGCACTCTTTCGTCCATCGATACACAATGAACCCTCTGTGGGAAGCATATGCGAAATGAAATTATGGCTTCTAAAGCGGCGGCGATCGGTGCAAAGGTCTCGTCATAATCAATTCCTTCAGATTGTGAATACCCCTTAGCAACAAGTCTTGCCTTATTTCTGGTGATGACATTTTTCTCATCTCTCTTGTTCTTGAAACCCACTTCGTGCCAATTACGTCTTGATGATTTGGTCTGTCTACCAGTTCCCAAACTTGATTTCTCTCGAACTGTTCCAGCTCCTCTTGCATGGCTAGAATCCAGCTTGCGTCTTGTAGAGCTTCCTCTATTGTTGTTGGTTCCTTCATAGACAAATAACAGCAATACATGGCACTTTCACCAATCCGATGTCTAGTTTTAACTTTATCAGATGGGTCTCCGATGATCAGATCAGTTGGATGACTGGTTATCCAGGTCCTTCTGTTCTGATTTGCGTCGGTTTGGAGAACATCGTCCGTTTCTGATAAAATTTCATTACTAGCGATTGGGAGTGGTGTAGAGTTATGATCCACTTGATAAGAACAAGTCTCAGCTGATGTTGGACTCATCATGTCTTCGATGTCTCCGTTCGTGGAACTTCAGTGTTCCCCCGAACCGGATGGTTCGGTTGATCTTATCTCGGTATGTCGAACTTCTTCATCGACAGTTTTTCGTACCTTAGGATCTGATTGATCTGGTGAATCAGCTAGATCTGGTGAATCAGCTAGATCTAGAATGTATATTGTTACAGTTTCTGATTCTTTTTCCTTGATCGTTAGCTGATCCATTTTCCAACATCGAGTTACGGTTGATCGGTACTTCTTGTTCTTGAGGCAGATTTCTCTTGATCAGAAGATGCTTCATCAAAGACTACATGGGGTGTTTCTTCCACAACTAGGGTTCGTTTGTTGTAGACCCTGAAAGCCTTGCTAGATGAGGAATATCCTAAGAATATACCCTCATCTGACTTGGCCTCAAAGGTTTTCAACTGACTCTTCCCTTTGTTGTGTATGAAACACTTACACCCAAAAAAATGGAAGTAAGAGACACGAGGTTTTCTGTCCTTCCACAGTTCATAGGGTGTTTTGTAGTGAGCCTTAGTCGAAGACATCTGCTACGAGTGTGGCATGCAAAGTGTTGATTATACGCCCGAAAACGGCTTGGTATTGCATGTTCAATTAACCCGTGCGGCGAACTTCTTTGAGAGTTCTGTTCCTCCGCTTCGCTACTCCATTTTGTTGTGGCGTCCTTGCGGTGATGTTTCATCTTTCAGATACCAAACTTAGAGCAAAAATCGATTAATAAAAGAGTTCGAAAATTTCATACCTTTATCCGATCGATTTTTACTACAATCGACACCACCCTTCTCATTTTGTAATCTTTTTAGCGGCTCGGGTATCTTCGTTTGTCGTCTCATTCTTCTTATGTAAGAATATAACCCGTAAACTTGGAATAGTCATCCACGATTACGAGTATATTTCCGTTGTTGAGATCGACCGTGTAATCGGGTCCAAATAGATCCATATGAAGCAACCAGAAGATTTTGGATGCCGGTCCGAAATTCCTTGAATGAAGCTTTTGACTGTTTTCCCTTCGACATGCGTTACATGTCTGATCCTTTGAAAATACTTCATTCGGAAGTCCTTCCACTAGAGACATCCTTGCTATCTTATTAAGAGTTTTAAAGTTCAGATGGCTCATTCTTTTGTGCAAGAGCCAACCAATTACTTTTAGGAACTCTTGACAATCGAGCATGCATTTTTTGGGCAACTGTTCCAATCATCCGTAGATCGTCCCTTTCCTTGAACCAGTTAGCAAAATCTATTGAGTGGCTCGATTCTTGATAGTGCATTGGTCAGTCGAGAACTCAACACTGAATTCGTTGTCGTAGAATTGTGAAACCGATAATAGGTTGTGCTTCAGACCTTCGACATACGAGACTCTAGTTACTTGTACATCATCATTCTCTAAGGTTCCGAATCCTTTGGTATAGCCAAAGTTATCATCACCGAAGAGTGCACGCGGGTGATGAGATGTTTGCTTCCAGTCATGTGCCTTGAGCATCCACTATCGATGTACCAGATAGTTGCTTTGAGCTGATGAGATGTTTGCTTCCAGTCATGTGCCTTGAGCATCCACTATCGATGTACCAGATAGTTGCTTGCACACCTCCTTTGTTTGCCAAACCCACGCGATCCTACAGCCAAATCAGGCTTTAGGTACCCCTTTTGGATTGGGTCCTGAGGGGTTAGGATTAGTTTTGGGGATCCATACAAACAGAGCACTTCTATTGTGATCAGTTAGATCAGAAGGCCTGATTTGTCTCACATACCTATCAACATAATCATACGTCTCTTTATATGCTTTCTGATTAGTGTGATTATTAGTGTGAACCTTGGATGACTTAGAAGACTTGGGATTTATCTTTTCTGTTTGTCTTTTTTTTCATCCAAAGGTTCAAAAAGCGGACCTAGATTTACGATTATAGGGGTAGGTACATTTGCTACCATCAAAAGATTCATATCTTTTTCGGCATAGGTGGTTTTTGCGGTTTACGAAGCATGCTTATTAGGCAAATGACCTTGATTGGGTCTCGATTGGACTTCCCTTTTCTGAGTTGTTGTCTTTTTCGATTCTTCGATCTGTTGATCGAGTTGAGTCTCTTCGTCTGAACCGGGTTCTTCTGTTGATTCCTCGGTGATGCTTTACCGATTGGGGTCCATTTCTGTTCCCATTCGGTTGGGCACCGCACCTTACCTACTCAACCCGGTCTTTTTTTCCTTATTAGATACATGTTTGGCTTTTGGTGTATCTTTGTTTCGAAACTTCGTCTGATTACACCTTTTTTAGATGAATCGGTAGGGGCTTTTTGAGGATGTGGAAGGGTTCTCATACCCAAGTCCTTCTTGTTAATCGTTGTTCGAAAATAGGTGTTCATGTCTTGAACGGTTTTAGTTGATTTTGTAAAAACCTCTATTTTCTTCTACGCATTATCCTCGATGATTTTAGACTTTCATGCTTTTGGAATAGCTCATCGAATTTTGCTTGTAGGATTTTGAAGTCATCGAACTTCTTTGTTTGTTAATTGCGGTGATCTTTGATCTGCTTCTCGATCGAAGCTTTAACTTCGAAATTTTAAATTCCTCGGTTGCCTTCTCGGCGGTTTATACCGATTTAAGTTCGAGAGGCTTTCTTGAGATCATTCTCTTTAGCAAGATGATTATTTACGGTCCTCGACTTGTCATTTTAAACTTCCACTATAGCATAAGTGTTCTCTTGCATTAGAGATCCTCAAGCAATTGCTCAAAGTAAAATTTGCATGTCAATCTCCCAAAGGTGTGCTAATGATAGCAGTGTAGAAGCGAAAGAGCGAGGTTTGGAGGTTACCTCAGATTGGTCCTCCTTGGCCATCGAGGCATCTCATCATCATCCCGAAGAGAATATCGATCTTCATTTCCATAGAAGTCAACAACACCTTCCGATCGGGGCGAAATCTTCTACAGAGGAGTATCCGTAATCCTCGAGAGGGCGAATCTTTAATCGTCGATTCTCGACGTGTCAAGAACCATGGGCTTTTTCCGTCATTTGTCTGCTGCTCTCTTCATTCTCTTTTCTTCCCTTTCTCTTGGCGTCCAAAGTCCAGGCGGTCTGTACAGTAGTGACTGTTCTATGTAAGAGATGAGATGTTTGCTTCCAATCATGTGCCTTGAGCATCCACTATCGATGTACCGGATAGTTGCTTTGCACACCTCCTTTGTTTGCCAAACCCACGCGATCCTGTGACCCAAATCGGGCTTTAGGTACCCCTTTTGGATTGGGTCCCGAGGGGTTAGGATTAGTTTTGGGGATCCATACAAACGAGCACTTCTATTGTGATCGGTTAGATCGAAGAAGGCCTGATTTGTCTCCCCATACCTATCACAACATAATCATACGTCTCTTTTATATGCTTTTCGATTAGTGTGATTATTAGTGTGAACCTTGGATGACTTAGAAGACTTGGGATTTATCTTTTTTACGTTTGTCTTTTTTTCATCCATTGGTTAGTTCAAAAAGTGACCCTAGATTTACGATTATAGGGGTAGGTACGATTTGCTACCATCAAAAGATTCATATCTTTTTCGGCATAGGTGGTTTTTTGGTTTACGAAGCATGCTTATTAGGCGGTGACCTTGATTGGGTCTCGATTGGACTTCCCTTTTCAGTTGTCTTTTTCGATTCTCGATCTGTTGATCGAAGTTGAGGTCTCTTCGAAGAACCGGGTTCTTCTGTTGATTCCTCGGTGATGCTTTTACCAGTTGGGGTCCATTTACGTTTCCCCCGGTTGGGCACCCCTGCCTTACCCGCTCAACCGGTCTTTTTCCTTATTAGATACATGTTTGGCTTTTGGTGTATCTTTGTTTAAACTCGTCCCGATTACACCTTTTTTAGATGAATCAGTCGGGGCTTTTGAGGATGTGGAAGGGTTCTCATACCCAAGTCCCTTCTTGTTAATCGTTGTTCGAAAATAGGTGTTCATGTCTTGAACGGTTTTAGATGATTTTGTAAAAACCTCTATTTTCTTCACGCAGATTATCCTCGATGATTTTAGACTTTCATGCTTTTAATAGCTCATCGAATTTTGCTTGCGAGGATTTTGAAGTCATCGACTTCTTTGTTTGTTAATTGCCAGCTGATCTTTGATCTGCTTCTCCTGATCAGAAGCTTTAACTTCCAGAATTTTAAATTCCTCAGTTGCCTTCTGAACAGTTTCAGCCGATTTAAGTTCAGAGGCTTTACTGAGATCATTCTCTTTAGCAAGCTGATTATTTACGGTCCTCGAACATCATTTTCAAACTTCCACTATAGCATAAGTGTCTCATTGCATTAGAGATCCTCAAGCAATTGCTCAAAGTAGAGTGCAGGTCAATCTCCCAAAGGGTGTGTGCTAATGATAGCGGTGTAAAGCGAAACAGAAAGCGAGTTTGGAGGTTACCTCATTGGTCCTCCTTGGCCATCGAAGGATCTCATCATCATCCGAAGAAATATCAGATCTTCATTTCCATAGAAGTCAACAACACTGGCGATCGAGGCCAAATCTTCTCTACAGAGGAGTATCCGAGAATCCTCGGAGGGCGAATCTGAATCGTCAATTCTGACGTGTCGGGAACCATAACTTTTCCGTCATTTGTCTGTTGCTCTCTTACGTTTCCTCTTTTCTTCCCTTTCTCTTGGCGTCCCGAGTGCAGGCGGTCTGCTTGTTTGTAGTGACTGGCTTCTCACAATTGAAGCACGCTCCTTGATCCACGACCTTTTCTTCGGTGAATCAACTCCGTCAGTATGATCTATCGGTGATTTTCCTTTTCGATAGTAATCTGAGCTTCTTACATGCGATTGGTTATCTCTTCTCTCATCATTTAGATTATCTCTTTTCCTTTCATCTCTGTGATCTCTCCGATCATCGATCACAGTTCTTCTCGGAGATCCGTTTGTCTGATCTCCTATCTCTTCCTTGGCTATGTTGATAATCTTTATAGAATCTTCGATACTTACCAAGTTGGACGTTTGACTTTTCAAGCTTCCTGGTAAGCAGAGCGATCTGTTCTGCCTGACTCATTATATTCCCAATGGGTTCGTTGGCCTTCGTTTCTGCTGGCTTTTTGCCTAAAAAGCGGCCGATTTTGAAGTTGAGGCTTCAAATGGGCACCTCATCTTCATCGAACATTGTCTCTTTCAATCAAATCGAACTTCGTGAGCTTTAAGGCTCAAGAACAAGCTACTTGGCTTCATCTTTGAAATGTCTTGGCAATCCTTGATTACCGTGACCTTCATGTCCCATTTCTTGGTGAGAGACCTTAGGATTTTGTAGTTGATATCTTTATCAGACATCTCTCTACCAAGTTCTTGAAGCTTGTTTATAGACATTGTAATCCTTCCATCGAGTTCGTTGATGGTTTCGTTGGGCAACATCTTTAGTTTTTCGAACTTCACCGGTTAAACTTTGTAGACTTGTCTTTTTTCTGTTCATTTCCTCGCATATCTCAAATAGAGTATCCCATTGCTTTTCGATTTTGAGATATTTAACCTTTTCCTTGGTGACCTTATCCATTATTTTCATGATAATATGCCTTGCAATAGTATCTAGAGTGTGCAGTTTCCTTTCCTCTGCATCCATCAAAGCTGGGCTTTTTCGCACAAGACTTCCCGGTGCAAAGTCTGGATCTCCTCCGACTGCAGGGTTGTCGTAATAAATGATGATGGGTCCTCTTTCGATGACTTCCATCATTCTGCCGCTTATCGAACCTAGATGGTTGGACATATATATGGCCCAATCTGCATACTCATCGATTGAAAACTTGGCGGATCATGATACATACCGAGGTGTTATCCATCTTTGAGTGATTTTGGAAAATGAATGAGTTTTAAAAATGGTTTTTCAAGATCGATTCGATCGACCACAAAGATTCTTCCTCAAGAATCGATGATACACAAAAGTCGATTGGTTACAGAGAACCAACCGCTCGATACCACTTGTAGGTCCTTAACGGGTTTAGTGAGGGCGTAAGTCTAGAGGGAGGGGTGAATAGACTTAAAAACTTTTGTGCAGATCGTGTGAGGTCATTAACTTTGATCAGTCGCGAGTGAATCGGTTTGGGTGATAACCAACTTACTAATCGCTGAAGGCGGTCGGTTCGGTAACTATCGGTTTAACTGATGTGTCGGGAAGCTTAAGTTTTACCCGTGAAAAACCGGTTTTGATAAATCCAGATTCCAAAGTTAATCTTTTAATCATTGATCAAGTGTCAAGTTTGATCGGATCGAAGCTTGGTGCTAACCGATCTCAACTTGGAATATGTATGCGCTTTAAAGGTTGTGTGCGATTAGTAATCGCTTAATCAAAGCGGTAAAGGCACACAAGATTTATAATGGTTCGACAAACCCGGTCCTACGTCCACTCTTCCCCTATCACAAGGGGCACCTACTTAACCAACTGGACTTTGTTTTATGTGTAAGTCCAACACAGTACACCAACTAGATGTTTAAGGAGTTCACACTCAACCGATCCCAGAGATTAGAACTAGAAACCCTAGTCTGAAATCTTGCTAAACAACTTAACCTAACTTGGGGGTTTGGGTAAGATTGTTTTTGGTTCCAACTATGAAATCTTTTCTTCAGTATAAGCGACCCTAACAACTAGATGAAAAGATTTCTTATGCTAAGAACTTATGGGATGAACACTTAATAAAATTAATCTTCTTGTTACGTGTTCTTGTGCGGAAATCTGATATTAGCTTGAGCTTCTTGATTGTTCAGCGTTTGTTTTTTTTTTATACTCTAAAGTGTAATCCCATATATATAGACCTTGAAATCAAAGAGCCGTTGGAGAGCAATTTGAATTTCAGGCTATATTTGGTAGACTTGCAGTATTGATGTGATGTGCTTCAGGAATGGCATGGCCGAAAGCGTGAAAAAGTGTTTTTATAGCCGTTCTGAGAAGCATCATCAAATCCGCAATTGCCGACTCGATCATCGTGTCTTGTTCTTATTGGATAGCAGACTCACTTTTTAGTGATGTTCTTCCAACTAAGCTTGACATTATTCTTGTTCAGATCATCGACGTATGATTAGGTGAGACATCAGATTTCACATGGTGAGCTGACCTGATCAGTCTGAACTGATCAGTCTACCTGATAGAGTCTTCTGGTGCCGGTTGACTTAGCTTCAACTAGCGGATTTCGGTGATGTAGGTCTTCGGTCCGATCTTACGAAGTCATCCGATCTTCAAGTATTCGAGTTTGAGCTTCATGACTTCAGCTGAGATATCTGACTAGATCAGATCGATCTGATCTTCTGTTCTTCTCTAGCATTCTGGCCTGTCGGATATCAGTTGTTCTTTGGATTTTCAGATCTGACTTATACATATTGAGTTTCCCCCTCAATATGTGACCTATCTATTACATCAGTTGTTCTATACAATCATTATCAATTTCTCCTATAGCGGTAATATAAACATCGATCCCAATGTGTCTGACTGGTCCTATTACATGTGTTTTTGGAACTTTCATCAAAACTATAAATTTCCCAACAGCTAGCAAAAGAATTGCTCGAGCATTTTGAACAAGTTTTCATTGAGCAATTACCACGATTGGGTAATTAGATTCGTTTGATGCTTTGCACGCTTTAATGCAGGGAAGGAGTGACGAACACAACAGGCATTGTGGTCGTCACAACTTGTTCGCCATCAGTTCCCAGAATCATGATCGCACAAATAACAGGCGAACAAGAGACTTGGATGACCCCAATCCTGAGTTACCTACAAAAGAGACTTCTCCCTGACAATAAGGCACAAGCTACTCGCCTCAGATTACAATATGCTCGTTATACTATCATAGACGAGCGTTTATACAAAAGAAGCTTCTCACTTCCACTTTTGAAGTGTATTACTCCTGAAGAAGGTCGTGTACTTCTGGAACAAATCCATGAAGAAGTATGCGAAAATCATACGTGTGGGCTCGTTCTGGCGCACAAAATAATCAGACAAGGTTATTATTGGTCAACCCTCAAAAAGGATTCGCTCGTGTATGCTCGCGCTTGCCACAGATGCCAGGTACATGCTCCACTTATTCATAGCCCACCTGAAGAATTAGTGTCAGTTTATAGCCCATGGCCATTTGCTAAATGGGGGATCGATTTGATCGGCCCGTTTCCCTCGCACGCGTCGGGAGAGTAAAATTTCTTTGTGGTTGCCGTGGATTACTATACTAAATGGGCGCGAGGAAGCCGAGGCCATTGTCAAGATCACCGAACAAAGAATGTGGAACTTTGTTTGGAAGAATATCATTTGTCGATTAGGCTTCCCAATCATTAGTAACCGATAACGCAAACAGTTCGATGGAAGTGAATTGCACGCACCAGTGCTCATTTGGGATAAAAAGCACTACTCAACTCCGTACTATCCCCAGTCAAACGGACAAGTTGAGGCCGTTAATAAAATCATCAAGCATACCCTCAAGGCGAGACTTGATAATTTCAAGGGGGGTGGATGGGTTGAAGAGTTGCTTGAAATATTATGGGCCTATCGAACAACTTTCGAACATCAAGCTGCGGAGACCCCGTTTGCCTTGGCATTTGGTGCGAAGTTTGTTATACCCACAAATCAAGATTCCAAGTCATCGAACAATGACTTTTGGAGAGCACATTAATGATCAGGCGCTCGCCCTGAGTACAGACCTGTTGGAAGAAAGGAGGACGGAGGCTGATTTCAAGAATGCCATGTATAAAAAGAGATCAGAGAAGTTTTACAACTCCAAAGTCCGAACACGCAGGTTCAATGTGGGCGAGCTGGTTTTAAGGCGAGCAACAGGGGTATCAAGTGGTGTGTTCGGCCGAACATGGGAAGGTCCGTTCGAGTTTGAGCGTTTGCTAAATGCAGGCCTATGATTTGGAAGACCTGAATGGAATCCCATTGTCCTACTCGCGTGGAATGGCGTCAAATTTGAAAAAATACTATCAATAATAAGCGAGCATAGTGTTGGCGGACAAAAATCGTCCACACCACTGAAGCGCATAGTGTTGGCGAACAAAATCGCCCACACGCCAACTTTTAGCGAACATAGTGTTGGCCGAACAAAATCGCCCACACAGTTTTAGCGAGCATAGTGTTGGCCAAACAAAATCGTCCACACAGCTTTAGCGAGCATAATGTTGGCCGAACAAAATTGCCTACACAGCTTTAGCGAGCATAGTGTTGGCCGAAGAAAATCATCCACACAGCTGAAGTCATAGTTGGCCGAACATAATGGCCGATGTAGCCATTCAGTTCAAACGAGTAGGACGATTCTGAAAGAAGAGTACATTATGTTCGACACATATCTTCAGGAAAGAAATCTTTGACAAATATATCGATGATTTAAGATACGTGTCAGAACGAGTTGTCAACAGAAGATACGTATCAGAACGAGTTGACAAGTGGTGGCAATCAAGCAGGGATGAGTCAATCTTCGAGCATGACCTGTCAAAAAGCTGAACAGATGTCAAAAGGGGGAGCAAAAGTAAGAGAGCTAGCACCAGCTAGTTATGCCAGCACTAGCTTGGGAAAGTTCTATAAATAGGGGCATATTGATAGTTGAAAAAAGCAGAAAAAAAACATATGAAGAAGAAAAAAGGAAAAATATCATGATTCTCGGAAGGAAGTCGGTTTAAGATGCCCCCAGACGTAGAAATTCAAATCTCGATTCAAAGAATCATTCAAATTTGAGTCGAAATATCCGCCTGACACTGAGTCTTTTTACCCAGATGACTTTTATGCGAGCACAAAGTTGAAGCTCGTTCTCGACTCAAGATGCTCGGCGAGAGTCATGGTTGCCACTCCACGCTACTCACACCGCTTATGCAAGAGTAAGTCATTAGTCCCTATGCATCCCCAAAATCTCCTCCGGGCGGAGGATGTCATAGTGTCCGCTCAAAACAAGATCTGCGGACGCCGATGCTTAGGCATCTTTTGGAGGACAGAATGGTGCGGTTGAAAGTTTTGCTCGCACCTACTTTAAAGCGGCGAGAATCGTGCCACATGCTCATGTGCAAAATTACCGCGATAATCACAAATTGTCCGGGAGGGACAAAAGTTTATCTTCTTCTTTGCTGAGCATGTTACTAAAGAAAGAAGGGTAGACAGGATGATGTGCCACATCCTTGTCAACATCAATCTCATGACAAGGTGAAGCCGGTTAGGTGTCTACTCAAGACAAGGTTTAAATTCAAAACCCTAGTCTGATAACAATAGTTGTGTAATAGATAGTCTTCTTCAGATATGAAGGATGTAATAGAATACAAAGTGTTGCAAAAAGAAAAAAAAAAAAGAAGAAAGATATATGTACTTTTGTTCGCTAAGATTTTCTAGTTCAAGTCTATTTGAGGTCGCACCTAAGCCGGATGACCCGAACAAAGACGAACGAGCCCAAGTCTATGTTCACCTGACGAATGAGTTCGTACTCTGATTCCCACATCAAAAAGCGAGTTATTGGTATGAGTCGCAAAAGACGACTCGTACTTACAGATACCCGTAGCAAAAGCGGGTGATGAGTGCGGGGTCGCAGCTAAATAAGACGGCCCTAGTACGAAGTGATCGCACCTAAATAAGACGATCACAAGACTAAGAAAGGGGGGTTCATAAAGTAACCCATCTAGTCGCACCTAAATAAGACGATCAACCGATTCATAACGTCGATAAGACAATCAAAACCGAAAAAAGTCGAGAGGCGGGCATAGTAAACCCAATGTTCGAATTCATTCGAGAAGAAAAGGCAAAAAAGCGCAAAGCAACAAAAGCGAACACGACACAACAAAGCAAACATCAAGCAACACAAGTATCAATTTTCATCCTCAACAATTATCGAATAAACGGGTTAGAGAAAACAGATTCGAGATGTAATCCATCCATTCGATTTGTAAATATGTTCGAACAAAAGACAAGAAGTCAAAGAAAAACTACAAGTATTAAAGACATTGTTCGAACGAAAAGTGAAGAAGACAAAAAATTACACAACGTATGTACAACAAAACAAAAAATAACATCAAGGAGCAAAATCATAATTGGGGGTAGACGAGAGAGATGTCGAACAAATTGTGCTCAAATTTCGAAGAATAACTCCTTCAAGATGATCGGGTACCAAATGCTCGCCAGAAGGTACATTCTGCTCGATCACGGGAGGGTCCCCTTTGCTCGTCCCAAGACTGATCGTCCCCAGACTCGGTCCGGAGATTTTGGCCAGCAAACCTCAATATATTCATGTCGAGCCCTCTTCCTCATCCAAATCGGATCATCAACTTTGATCCTTCAGAAGAATGGAGAAATCACACAAATCATTTAAATCGACATTGGAAGGTTGCGATCCGGTGGGTTGTCGATCGTATCTTCTTTGGCCAACAAGAAGAGGGCAATTTGTTCATTTGTTGGATGCATGGCGAAACGAATCGGATAGCATCGGCGAAGGCACAAATGTACGAAGTTGGACATGGAATCAACATACTCATCATCGTGCGACTTTGAATTTTTCGAGACCCAAACGAGTGTTGGTCTCCTCGGCAATGATGAGTTGTTGGCGGCGCATCCTCTCATTTTCCATGGCCTCGACACCCATTTCGAGTCTATGAAGCTCAACATTCATATCCTCTTGAGCTCTTCAGATCTTGACCACCTCCTCCTGAGAGTGAATCAATTCCTCCTTTGTCTGGCGAAACTTCTACAGGCAGCTAAAGTGCATCTTCGTGAGATCGGCGAGCATCTTCCCGAACCTTCTGCATCCATCCTCCTAAGCCCGGTGAGCATCGGCAGGTCTTGAAGAAGATTGTCCACAGAGCCAATCTCGGTTAAATCTGAATCTGTTCATTTCGCCTTTTTTTTTTCAAAGTTCCTGATCAAAGCCAAGTAGTTGGCATGGAGGTTGGCGGATTGAGCATTGGCTTTCTCAAGAACGACCATAGATTGGCCCTGAAGCACCAGACCCAGACGTAAATTTTCTAGGGGAGTGGGACCCGTAGTGGACTCTTCCAGATCGGTAGTCCATGCTCGAACAGGAGTCTTGGCAAGCTTTCTGAACATGCTCAGGAATGCCCTGAACCTTGCGAACACTCGGCGAGCAGAAGTAGTTCTTGATTGGGCATCAAAAGGCGACATAACTGCTCAACCTACATATATATTCAACAAATGAATATAAAAAGAGGCGAACAAAAATAACCAAAAGCGAAGCAAATTGAACAAAATGTACTTTTTTACACGAAACCCATCCCATCCCAAGAATGATCTATCCTCGGGGGACCGAGCTCAAGATCTAACGGAGTCCATGATCGGGGTCCGGCAGGAGGTGGAGAAGATGTGCCAACCTCCATTTCAACAATCTGTGAAATTGGACCAACCACGGAGGCGGCCGCTCTAATCACCTCGACAGTAGGGGTCCGAGTCACCCTGATGGCATCGATACTGCGTCCCGAGCTGTTTCGCTTCGGCGTGCTTTCGTCCGAATTTGTTCGCTCGGCCCTTTCACGATCTCCACCCTCGGTCTCTTCTTTCTGAGAAGGAGCTTGTTCGCCAACCCTTGCTCGGCCGAGCAGAGTGCTCCTTTTGCTTCGGCTTTATTCCCCAGGACCAGAGATCTGGATCGGTTAGCCTGCTTCGCCTCCTCCTCTACATTGCTGAGAGCCTCCTCTTTCGGCTGGTCAGCAAGCTCTGGGCCTTTTCTCCGAGCCATCTCAGTATGCTCGGATGTACTTACAACAATGGTCACCGCGGGGAAGGCTATAAACAAAATAATTCAGTACGAACAGAAGGATAATAACGAGCAAAATGGCACAAAACTTATACAAATACAAGAGGCAATCCTTACGAAGGGATTAATGAAAAATAAGATGATGAGGAGGCACGAACAAGCCTCCTTTTCTTTCTCTGATCGGCAAGATTCGGAGTTCTCACAGACGCTCCTCGCGAGACTCTAGATCAATTTGCCAAACGCTGCTAAAATAGCCGTCGTTTGTCTCCTTGTCCGTCGCAGCTAGAATCCCTGAAATAAAAAGCGAGTTAAAATTAGTTCAAATCGAAGAACGAAAGACACAAAATCACTTACTTCGGTTCACCCCGAAGTCAGTGGGGATGTCTAAACGAGAATTTGGTTCGCTTCCAGAGGCCGGGATTCTCCAATCGCCCCCAACGAACCAAACTTTTCCTTCCAATCACTGATTTTGTTCGGCACGTCCTCAATAATTTTGCACTTGGCATTAGCTTGCATGAACAACCACCCGTGTTCACCCCTCGGACGGGTCAAGTGCACCAATTGAGCAAGCTCAGCTGCTGAGGGATAATACCTTGGCTACATCTTGCCGAACAAAGTCAGGAAACTCATGATCATATGCCACCCGTTCGACTTGAGCTGCGTAATGGTGATGTTCCATTCCACGAGCAAACGGGTAATGGCCGGATGGAGGGGAAATCGAAGGCCAGCTTCCATTGTGTCTAAATTTACAGCGACACAACCCTCAGAGGGTTGGTCGGCCCGCTCATCAGGGCCTGGTGCCCAGAAAAAACATCTTTTGGAGTTTCATAAATCCAATGCAGCCGAGTGAGCCTATCAGCATCAATTATGCTCGCTATCTTGCTCGCTGGGTACTCGTTCTCAACCCTAATCCTATGAGGTTGCTCGGGCCAATCAAAACTATAACGAGTGTTATACTCGTTATACGTTGGACTATGAGGGACAATCCAATATATATAAAGCTCGAAATTTTGCTGTGACTACCCCTATGTTCGATTCGGTTATATTTACAGCCGCCAAAATTTCCCCCCTCACAACATTGTCATTCCTATCTACATTAACATTATTAACAGCCCTAGACCCAATTTGAATTTGGGGCAAAAAATTATCACTTGAATCGTCTGAAGAATCATTACGGACCAAGTCCCTATCCAATTCATTTAGGGCTTCGTCAGAATCAGAGAAAAGAATGGCAAACGGTTGCCTAATTTGCCAACGAATTCCTAAACCCGAGACATTAAGTCTCCGTGGATTCGTCGCCGCCCACGGGATTCTACTGACAGAGGGGGAAGAAGAGGAACTATGGTGGTCTGATTCTAGGGGAACAGAAGAGTTTGAGCAAGAGGCCATAATCACAATTAGAGAAAGAATGCAACGGTTACCTGAGTAAAATTCTTCGCCGGAAAGATGAAACCCTCACCGGAAATTTTCAGAACACAGAAAAGATTGGAAAACAGAGGAAAAAAGGGGTTAAGGCGGAGAAACAAGGTATATATAAATGGTGGATTCGATTTCGAAAATCCGGCACAGAATACGAAACGACATCGACTATGGCCCAATAAGATTTTAACAGCCGGGCCCCATGTTGAATACAAAGCGACCCGGCTGGGGGGTATTGTTGTGTTCGATATAGTAACTCAGGCTTAATCAAACACGTAAGAGCGAAACGTGTAAATATTTAAATATTCATGCCCAATGGACAAGTATTCGGCACTCAGGTCAGGAAAAAAGGAATCAGATGAGCTAAGTCAAGAAGGCCATAAGCAAATCTGAGGACTCAGGCGGCCAAAATACTTAGAAATCCTCGAAGACCTCAGATATCCTGAGGGTCAGTATGTTCGAAGACCTCAGATATCCTAAGGGTCAGTATGTTCGAAGACCTCAGATATCCTGAGGGTCAGTATGTTCGGAGACCCCAGATATCCTGAGGATCAGTATGTTCGAAGACCTCAAATATCCTGAGGGTCAGTATGTTCGCACCTCAGATATCCTAAGGGTCGGTATGTTCGGAGACCTCAGATATCCTGAGGGTCAAGATAGTTCAAGACCTCGACATATCCCGAGGGTCAAGATGTTCTCACCTCCGGATATCCCGAGGTCAAGATATGTTCAAGACCTCGATATCCCGAGGTCGATATCTTCGCACCTCGGATATCTTGGGTCAAGATGTCCAAGAGACCTCGTATCCCAAAGGGTCGAGGTGCGGAACACTTAGATATCCCGAAGACCCAAACATCCTGAAGGCTCAGTGTGCTCGAAGAGGACAATATTCCAGCATAAAACTGACATAGTTAAAGGGGCGAACAAAGCATCCAACCGAACAAAAGGTTAATTTGGACGACCAAAAGAATGCCTTATAAACAAGCAAGTTCCAAGATCAATCTAGAAGACGAAGTTAGGAACGTGGCAATATCACCAGGATTCTTGCATGGCTCGGAGTCTCCAGCTCATGCATACCAACCCAGCTCATACTTGTCGGAGTGCTATAAGAGGAAGAAAAAAGAAGAAAAGAAAGGTTGACAGAGAAAAATCTCCCAAAAAATCATACCCACGCTTGAGAGGTGAGGAACAAAAAAAATTCGAGTGATCATTTATTCCTACTAGAAACCCTAGCACCCGGAGGCGAATTCTCCAAATTATCTTCATCTGTAATGATTCATCTTCATAAGGTGTATCAAATATTGTACGTGTAAAGCTCGCAATACCACATCCTGGCTTGGTATGCCCTAGAGTAGTCATTTCCCAACTAACTGGGTCAACAAATTCATCTTATTTACTGACTTATCGCATACATATATTTTGTTTTTGCGAGTTGTTATCAAATTAGCCACATAATACTCTCCGTAAAAAACGACTCGCGACAACTGGCGCTAGAAGGAGGGTGCTTCACCCAAAAACCAATCCATATACGAACCCTTAGAGAGTCGAGGCAGAAAAAATAAATAGAATGCCTCAATCTAGAACACACAAAGCGGAGAGAAATGACAAAGCCGACCATAATTTGTCGAAGATAATTTCCCCAACATAGCAACATTAAAAACATTCAAGTTGTGAAAACTCATACCTCCAATATTCTTATGCCGGCATAGAGACTTTCATTTCTCCCATTTAACTCCTATTTTTGGATCGAACCTAACCCCACGAAAAAGAATTGAACATTTTATGTAACTCATCAAGAAGTGTATCCGATAAAAGAAAAGTACTACTTGTCAGAATCGCTTGAGCAGCTGATTTGATAAGAACCTCCTTGCCTGCTTCTCAGAGCTTCTTTTTACGCCATCCTTGCAACCTAGACCACAATCGGTCTCGGATATAACTGAAAATCGCCACCTTCGATTTACCGATCAAAGAAGAAAGACCAAGATACTTACTACTCCCTCCGTCCTACTTTAGATTGTTCATTTAATGTTTGTCTCATGTTTTAGCGAGCGAGTTGAAATGATAAATAGATTTTTAAAGTGGAATTATACCAAAGACGTTGGGATGGAGGAAGTAGTTTTTTTTTTTTTAATGTATAATAGAGATAATTTTTATACATAATCATAATATAAATATAATAGCGTTTACCCCAAAAAATTTTATCATAAAAGAAAAAATATATACTAAATTTGATTAAAAAAAATAAGCTAAAATTAATAATTTAGCCTTTAATGAACATGTTGGCTGTTGTAGAGTATGCGACCATTTTCCATTTTGCCTGTTGGGCCGCTACTGCTTTGATCATCAAATTCAATTGTTAATGGCTCAGGTTATTTGCACCACCAACTTTAGTAAATACACCTCAAAAAAAATAGGTAAAAGAATATTACCCATAAAAAGACTACATTGCCATTAAAATTTACAACATAGTTTCTAGTCACTCCTCCCCTTATCAGATTGGGGTTGCATTCTGTATACACCGCCGCTGCTATACACGACCACTAATCCATTAAAATAGAAGGCATACCCAAATCATTATCAAGACCCTATATTTTATTAAATTCTAGTAATATGACAAATGTGCCATACAACGGAACCATTAAATTCTAGTAATATGACTTTCATTCTAGTAATATTTTTTCTTTTTTAAAGTCTTCACTTTTTCTATTAATTTAATGAATTATTCAGATAATTAATCTAAGAAAATGTCATGTGTGAGCAGTGATCGGTAGCATTTCTTGTTGTAATCAGTAATTGGACTAAAAAACTGAACGCGTACAATTTATTGTACCAAAAAAAAAGGATTATTTTCAAAAGATTGTAAACTTCCTAGTTCCTAGAGAAATATTATATAATTCAAACTTTTTTATATGTGTGTTAAATTTACGGGGAGTATATATACAACTATTGTTCACACCATTTTATGCATTCGAGCCTGCATTGTATTAAGTTGTTGAAAATAAAACAGAGTTCCAAAGTTTATTGATTCTTCTGAAGAATTAATGCATATACCAAAACATTCATTTTGACAAGATTCGAGTAAGTTGGAGTTGGCCCTATTTAGACAAGTGTAGTTAATTAATGTCACTGCAGCGACGGACAATGTACTTGCTTACAAGTGCATCTGTTATGTTTTGCATGTGAACATTCTGGAATTGGTTAATTCTAAATAAAAAAATCATTCTTTTCAAGTATTAATTTAATCAGATTTTCATGATTATAGTGAAAAAATCCAATTTTTCATGTTGATATAAATAAATACATATTTTTTTTCCTTGAATAAGTGACAGATGACCAACTTGAGCTTAGTTTTTTCTTTTTTTTTTTAATTACTCCCTCCTATTTCTTTTAACTGTCATTATGTGGGTTTTCAGATAAATTAAGAAAAAAATTATGCCAAAATTAAATTTAGTAATAATTAAATATTATTATCGATAATTATTATTAGCTGAAAAGTTATTTACATAACACATTTGTAGGAAATCTGAAATTTGAAATAACCATGTTAGGAGTATATATGAGATAATAGAGGAAAATCCATGTATGTATATTCCATTATCTCATATACATACATGGATTTTCCTCTATTATCTCATATATATATACCCATGGTTATTTTAAATTTTAAATTTGCTATAAATGTGCTATGTAAATAATTTTTCAGCCAATAAAGATATTTATTATATAAATATTCAAAATAATTAAGACGACATTTAAATAAAAAATACTACCTCCGTCCCATAAATATATGCACACCTACTTTATTGTTGAGTTTTTGTGAGCGAATTGTTTATTAGTATTTCAAATGATAAAGTAATTTTTAAAGAGGGGTATTATAGATATACCTCTCATCTATTGCATGTATCTTTAAAAATTATTTTATCATTTCAAATACTAATAAAAAATTCGCTCGCAAAAACACGCGAAAACAGTAAACGTGCATATATCTTTGGGATGGAGGGAGTAAGAGGGAGCATTTGGTTAGATATTGTAATAGAAAACTCAACAATGATCGTGGGTCTTTTCACAGTAAATAAAAATTAAACCCTAGACGGCAAATTCGAAGAATAACATCACCGGCCAAAGAAAAAAAAAACGTGTATTAATTTATAACAACATTAAAAATTAAATTTTTTTACTATACTTCTGAAGATTGTGATTACCTAAAAGTACAATATCTATTTAAAGTTAATCCCTTCTGAAAATGGTTCATGAAATTTCAAAATATTAATCGTTGTATAATAGTCATGTGTAGCTGCTCTTATCGTTTGAAATAAGAACTTTGAGAAAGAAAAATAATAATACTTATTCAAATAAAATGCTTAATCACATTAACATCTCTAAATTATTAGTGATTTTGCATTTAAACCATCAAATTATGTTTTTTGCATATTTATATACAAAATTAATAAATTTTGACTGTTTTTTCCACTTAACTTTTTTCCGGCAAAGGGGCTTTTTTATATGTTGAAACAAATGTAATCACTAAGCCCGCCAAATTATCACTTGCCCTATTATTTTAAGACGGATGAAGTATTATTATTTAATTGGATGAGACTGAATCGAAATATTCCATTAACTCTCGTCTCGAGAGAGCTCCTAAAATATTTGGACCTATATATATATATCAAAATAAAAACTTAATTAGCTTAGGAATCTATTAATATCTTATACTACTTTTTATCTATTTTAAACATTAATTTTTGGTACTGTAGCTAGCTAACATATCATTGCATGGTCCATGAAAAGGCCACAACTAAGGGCCTAATCAAACATAGCGAGGTCCCAAACATTAGCATCCACCGCTAGACTACTAAATTCCGCAATCTTTTGATTGATCCGTCTCGGAGAAAATTCCGAAAATGACGCCGGACTTGGTTCGTCGCCGTCTCGCCGACGTCTCCAGCCAACACCGGATGCATTCATCCACCTCTTCTTCCGATAATGAAAACGATGACACATGATTCGGAATTTCGACAGATGATTCCTTGTTGTTTACGTCATGTTCGACGTTTCTCGTCTCGTTTACTTCTGCCCAAATTGGTACCTGCGATTTGGAGAAGGTCCGAGGTCGGGGTTTGATTGTGATGGTCTTTTTGGTTTTGGTGTCCTCGGTCTTTTCCGTAATTTTTCGGGCTGACAAAGATGGTGTTTTTTTTAGAATATGGGTGTTCCAGAAGTTCTTCACGTCGTTGGCTGTTCTTCCAGGAACTCTACCAGCAATAAGTGACCATCTGTAGTATATATCCAATGTTTAATTAGATGAATAATGAACGTGTGATTAATGTTATATAAGTGCTTTTAATTTTATTTTTTTTAAAGTTCTAAAACAGACACGGTATTAATTGAAGACCATAATATTTTAACCTGCATATGAGACGGATCTTATTATTATACAGTGTCACACATGAATTTATATAGTTCCAGACCGATATATTTTAAAGAAGAATATGATTAAAAAATTTAAATGGAACGCTGTCTTATACAGTACTATATGATACCGTCTCACGCAGAGGTCCCACTAAAAAATAATGATAAAGATATAAATTGTGAATTTGAACTTTTTTTTTTTCGAGTATCCTTATTGTTGCATGTAGAGTAATATTCACCGTATAAAAATCATGCATTTTTTAGATAATGACACTAAAAAATAATTCAAATAATGAGAACCGAGCTGCATGTTCAGTATAAGTGCATGGAATCTAAATGCACATTAAATAACACCAAATCATGCAAACAGTCTTAATTAATATACATCCGATTTTTATGTACATGACCATGTGTGGTTAGGGAAGCGATGAGACTTGTAACGGAAAGTACTCAACTTTAATTTATTATGGAGACAGACAGAGACTGGTGCAGGAGTTAAAACCCTCAACTCTACAAATTTAAATTTATAACTATCTTTTTTTTTTTGAAAGAATTTATAACTATCAATTAAATACCTTTTACCGTTAAAAAAAAAAAAAAAAACAATATGTTTGCAGGGACGAAGAACTCATTGATTAGTATTCATATATATAAATTACAAAAGGAAATGAATAATAATGGAATTAAGAAGACTTGCCTGTTTCCTAACAGCTTGTGTAGTCTTAGAATAAGATCAACTTCATCTCTTGTAAAGTAACCTCTCTTCAAATTTGGTCTCAAATAATTCAACCATCTTAGCCTACAACTCTTCCTGCATCGGTTCAACCCTGCACCCATAATTTTAAATTAGTGCAACCAAATTAACCATTTGAATATCTCAAGAAAATGCAATATAAAGTTATATATTATAAGAATATACCAGCTCTGTGAGGCACTTTATGCCACTTTCCTTCTCCAAACTTATGAATGCAATTTCTCAAGAGAGTGTCTTCCTCTTTTGTCCATGCACCTTTCCTCACTCCTAATTTAATTTTGTTTTCCATATTATTAATTATTTTGTGCATGATCTAAATGAAGCCTTGGCGAATATTTAAATATATTCGATTTGGAGTTACGAATGACGTGCGTCTTTCCCTACCACTTAGCACATAATCAAACCTGGCTATGCACACTCTTGTTGTATCTTATTAATTACGCAACAAATTTTCTCTACCCGTATTAATATTTTCTGTGAATACGTACGGATCGATATAAATGTACGTTATAAAGATTGATGAAACATAACTACGTACGGGCATTGATTAGACATCAAATTCTCTACCCATTTCAATTAGTAGTATTAGATAGCAATAATTAATGTAACTTAATTAATTATATAGGAGTAGTAGTATTTTATTTAGTAAATTTTGTCAAAGATGCACTTAAAGACACTGCTTAAGGCAAGGCACTATAGCTAGATGCTTTTTGCTGCACCTTTTCTTATTATACTCTCCTGTAACTATCCCTACTGAGTATCTCTCGTACTCCATTTAATGATATCTTTCTTTTCCAATCAAAAAGAAAAAAGAGGTATATATTAAGGGTATTTTAGTAGAAGTGGCTAAAAATAATGTATAAGATACAAATTGTTAAAAATATGGTATACTTTATAAAAACGAGTTTGAATAACAGGTGGTTTCATAATTTTGGTTTCAAATATATTTAATTTCATAAATTTTTTTGTCGTCGACTTAATCTCAATAACTTTGACAATGTTCAATTTTAGTCTCAAATCGGTTCGAATAATATCGTTTTGCCGTTTCAATTTGGGCTTTCCGACGGATGTTGTGACTTGACTGTCACATGTATTTTAAAGTGTGTTTGACTAATTCTTGCCGCAATTCTCTTTTTAATTTTAATTTTTATTTTTTTAAATTATATGCTTGAAATTCCACCGTTAAAAAAAAATACACGGGCGGACCAATCATAGCATCCGTGGAAAAGCTTCAAATTGAAACGACAAAACGACGTTGTTTCAACTAATTTAGGATTAAAATTGAAAATTGTCAAAGTTATTGAACTAAATCAACGATAAAAAACTTAAGAGACTAAATTTATTGAGGCCATATATAGTTATGAGATCATTTGTGATTCAAACTCCTTATAAAACCATTAAAATATATCCTTATTAGTCGCAACGATGGTCAAAGAAAAACAAAACACAATATTAAATTAATTCGAACGTCTGTAATAATAATGTTTAGTGTATTAATTAATTTGTCTTATGGAAATGGTAGTTAATTATTTGCTGGTTACCAATGGGTTTGACTAAAGAGAACTTGTTATAATTTTGTGGGATGAGATCACCTATTTCATGATGGTTGTTCCACTTTATATTCTATAATAGGATGGGTGACACATGTAATAATAAAAAATTAGTTAGATAATAATAGTTCAAACCGAAATAGCAGCCTCACTCAACCAAAATAATTTTAAAAGAAATTAGTTTGATAATCATAGGTATATTTGTAATATATGTATATAGACGCACATGAATGCATATACATATATGTAGATCGATTAATGAAATAGAAACATTTTAACTAACAATCAGGGTCATATGTTTTCTTTTCTTTATATCTTTGGGAGAAGATCCAATCACCACCCTTCGATAGTGTTCAACGTTCAGGACCATGCAGCAATGACCACAGAATTACAATTATTCTTTGTACAATTTTAGTAAATTAAAAAGTTGGGGTGTATGTATGTGTGGACGGACGGTGGCGCCGGCGAGACCACACTAACAGAGGGGGGACGACCGTGTAGTGGTTTGTGGGGGGTGGGCTTATGTATGTTTAATAGGGTGGGGATTTTGAGTGGAAAAATGGGTGGAGTATAGTTTGAATCACAAATGGTCTCAAAATTTTGATCTCAAATAGATTCAGTCTCATAAGTATTTTTTGTTGTCGATTTAATTTTAATATCTTTGAAATTGTCCAATTTAAGTCCCAAGTTCGTCGAAAGCTTCAAAACTATGTCGTTTTGCTGATTGAATTTAGGACTTTCTGGCCGAGGGTGTGATTGAACTGTCACATGTAATTTTATTTAATTATTTTTAAATCCGTAATTAAAGGTCATAGAATCAAATCAACTCTACGTTTTTCAATTTTATGACATATAACTTTAGGTGTAAAAAAAAATAAAAAAAATACATGTAGCAATTCAGTCACTCCTGCGACCGTAAAATCCTAAATTTAATCGGCGAAACAACGTAATTTTGAATTTTTCGGCGAACTTGAGACCTAAATTGGACATTGACAAAGATATTAAGACTAAATCGACAATATATATATATATATATATATATATATATATATATATATATTATGGGACTGAATTTATTTGAAGTGAAAGTTATGAGATCATTCATTTGTGATTAAACTCGATGGATGTATTATTTAATAAGGATATTTTGGGATTCTAGGGTAATATTAATTTGATAAAATATTAGGTGGTTGTATTGTAAATAATGTGAATGTACATGAGTGAATTCGATTTCACTCATTTTTTCATCTGAATATATAGTGTGTAAACTGTAGTCGTTTTCTTAAGTCACTACTACACATTTGAGCTTGCACAACAAGATTCTTGACAGTTTTTTTTTTCAAACACTCTCAAGTAACAACTTGGAGAGCGGTTTTATAAAAAAAAAAACAGAAACGGCCGGTTTCAAACCGCCGTTTCTATCTATTTTGCATTTATTACTAACTAACCGTCTAAAAAAACTTTGACAAATTTAATAACCGTTGTCTTATTATTTTTTATATATATATATATGAACCGAGACCTAGCTCGAGACTTCATTTTCTTTCTCTCCAATTTCTTCTACCCCAAAATCGCCAAAAAAAAACCTTTTCAACCAAATCGCCAGCCGCTTCGCTTTCCACTTCAACCAAATCGCCGCATGTGTCGTTGTTGACACCTAGTCGTCGGCTTCTCCCTCTCCCCCCCAAATCGTCAACCCCTCCTCTCCTCCCTACCGCCCCATTAGCCGCCTCCCGCCCTCCCCTCACCTTGCCCGCCGCCCCCCTCCTCCCCCTACCGCCTCGCCTCCATAACACTTAGTTGGTACAAAGGATTGTGCAATCTTTAATTTTACTTTTTTTCAAGTCAGAGCTTTATTCATATTGCATATTCCATATTGAACATTATAAATATGATTATACAAATGAATTGAACATTAATATACGAGTAAGTCAATATAACGTGTGTTAAAAAAAATCAAATGAATAGGTCTTCCATGAAATATTTTATAGGCAATTAATATCTACTGAAATATTTATAGGCCTCAACTCAAGTCGTATTTCCATTGAATTTTTCAAGCTTTAGCTTTATTCATATTATATATGTTGCTCTTGTTGTTTTTTGAACTGAACTAATTTTGTTGTTTATAACACTTAGTTAATTTTGTTGCTCTTGTATGAGAGTATGCAATGAAATAATACACATGTGTTCATAGTATGTTGCTCTTGTATGAGAGTCTGCATGACTAATACACTTAGTCATTCAAGCTAGCTAATACACATGTGTTCATAGTATAAGAGTATGCTATCAACCTAAATTTTAATTTATAAGTAGATGATGTAGATGTAACTTATAAGTAGATGTATCATGTATAATTTGATAGATAGTTCTTATCATGTATGAAACATCCGGTTGTGAATATTGTTTGTTTTTTGTTTATTAAATGTTGTTTCTTCTGCTTTACAGGATCATGTCTCGTTTGCCATATCCCGGAGATGATGGAGATTCTGATGGAGATCATGGCGCATATGATGACTTGAGAGAGTGTGACACTGATGCTCCCACCACCACTAGCAGCTCCGGGGAGAAGCGCACTCGGGGTATAGTTACAATGTCATCTATTAAGAGAGCTCGTAGCAAGGGGAAAACACTTCAGGTAATTTTATTACAATTGAACAGTTTGAAATCGATAAATATATTGATTGATCGTTGAACCTAATTAAATACTATGTTATTGCAGTTATCGTTCAATGAGTTTGGACAGGCAATAGGAAAAGAGAGTGAGTCGTTGTCCTTCTACATTGGAGCTGCTGTCAGGAGCGTGATCCCTATCGTGCTGCCAGCCAACGACTGGCGTAACCCCAAACTGACTCCTTTGAAGGAAAGATTATGGGACGAGCTTACGGTATGTTAATTATATATTTATTGAAAGTTGTAGTATGACCCTTAAATTTACTAAATTGTTATGTTATATGCGTATAGACTACCTTCAGAGGTCTTGACCTCACAAAGAAGAAGCAAATATTGTCGCAAGCTGGAGTAATGGCCAAGAATTTCCGGACTTGGTTGAGAAGTAACACACGAGATCCGGAAACCGGTCTTTACTTTCGGCTAGTCCGCCTTCTCAGTCGAATAACCCTATGGTGGCTCCATATTTGGGAGGTTTGTGAAAGAGCAATGGAGGATGATTTCCGGTAAAATTGATCAATGTCATTTCCTCAATTTCTAATGCCCTAAGTTTTTTCAAGGTTTATCATATTTCTATTATAATCTTTGTAGGATCGAAGCAAAAAAAAATCGGTTCAAGCCAAGTCGATAGAGGCGCCGATATCGTGGATCCAACAAAGATTATGCACTAATAAGAGAAAATATGGTGAGATCAAAATCCTAACTTTTAATTTTTTTTTATATTCACTTTTAATATATCTAATAAAGGGACACGCTCATCACTATCGTAGAAAGAGGAAAAGAAGAAAAGTTTGGAGAGAGTGAGCCTATTGTTACCCGCTTTTGACTTATTTCGGACTACCGGAAAGGGTCGAGAGACTTTTGGAATATTCACGATCCCAATGCACAACGATCATCGAAGAAGTGGTAATCTATCCATTAATTTATCTTTCAAGTACAAACTATTATTTATAAAGAAATAATTAAATAATAATATTTTGTTTTTGTGATTCGGAGCGCCTATCTCGCACCATGATGCTTTGACGACACATTCGCATGATCGGCCCCGATGATCTGTTTTGATTGGGCTATGGGTCGCCAGAGCATCCCCGCCGCCACGGAGTGTCGGATATGGCGTGATTTAAGACATCTTTAGCAATGGCACCGGTCTTCAAGCCATGAATATGATGGGTATACTAACGAACAAAGGTTGCCAAGTTGACTAAAGATGTGGAACGTTTGAGGTCCGAGAAAAGATCGAGCCACGGAATGTCGCCGAAAGTGGAGCAAGTCAGGAACATAGTGTCGCTAATGCTATGTTTTCAACTAACCCTAGGGACGACTTTTATTGAGGCACTTCAAAACGTCCTCACAATGTGCATCGATATGCATGTCTCACATTTGTTTTAATTAAAGACTAGTGTATCAAAATTTTCTAACTAAATATCTTATTCAATGACCCAATCGACCTTTTGCTACTCAGATCCGGAGGATCCCGACGGGTTGGTGGCCCAGTGCTCTGCTGCACGACAGCTCCCATGGAATGATTCATGGTCATCCCATCACTCCCCGGTTTCGCGAGGGTCACACTCGATGTACCCGTAATCGGAGAGGAGGATTCAAGGATGCCAAAACCAATCGATGAAGCCGCACCACAATAACAATGGGTCGGACACTTCATCGAATGGCCGAGCAACTTGGTCTCTAGCACCATGAGGGTAAAATATTTGTTATTAAAGTTCATTATCTTATTTGTGGTTCTAAATAATATTGTAAATTAATTGTAGAATCACCGATTCCCCACATGAGGCTAAATCGAGGACTCCACCGCTTAAGACTTGGTTATCCCATGATCAAGACTTAGATCACGATGATCATTTACGCCTAGGGTGCACCGGATGGTATCGCTAATGCTTTCGATATCGCCACGCTTCCCATGCTTGCTCACTTTCATCGTAATACTTTCCAAGAATTCGCCAAATGAGGAACATGTGCGCCAAGTCTTGAATGACGAGTGGTTGAGTGCAACCACCATAGCCCCTTTACCTCGGTATGTGTTTACTAATTCTCAATATTCACTTTCTCAGATAGTTTAATTTTCTTTTTAAATATTAATTAAATAGATATATGTTGGTTAAAGATATTTGGGTGAGCTATATATCTCCGCAGATAACCGAGCAAGTGGAATGTACTCTTCGCCCCCAAGTGTCTTGCATAATGGGTGATAGGGCATGACCATGGATGGGTTCGTTAATCACATCTTGAATCTAACCGGAGCGATCATCTCATTTTTTTTTGGCCAACAAATGTGGGGTGAGTAAAACATTTAGCTAAAATTTGTATTCATGTTTATAATATTTGCACATATATATGCTAAATTTGCGCTAATTTTAATACTCTCAATATAATATAGGAACCATTGGGTGCTTTGGGTCGCCATACACATGAATACATTAAGTGTATTTTATGGACCCAAAATTTTCGTGATGGAGTTTATTCTAATCGCCTCGATCTCGTTTCATATATGGGCGTAAGTTCATTTTTAATATTCTATACAATGATTTGTTTTACTTTTAAAATTATGCATATTTAATCTATTTTTATTTTTAATTATAATAATAATAGTGTGATGACGATGTATCGAGTCGCTTCTTTCGAGTCGTGGCTCAAGATCCGTGTTAAATAAAGTGAACTGGATTAACATTAAGGTAAATTTAATTTAGTAAATTATCAAACTAATTAATAGAAAGAAATCATAATTGTAATACGTTATTATATTGTTAATCAACAGGTTCCGAGGCAACGAGATAATGACCATTGTGGACATTTTGTTTGTTGCTTTATATAACGAACATTTCTCCCAATGTAAGTCAATTATTGATTTATTTAAATTATTATTGATTGAATAAAAATCAATACTATATTGAATGATTCGTTGTTTGCAGCTTTGTCTATGAACGTGAGCTCAAGTCTTACTCTAAGAAAAGATCGAGAAATGGAAAAAAGATTGATTGGGTACCTTTACAATCGCTTTTTATATTCATACGATCAATATTGAGAGAATGTTGTTTGAAATATTGGTAGCATGTAATTAAATTATATATTTGTGATGATATATATTTCATATTTTTTGGTGTATTGACGATGTTTATGATTGTATGTTTATATATTTTTTGTTTTGGTATATATATGTGGTTTATGGTTTTATTATAGGATTTTTGGTTTATGTTATATGGTATTGACGATATATAAAGTTTTATTATATGGTATTGGGCGATATATACGTTTTATTATATGGTATTTGACGATATAGTTTTTATTATAGGATTTTTTAAAATGTAAATTAATAATAAAAAAAGATATTGACAACGGTTTTCAAATCATTGCCTATGTAAAATAAAAAACGAATAAAAAAATATATATCATCTTGGATTCAATGTTATCAACCATCCCAATATAAAACTTCAAAAGCGGTTAAAAAAACCGTCCAAGTGCTTTTCTTGACAAATGGTTTTTATCACTATCCAAGCTTGGATACGGTGATGCTAACCGCCTTCTCAAGTTATTTTTCACAAATTGCCCAAGACCAAATGTGTATTATAATACTAAGAACCTTGACACTCCTTAATGAAGTCCCTTTAATTCTTAAAAAAAAACACACGTACATATTGGATCGATTAAAACACTATTTATAGTTGAACGTAGTGATAGGGAAATTAAAAACGCTTCTTTTTAAATTTATTTTTTTATAAATAGAAAAGTGTCTCTAAGATTCAATCCAAATTTGAAATGACAAAATAAGGAGTGCCAAGGTAATCTATAAACAAAATAATGATCATAAGATCCTCAAAAAACGATTAATCTTAATACATTGCTTGTGGTTAAGTTTGAACTGTAGATAGATTTACACAAATCACCACGCCTCCACTTAAGTTAAATGAATTTATAAATAAGAAACTTGAGTCTAATTTAAAAAAATGGAGGGATGTCATCATCAAAACCATATCATTTCAAATTCCTCATCCCCATTCCTTCTCTCTTGATACAAAATATGCATTTTATTATTTTTTAAATCTGTTCATTTTAAATCTTCTCTATACAAATGGAGCCAATTGAGTAATCCTTAAAAAAAAGGATAATGATCATAATTAATCTATCGACATGCTAGATCTTTAGAGGGACCTTGCATAAAACGACAATTTGAAAATTTTGGCAACAGCGATTCATTGGATAAGTAGAGGACACAACGGGTCTATAAGCTCAACTTGCCTATTCTGCATGCTATCGTGGCTTATCTTCATGTTTCATTTTTTTTATTTTTTTTTTTTTTTTTTTTTTATCTGACAAAAAGCTTAATTGTTAGATATTAAGTAGTTAAGACATCAAACACTTCACACATTCACCAAAAATTCATCTTATAACTTTCATAATCAATTTATTAAAAAAAAAATCGAATCTAAGTCTCCCACTCAATCGAAAAAGTCAACGATCGAATTGATTTAAAATCACCTGATTATCCTGCATGTTTCATTATATGTCTATGTTAGTTAAAAGTCGTTGTCGTTTTCTAAAAGAAAACAAAATGAAAGTCCTTGTCGATCGTACAGATTTTCAAAAGCTAACATTAATGATTGCGAAGCCCAGTTTGCGTCGTAGAAACAACCACGAAGACCCTTCACCACCGTGCATTATGTGCATATTAGGCATTTAGGCTAGCCGCCCTGCAAATGTATTTTAAATAAGTGTGCAGGCTCTAAAACACTAAAGTTTCTAAGTATTGTATGCATTCAGATACGGTGTTCACTCATAGTGCATTTGAAAATATATAATTTATTATGTTAAAAGATGCAATTTATTTACACTGAAATATGTAACACTATATTAAATATTATTTTTGGATTTTTAATATATATTTTTCCAAATTTTGAGATTTATTAATATATTTTAGGATTCATTAAATACTTTTAAACTATTTTAGGATTCATTAAATAGTTTTAAACTTTTTCATACCTTAGAATACATTTAATAATTTTCTCTTTTATTATATTGATTTTTTATTTTTTAAATTTTCGGGATTTATCAACAGTTTATAGTTTTTTTTAAATTTATTAATTTAATCATAATTTTTAGAATTTTAATATCTTATTTGATTAAAAAAAATCATATTTTATTTGTTGTATTTTTAATTTACAGAATTTTTAGTTTATAGATTGGTTAATATAATTTACAAAATTTATAGATGAACAAAACTTAAACATAAAACTTCAATTGAAAAAAAAAAGGACCGAATTGGACATTTTGCCGAAATCCCCAAATATTAAAAAAATTCGACGAAAGAGGACCAAAATTTGTCAAAAAGGATGAAAAATCGTAGACTTTAAAACAAAAAATGATAAAGCAGAAACATAAAAGATTTATTTTGGAATGCACAAGATCTTGGGGAATTAATTGCCTGGATCTATTCGGGATGAATATTTAAATACAAATTTAATTCTAACAACTATTACTAGCATGAATTAATCATATATTAATTCAAATAATAATTCAACAACAAATCATGCATATAAACAGTTCACATAAATCCTACGCATGCGAAATTGCTACGGGTTTACGTGAACTAACCTCTTGGGGTGGCAATGGTCTCGTCGATAAGAACACACCAAAAAGCCTTCTCAAGTATTCCCTAGTCCTTGCTCGTCAATCCGGTGGAAGGAAGCTCGCGAACAATTAAAAAAAGGGAAAATAAAAATTTGTTGCACCACCTTTATGGATTTACTAATTTTTCCAGCACATGAAATTGTACTTGAGAATGAAACATTCATCCCCTATTTATAGAGGGGTGTTGGACGATTTTTTGGCATGGAATAGGGGGAAGAAAATCTTTTTTTTGATCTCCAAGAAATCTTGAATATATCTCCTATATTCTTTTCTCCATAATTAAAATATTCCATAAAAATCCCAACTCCTCTTGTTATGGGAATTTTCGAAAATAATAGGAACAAGAAACCAAGATTTGGATCTTCTTGAATTTATGAGATATACTTGTATTTCAAGAAATACATATCTTCCATAATATCTTTTCAAGAAAATCAAGAAAATCTTTTTTTTCCTTTTATTTCAAAAATTTCGAAAATATCCATATGAATAACCAAGTGGGAGATTTCTTGAATTTAATGAGATAATCTTGTATTCCAAGAATACATATATTCATTCCATAACAAAATTCAAAGAAAATCTTTCTCCCCTTTTATTCATAATTTTCGAAAAAATGAGGAAAAATAAGCAACAAAATTTATTTTATTTTTAAACACCTTTTCAGTTATTGGACTTTATGTTGGGCTACTTGGGGGGCCTTTAGGAGAATTAAGATTGGACCTTCCAATGGATCTTGAATTATCAATATTGAGCCACAATATTATTCAAGCCCATAAATATTAATTAATCCCACTACATAAATAATATTGCACTATTCATCTTAACCCATATTATAGTCAATTAAAATTAGGATGTTAACTTTTTCTTTTCAAATACAAACTATTTTATGGATGTTAACTTCTTTTTTTATAAGTTCGACATTTACTTCTTCTCTTTTTTTTTGGTTAAAATTAGGATGTTAACTTTTTTTTTCAAATACAGACTATTTTATTTGCTATTTGGTATTATAATGCTCTATATTATTATAAATAAAAGCAAAAAATTATAATTATTATACAAATTAAATATATGTGAAAAAATTGATATGAAGAAAAGGTAAAAAAAAGCTCAATAGTAACGGTAAATAGATTTTTTCACGTAACTCACTAAAAATGAGGGACAAATGTTCTTTTACGTAGCTCGACATGTATGCGATTATAGACCCTTCTCATATGTAAAATATATGGGAATGAACAAAATAAAGTGAATGCAATCAATGAAAATATTTACAGCCTCAATTTTTGTATTATATGTCTTAACATTAGTCGTTCATCCTCTAAATGTGTCGAAAGATGAGAACATATAAATATATGTTGTTAAAGGCAGGTTAAGTATTATGATATGAGAAGGTAACAAAAGATTATCTTTAAAATTTTACTCTAAGAAATTGAGCATCCTTGACTTCTTCTCGACTGAGTCAATAATGATTAAGCAGTAATGCTGATTGGAAAATAAAGTAAGTTACACTATGCTCTTATTCTTTTGAATGCAAATATTTTATACATTTGTAATGTAATGGCGTCTAGAAGGAGTAACCTAATTTATGCTGTGTAGCCATTTTTTCCAGGCTCAATATAATACATTTCAAGATTCATCTTTTTGATTGTTTTAGAATAAAATTAGCAAAGAATAAAGTAGATTAAGCTAAGTATTTTAAGAAGTACTAAATTAATATTATTAGATTAAAATCAACTCTAAAATGGGTGTGAAGGTACTTAAATGGGTTTGAAGGTAGTTCGCAAATTTAGTTGTCGGTGTAATATTTAAAAATGTAACAGTATAATTGAAAAAAATGTATAAAATAATGTGTGAATAAAATTAAAAATATAAATTGTCCATCATGAAATACAATATTTATCAAATTCAATTAGTATTATATGACTCTCCAATCATTGTTTCGTATTGAAGACATGTGTGTTGATAATATTTTTTAACAAATATGATTAAAATATTGGGTTGTGCTACTAAGCTGGAATTCATGTTCTCGAGACAAGAATCATCTTTGAAAGAATTCCATGATTGAACTTGACCACTTCAAATCAAACATCATCAGTTAAGTTTTAAATTAGATAATTTTAGATTAATGTTGTTTACAAATATGCGTGTATAAATTTATACTTTTAAGTATTAATTTATTATAAAATTAAATTTATTGTGTAAATATTAATTATTTTTATATTCAGTGTCAAATAATTATATATATTTTTTCTTTTAAATTATAATTACAAATTAAATACAATTTAATATTTTTTTTTGTATTTTACATATATAAAATTTAAAAAATTTAAAACATTACTATTATTGAATAGATTAATTGAACTAAATGAAATTGGAACTATTTGATCAAAATTTAGTAATATAATTTTTCTTTAAATCCCCTGTATCTATCGTCCATAGTGGATAATTTATGTACACAAAATACTTTGAGGATAGAGCAATACTTGCACCAACACATTGTGAAGTGAAGTCTATTAACAAGAAGCTTATGTCTCTGATTTTTGGTGATTCTATGGTGTATTTGAGTTTTGATAGTGTCTGCAGAACGGAGTTGCAGTCTTTTTTTTTTTTGATATTTTAAATTATATTAAGTGTTCAGGAGTACTGAACCATAGTTTGATATTGAAGGAAGGAGTGTCGTAATGCTTCTTAAAAATATTGACAAAAAATTAGGTTTGTGCAATTGCACGATGTTAATTGTCACTGTTGTGTTCGATATAGTAACTCAGGCTTAATCGAAACGTAAGAGCGACACGTGTAAATATTTAAATATTCATGCCCAATGGACAAGTATTCGCCACTCGGTCGGAAAAAAAAGGAATCGGATGAGCTAAGTCAAGAAGGCCATAAGCAACCTGAGGACTCAAAGGGGCCAAAAATACTTTAAATCCTCGAAGACCCTCGGATATCCCGAGGGTCAAGATGTTCAAGACCTCGTGATATCCCAAGGGTCAAGATGTTCAAAGACCTCGATATCCCCGAGGGTCAAGATGTTCGAGACCCCAGATATCCCGAGGGGTCAAGATGTTCCAAGACCTCGATATCCCGAGGGTCAAGATGTTCGCACCCGGATATCCTAAGGGTCAAGATAAACGCGAGACCTCGATATCCCGAGGGTCAAGATGTTCAAGACCTCGATATCCCGAGGGTCGGATGATCGTTCAAGACCTCGGATATCCCGAGGGTCAAGCAGGTTCAAGACCTCGGATATCCCGAGGGTCGAGATTTCGCACCTCCTCGATATCTTGAGGGTCAAGATGTCCATAGACCTCGTATCCTAGCGGGTCGAGTGCCCGACACTCCGATATCCCAAGACCCAAAACATCCCGAAGGCTCGATTAATGCTCGAAGAGGACAATATTCCAAAGATAAAACCCACATAGTTAAAGGGGCGAACAAAGCATCCAACCGAACAAAAGGTTAATTTGGACGACCAAAAAGAATGCCTTTATAAACAAGCAAGTTCCAAGATCAATCTAGAAGACGGTTAGAAACGTGGCAATATCACCGTGATTTCTTGATGGGCTCGAGTCTCCAACTCATGCATACCAACCTAGCTCATGCTTGCAGGAGTGCTATAAGAGGAAGAAAAAAAGAAAGAAAGAAAGGTTGACAGAGAAAAATCTCCCAAAAATCATACCCACGCTTGAGAGGTGAGGAACAAAAAAATTCGAAAGATCATTTATTCCTACTAGAAACCCTAGCACCCTTGAGGCGAATTCTCCAAATTATCTTCATCCGTAATGATTCATCTTCATAAGGTGTATCAAATATTGTACGGTAAAGCTCGCAATACCACATCCCGGCTTGGTATGCCCCCTGAGTAGTCATTTCCCGACTAACCGGGTCAACAAATTCATCTTATTTACGACTTATCGTACACGTACATATTTTGTTTTGCGAAAGTTGTTATCAAATTAGCCACATAATACTCTCCGTAAAAATGACTCAACAACTAAATATTTAGAAGGAGGGTGCTTCACCCAAAAACCAATCCATATAATAACCCTTAGAGAGTCGAGGCGTAAAAAATAAATAAAATGCCTCAATCTAGAACACACAAAATGGAGAGGTTTTCGGGACAAAGCCGACCACATCGACCCGAAAGAGGCTCATCGCCAAACCTCATAAAGATCGAGAGTGGAGATTACCAATCTCGAGGATATTGTGAATGATCCCATGACCACAACCAAGGCCATCACTTTCTTGTCATGAAAGAAAAAAGAGAGGGCCGAAAAGAATCGCCAAATTAGAAACTCAAGATCGCTGGAGAGTGACGCCACATACACCGATAAGTGAGCAAGTTAAAAAAAAATTACCAAACGGGCAAGTAAAAAAACCGATGACACGCCTCGATGACGAAACGAATTCAAGGATCTGACCATCGGTTTGGACGTTTGAGGTCATTAGGAAATTTATAGTTTTGATAAAAGTTCCAAAACACATGTAATAGACCAATCGACCACATTAATGATGATGTTTATATTACCGCTATAGAATACTAGTTGATAATTAATGTATAGAACAACCGATGTAATAGATAGGTCGATATTGAGGAACCTCAATATGTATAAGTCGATCCAAGACTCAAAGAACAAATGATATCCCATGCACCCGACAATGCAAAAGAAGAACAAGATCGGACGATCCGATCTAGTCGATATCACAACCAAGTCATGAATCTCAAACTCGGAATACTTGAAGATCGATGACTTCCGGAAGATCGCACCGATCAAGACCTACATCACCGAGTCTGGTTAGTCAAGCTAAGTCAACCGACACCGAAGACTCCATCAGTAGACCGATCGGCCTTTTGATCGATCAATTCACCACCGTGAAAATCGATGTTTCACCTACTCATACGTCGATGATCTGAACAAGAAGAATGTCAACCTTAGTTGGAAGAACAACACTAAAAAGTGCGTCTATTAACCAATAAGAACTAGACACGTATGATCGGAGCCGAAAATTACGGGATTTGATGCTGCTCTCTCTAACGGCTATAAAATACAAGTTCACGCCACCATGCCGTTCCTCAAGACGCCACATCAATCCTCGCAAACCTACCAAATATAATATACGAAATTCAAATTGCTTCTCCAACGACTCTTTTGATTTCAAGGTCTATAAATATGGGATCACACTTCAGAGTGAAGATACGGAAACACTGAACAATCAAGAAGCTCAAGCAATTATCAGATTTCCGCACGAAGAACACGATCAAGAAGATAATTTTTATAGTGTTCATCCCATAAGTTCTTAGCATTGAAATCTTTTCATCTAGCTGATAGGCTACATTAAACACTAGAAAAGATTTCACAGCTTGGAACCAAAACAATCTTATCCAAACCCAAGTTAGATTAAGTTGTTTAGCAAGATTTCGCAAGGGTTTCTAGTTCGATTTAAGGATCGGTTGAGGAGAACTCCTTAAATATCTGGTTTGTCTTCGTGTTGACTAACACATAAATCTAAGTCCATTGGTTAAGTTGGTGCCCTCAGTGATAGGGAAGAGGGATTTAGGATCGGGTTTGTCCAAACCACTATAAATCTTGTGTGCCTTTACCGCTTTGATTAACCTCTCACACAATTGCATAACCTTTAAAGCGCATACATATTCTAAGTTGAGATCAACTAGCACCAAGCTTCGATCTGATCAAGCTTGACACTTCAAATAACCGGGTTTAAAGACTAACTTTGGAATCGATTTATAAAACCGGTTTTTCACGGTAAAACTTAAGCTTCCGCGACACATCGCTTAAACCGATAGTTATCAACTTATCTGCTTTTCAAATTAGTAAGTTGGTTATCGGTCTAAACCGATTCACTCAAGACTCGATCAAAGCTAATCGCCATCACACCTGATCCAGACGAAAAGTTTTAAATCTATTCACCCTCCCCTCTGACTTACGCCAACCCGTGCGTTAAGGACCTACAAGTGGTATCGAGAGCGCTTGGTTCTACGCACTAATCGACTTTTGTGTATCATCGATTCTTGAGGAAGAATCTTTGTGGTCGATCGAACCGATCTTGAAAAACCTTCTAAAACTCATTCATTTTCCAAAAACACCGAGCATGGATAACACCTCGTGCGACGATCATGATCTCGCCGAAGTTCTCAATTGATGAGTATGCAGATTGGGCCATATATATGTCCAACCATCTAGGTTCGATTAGTGGCGTAATGATGGAAGTCATCGAAAAGAGGACCCATCATCATATATTACGACAACCCCGCAGCTTGGAGGAGATCCAGATTTTTGCCCCGAGAAGTCTTGTACTAAAAAAGCCCAAAATTTTGATGGATGCAGAGGAAAGGAAATCGCATACTCTAGATACTATCGCAAAGACACATTATCATGAAAACAATGGATAAGGTCACCAAGGAAAAAAGTTAAGTATCTCAAAATCACGAAAGCAATGCGGGATACACTAATTTAAATATGCGAGGGAAATGACCAGATAAAAGACAGCCGTCTGCAAGCCGAACTGGTGAAGTTCAAAAATTGAAGATGCTGCCCAACGAAACCATCAACGAACTCGATGGAAGGATTACAATGTCAATAAACAAGCTTCGAGAACTTGGTAGAGAGATGTCTGATAAAGATATCAACTACAAAATTTTAAGGTCTCTCACCAAGAAATGGGATATGAAGGTCACGCAGAATCAAGGATTGCCAAGACATTTCAAAAATGAAGCCAAGTAGCTTGTTCTTGAGCCTTAAAGCTCACGAGTTCGATTTAATTGAGAGAGGACAAGCAGATGAAGATGAGGTGCCCGGTGAAGCCTCAACTTCCAAATAAGTTGCTTTTAAGGCAACCAGCAGCAGATTGAAGACCAATGAACCCATTGAAACATCATAAGTCGCAGTAATGCATCACTCGCTACTGTGAAACTAGAGAAATCAAATACTAACCGGGTAAGTATCAAGATTCTATAAAGATTATCAACATACCGAGGAAGAGATAGAGAGATCGCATAAATGATCTCCGAAGAACTGATCCGATGATCTTGAGAGATCACAGAGATGAAAGAAAAGTGATAATCTAAAAGACGAGAGAAGAGATAATCACCCAAACGTAAGAAGCTCGCATTCTTATCGAAAGCGAAAGTCACCGATAGATCATACGACGAGTGATTCACCGAAGAAAAGGTTCCGGGATCAAGGAGCGTTTTTCAATCCGTGAGAAGCTGTGTCACTACAAATAAGCAGACGCCTGCATCTAACGCCAAGAGAAAGGGGAAGAAAAGAGGAAATGTAAGAGAGCAAACGACAGTGACGTAAGAGCTATGGTTGCCGACATCGCCAGAATTAACGATTCAGATTCGCCTCCGAGGATTCCTGATACTCCTCTCAGAGAAGATTTCGCCCGACAAGAAGAAGTCCGTTGACTTTATGGAAATAAAGATCCGATATTCTTTCGGGATGATGATGAGATCTCGCCTCGATGGCAAAGGAGGACCAACTGAGGTAACCTCCAAACCTCGCTTTGTTCGCTTTACACCGCTATCATTAGCACACCCGCCGGGAGATCGACCAAGCAACTCTACTCGAAAGCAATTGCTTGAGGATCTCTCCAATGCAAGAGACACTTATGCTATAGTGGAAGTTTGAAAATGATAAGCCGAGGACCGTAAATAATCACCATAAAGAAAATGATCTCAAGAAAGCCTCCGAACTTAGATCACCAAATCGCCGTATGCAACCGAGGAATTTAAAATTCTCAAAGTTAAAGCTTCGATCGAGAGAAGTGCATCAAAGATCACCGGCACTAACAAACAAAGAAGTCGATGACTTCAAAATCCCAAGCAAAATTCGGCGAGTCGCTCCAAAAGCATGAAAGTCTAAAATCATCTCGAGGATAATCTGCAGAAGAAAATAGAGGTTTTTTTCAAAATCATCTAAAACCGCTCAAGACATGAACGCCTATTTTCGAACAACGACGATTAAGAAGGGACTTGGGTATGAGAACCCTTCCACATCCTCAAAAGCCCCGGGCCGATTCATCTCAAAAAGGTGTAATCGACGAAAGTTTCGACAAAAGATACACCAAAAGCCAAACATGTATCTAATAAGGAAAAAAACTTGGTTGAAAGCAGTAAGGGCCCAACCGTATGGAACGAAATGGACCCCAACTCGGTAAAGCATCACCGAGAATCAACAGAAGAACCCGCGTTCTTCAAGAAACCTCAACCCCGATCAATGGATCGAATCAAAAGACAACCCGTAAAAGGGAAGTCTAATCAGACCCAATCAAGGTCACCGCCTAATAAGCATGCTTCGTAAACCGCAAAAACCACCTATGCCGAAAAGATATGAATCTTTTGATGGTAGCAAATCGTACCTACCCCTATAATCGTAAATCTAGGATCACCAGACCAACCACACCGGATGAAAAGAAGACAAAAAAAAAGATAAATCCCAAGTCTTCTATGTCACCCAAGGTTCACACTAATAATCATACTAATCGAAAAGATATAAAGAGACGATGATTATGTTGATAGGTATGGGAGACAAATCAGCCTTCGATCTAACCGATCACAATAGAAGTGCTTCTGCTTTGTATGGATCCCCAAAACTAATCCTAACCCCTCGGACCCAATCCAAAAGGGTACCTAAAGCCCGATTTCATAGGATCGCGTGGTCCGCCAACAAAGGAGGTGTGCAAGCAACTATCCGGGTACATCGATAGTGGATGCTCAAGGCACATGATCGAAGCAAACATCTCCTCGGCTCATACATAGAAACGTAAGGGCCCGCGGTACTCTTCGATGATGATAACTTTGGTTATACCAAAGGATTCTAACCTTAGAGAATGATGTGTACAAGTAACCTGAGTCTCGATGTCGAAGGTCCTGGCGCAACCTATTATCGGTTTCACAATTCTACGACAACAGATTCAGTGTTGAGTTCTCGACTAACCAATGCACTATCAAGAATCGAGCCACTCAACATATTTTGCTAACCGGTTCAAGGAAAGGGACGAACTACACAAATTGATTGAACAAAGTTGCTCAAGAAATGCATGCACGATTGTCAAGAGTTCCAAAAGTAGCGATTGGCTCGCACAAAAGAATGAGCCATCCAACTTTAAAACTCTTAATAAGATAGCAAGGATGTCACTAGTGGAAGGACTTCCGAATGAAGTATTTTCAAAGGATCGGACATGTCTTTGATGTCGGAAGGAAAACAGTCAAAGCTTCATTCAAGGGAATTCCTGACCGCATCCAAATAGAAAGTACCGCAATTGCTTCATATGGATCTATTTGGACCATTACACCAAATCGGGCCTCAACAGATGCAAATATACTCCGTAATCGTGGATGACTATTCCAAATTTACTTCAGGTTATATTCTTACATAAGAAGAATGAGAATAAACGAAGATACCCGAGTCGCTAAAAAAGATTACAAAATGAGAAGGGTGTCAAGTAGTAAAAAATCGACGATAAAGGTACGCAATTTACGAACTCTTTTATTACCGATTTTGCTCTAAGTTTGGTATACAAAGATGAAACATCACTTGCAAGGACGCCACAACAAAATGGAGTAGCAGAATCGGAGGAATGAAATCTCAAAGAAGCTCGCCGCACGATGTTAGTTCAACATGCAATACCAAGCCATTTCAAGCGTATAATCAACATCGCATGCCATACTCGTAATGTATGTCTTCCCGACTAAGGCTCACTACAAAACGCCCTATGAATTGTGGAAGGGCGTAAAAACCTCGTGTTTCTTACTTCCATGTTTTTTGGGTGTAAGTGTTTCATACACAACAATGGGAAGAGTCATTGAAGACTTTTGAGGCCAAGTCGATGAGGGTATATTCTTAGGATATTCCTCATCTAGCAAGGCTTTCGGGGTTTATAAATGCATAAACCCTACTTGTGGAAGAAACACCCCATGTAGTCTTTTGATGAAGCATCTTCCAACAAGAGAAATCTGCCGTAACAAAGACGCACTGATCAACCAAGACCGATGCTCTAAAATGGATCACCTAACAATCAAGGAAAAAAGAATCAAACCGTAATAAAGATACATTCCATCTAGTCGATTCACCAGATCATTCAGATCCTAAGGTACTAAAAACTGCCGATGAAGAAGTTCGGTATACCGAGACAAGATCAACCGAATCATCCGGCCAAACACTGGTTCCCACGAGCACGACATCGCGACATGATGAGTCCAACATCACCGAGACATGTTCTTATCAAGTGGATCATAATTCTACACCACTCCCAAATACTAGTAATGAACCTTTATCGAAAATGGATGATGTTCTCAAAACCGACGAAATCGTAATGTATGACTCGATAACCAAATATCCAACCGATCCGATTATCGGAGACCCATCCGATAAAGTTAAAACTAGACATCGACAGGAAAAGTGCCATGTATTGTTGTTATTTGTCTATAAAGGAACCAACAACGATAGAGGAAGTCTACAAGACGCAAGTCGGATTCTAGCCACGCAGGAGGAGCTGAACAGCCTCGAGAAAATCAAGTTTGGGAACCGCAGATGCACTCAAATCATCAAGACGTAATTGGCACGGGCTGGTTTTCAAGAACAAGATAGATGAGAAAATGTCATCACCGAAATAAGGCAAGACTTGTTGCTAAGGGTATTCACAATCGGAAGGAATTGATTATGATGAGACCTTTGCACCGATGCCGCCGCTTAGAAGCCATTCGGTCAAGTTTTATATGCTTCCCACGAGGGTTCACTGTGTATCGATGGACGAAAGAGTGCATTTTTAAACGGGTACTACCAGAGGAAGTTTATGTCGAACAACCTCTGTGCTTCAAAAGAACAATCAAGTGTACCGCTTAAGAAAAGCTCTTTATGGTTCAAAACAAGCTCCTCGAGCTTGGTATGATACACTTCTCTCGGTTCTTGATCGACAAAGGGTTCACTAAAGGAACAAAGGGATGTAACCTTATTCGAAATAGAAGATGGAGAAGATATTCTCATGGTTCAGATTCACGTGATCTACATCATCTTCTGATCTCCCAACAAGAGTCTATGTGAAAGATTCAAAGAACCGATGCAAGGGAAGTTCGAGATGTCCATGATGGGACAGATGAATTACTTTCGGGTCTCCAGTGAAGCAAAGTGCGTATGGATATTCATCCGCCAAGTAGAGTACACTAGAATTTATTGATAAGTTTAGAGTTCAAAATTGCAAGGAAGCCAAAATTCCTATGATGACCGGATTCAAGATGGATCCGTATGAGGATGGTCGAAAAACAAATCGAAAAGAATATAGGGCTCTCATTGATCTCTACTATACCTAATCGCCAAAGGACCCTGATATCACCTTTTGCAAAAGGGTGTATGTGCGATTTCAGCAAATCCAATGCAAAGCCACCTAGAAGCAATTAAGCGATTCTTAAGTATCCGGGGACAAGAAATCTTGGTTTATTTTACCCATCGATGATAATCTAGAGCTTAGTGGGTATTCGATTCGACATGGAGGTTGCAAGATCGACGTAAAGTCAACCTCGTGAACATGTCGGGCTTTTAGGAAGTAAACCGATCTCGTGGTTTCAAAAGAAGCGATATCGGGCCATGTACATCTACTAATGAGGCGTAATATATGGTCAGCAGAAGTCGCTGTTCCCCAAATGCTCTCGCTTAGTCAAGAAATTTAGGGATTATAACATTGTAGCTAAGAATGTACCTATATTCTCGCGATAAAGAATCTTTATTGAATCACTCGTAATCCTGTTTCTACATACAAGATGCAAACATGTGGATGTCGACACCATTTCATAAGAGATCATGTTGAAAAGAAGAATATCGTAATGGAAAAGATTCACAATCGATTTACGTAGAAGTCGATATTCTAACCAAGCCACTAGTCGAGATCGATTCAGAGAATTGTGCAACGAAGCTGGGCTTCGGATCTTGGAGAAAAAAAGCACCTAAAATGCTTGATGGATTGTTCTCCAAAACCAAATGGTTAAGAGACTAACCAGTTGAAAGGAGTCATTGAGTTTGGTATCTCAACCGATCGTAAGATCACCAAGAACCGATATGAGAAATCGATCGATTTTACAAGCTATCGATTAAAGGAATCGATCGATTAAGGTTTATCGATTAAAGGAAACACTCAATTTAAAAGGAATATCCGATTAAATCAATTGGGTTATTTTACATCTTTGTAAGTCGATTTAATTGATATTCAACAAGCAAGATTCACAAAGTTAAAGCCAACAATCGATAAGAAAGCAGAGAATTTACACAACAATGGAATAATAGAACTTTTCATTGATAAAGACCAAGGTCGACATTACATTACAAGTTACAAGTACAAAGGACCCGGAGGTCAAGACATAAGTCATAACCGAAAACCCTAAACCTATAACCCTAAACCCTCATCCTAACCCAAGTAGAGCGGGAGAGAGAGATTTTAACCGATGCTCTCATTTTCCCCCACTTAACAAGGGTGAGAAAGGCTTTAAAATAATCCTAAAAGCCTCTCAAAAAGCTAAAACCAATGGAGCGAGAGAGGCCTTGATAGGATTTCTAAGCCAGAGCCCCCCACACCAAAGTCAATGGACTCTCCAAATTGTTAAATGGAGCACATGTGCAAGAAATTGGTTCAAAGACCTTATGGGCACATGTGTCGATGAAAAAATTGAGTTGATATAATGAAGATCACCGTTGTTCCGATCCGCACCGCATATCAAACTCATGTTTTATGTCGACCGAGTCTCTGTTGATGCTAGTTCCGTATCTCGATAGACACACAAGGTGCATACTAAGAGAGAAGTGTCTTCTCGCCATTCATAAATTTGACCCGCCTCCTGGTGGTAGAGAAGCTTGGCAACAATTGTATGTGAAATCTTTGATGACGCATTTAAAAACAACGATAAGGGACAAAAAGGGTTGATTTGAGAAGTCAAATCATTGAAAAAAAGGGTAAAAGTATTTGCCTAAGTCTCACCGAAATAAGGGTTCACCGTAATACATGATTCTACAAAGAAGATAAGTATGGTGAATGGGTTATGTTGTGTAAAACATTGGTCCAATTTATAGAGGCTAAGCAAGGATGCAAATGCAAATTTGATTTCAAAAAGCCTATTAGAGAAATTTGCAGATCACAAGGACAAATGTAGAATCACGCGATCGATAATTGATAAATTTACTACGGATTGACATATCGAGATATACGACATTTATAATTACGCATGTCAAATCGCTACCAACTTAGGGAATAGAGACTATTATTCTGTATTAAGCTTTAGGCAGTAACACTTATCCCAAGAATCGGCTTGATTCGAGAAGAATCGATTAGGTCAACCAAAATCTGATTACATACTTAAACCGATCGACAAGGAAGATCACTGAACTTGAAACCTCAACAAATCGATATATCGCCATGAGAAATAGAAATATCAACAAGGGGAACTTCAACCGATCGAGGAGGATCGTAGGAAAAATCAGACGCAAAATGAAATGTGATCGCTTGAAAAGAACATTTGGGAAATTATAAGGTTTAGTTGTAAACTAAGATCAACAAGTGGAATCAACCTACAAGTGGAATCAACTTCAAGTGGTATTGACCGATTACTATATCGAAGAACCGACACGCCTTTTCTTTTCCTCATTATTTGCTCGGATCTTATTTATTTTTATTTGCCTTATCAGACGATTACCGTGGACGATTCCCTACAAATCATTTAATGCGACGGGGGTACCAGATTAATTGGTCGCAAAAATGAGCTTTTAAATCCAAAAGGTTTTCAGACGCGTTTTTTTCCCAACCATTCGATCAAAAACCGCTTAATCTGGATCATTTAATCTTTTCAAACGGTTGATCTTCCAAATCTTGTCTTTTTTTTTCCTCCTCATCTTTATAAGATTCATCAAAAACCCTACCGTAGTTTTCCAATTCACAAACTTATATTTATTTTCCAAAAAACTCTCCAGATTACTTCTTCAAGCGATTCAAAGTGTTTTTCTTAAGTTTCAAATTTATCTTCTCGAAAAATGAATCTGTAATTTCGATTATCCGATGAATCTTCTCTAAAACCTTTGTTTCTTAAAATTTTATTGTCAATCGCTGATATCCTCAGATTATGTTTTATTGTTTCTTGGTTTCCGATATGTGATATTCTTAGTATTTATGCACAATTTTAACCGAATCTATCTTATCTCAGAGATGATCACTACGGTATGGGTAAAATAATGTGCAATTACGCTGAACTGGCATTAAGGATTGTCGAGGACAAGTTCGCATAATTTGGGGTTACAAAGGATCCTAATCAATGGAAGTAGAGGAAATTTCAAGAAAGCAGACTTGAGAAATATTGTGTTGCTCAACGCAATCCAAAGGATGCAAAGATGAAGCCCTCGAATTCGTAAGGAATTTAAGGGTGGATACAAATGCTCCAGAGAAGAACTACTTTCGACAAATAACGGAGAAGAGATCGACCGATTTAATGAGGATATAACTCGGTCTGCTCAAATTTACCAAAAGGATTTAATCTCACCGCCACACTGTGGGAGAATCAAGATGAGCCGATCGTAAACGAGCTCATCGTAGAGGCCGACAAACATCATACGCCGGCTTTTGTCGCCAATGCTCAAGAGGAAATATCGATTGTTGTTCGACATATTGTCAAAAAACAATTATGGGTATTTCATTCAAATTTTATGCTCTTACATCCGGCTAAACCAGATAAAGATGGTCGCAATAATTGATGAGGCCAAGAACATCAATTGCATGGGTTCCTAAAGGCAATTCTACTCCAAGAACATGATAAATTTGGAGTTGATGAGTGGAGGCAGTCTATCTCGAAGAAGAGGATCGCCAATCTCAACAAGGTTGCAAAAGGATCCTACAAGACAAAAATGCCAAATGCCAAATGGGAATGTAATGGATCAAGTCCCACAAGGCATTCCTCTCCACCACTTTAAATGCCATATTTGGGCCACTGTGACGATGATATGCGCCCACCCCCCAAAGACGAAGAAGGAAAAAGAAGGGTTAACTTCGCCTACACCAGATGCCCCTAGGAAGAAGAAAAAAGAAAACCGTGAAGGCCTGCGAGAAGAGGCCAAGAAGGCAAAAGAAGCCTCCATGACTCGATGCTAGAAGATGAGTCGATGAAGAAAGAGCGCCAGATCACCTGCAGATCACAAAAATCAGTGAAAAATCGACAGCAAAGCTTCTACTCAAAGCCGAGAGCTCGCCCAGTTCCATTCGAGGAAGAAGACGGTACTAACGACCTCCTTCCTCCAAATGAAATGATTCACCACTCGGACTAATGGTCACGAGAGCATGTCTCTCCTACTTTCCACCGCCTCGCTAACCGAAACTACATCGGTTACAACCCGAAAGCACCCGTTGCGGGAACCAGCGCACTGCCTCCACAAATGTAACCTCTCAGTGTCGAGCCAATCGACATCTTCCGCCTTACTCAAGCACCACCGTAACCTCCACATCTCATCAACTCCGAATCGATGCATAATTCATGAGTCTAGATCATCAAAGACCATCACAGGAAAAATGGTCGTAATGCAAATCGAACGACAAATTGATGAGATGTATCCAGAATCGTCGCCCATCCTTCTATTAGAGAAGAAGTTATGGAGATTCTCACCGAGAGATCTCAGATTAAAAAGCTTCTCGATTTTATAATGATTATTGAATGATGGGCTGAGGCTGATGAGTTTGCAGATTTTGATTTCGATATGAGGAAATCACTAAAGTAGATCACCAAATGAAATATAACTACCGAATCTATCAAAACTCGATCCACAAGAAGTTCGGGTCGCTCAACAAGGAGAACGAGATCGCCAAGAAGCTCTCAAGCAGATGCTACAATGAAGCGATGCAGAGTCGCCGATGATAATGAACCGGTGTCATAGCTCATGACCAACCACCGAGACGAAAACAATCAAAAAGATCCGTGACGCAAAAAAACATTCCAACATCTCACATCATCACGATCAACTTCAGAGATCGATCTTGTCTCAAAGATCTCCCGAAGAAGTTGAGGGAGTGATAGTTGATCGAGGCGATTGGCCTCAAAGAAATAACAGATCAAAGGGAATTGCTATTTCCCCAGATTGAGGCAATCAAAGATCGGGCTTCCCCAAACTCGTGACCACCGTGGTTCCGCCAACTTATAAAATCCGCTGATGACAAGTCGATTCAAAAGGACCAACAACAAGTTTTTTTTCGATGCTCACCGAAAAGCTCGAATTGACAAAGAGAAACTTGACAAACCGATTTTGACACTCTCACCGCCATGGAATCTGGCCAAGACCGAAACGATTCGGGGGTTCAACATCTAACCGCTTCGTTCTGTGCTTATCTCAAGCGTATCTCAACAGGCAATATCACCGGGCTGGATCCCTAACTTCCCACTCACGCCTTTTTTTTTGATCAAACCAAAAAGGGGAGGACAGAGGAGAAACCAACTCGACATGATTAGATCAACAAGACCTAATTCGCATAAATTGAAGTTTATGGACAAAGACTAGACCATCCGATCTCTTTGCTAACGAAGTCTCTCAAAAGATGGAAAAGTCAAAGGCAAGAAAGGCAAAACAAGGGTGCCGACATCACAACTGTATACTACCACTCGCATTAAAATAGTCACAAGAAGCACAAATAGCCGACATATGCCGATAAAGAACTGGCCGAGAAATCTGGCAAAAGAGCAGACACAAGAGGCCCGAAAAAAGCTAAGAAGAAAGAAGGGCGTAAAAATTGACAGAGGCGTAAAATCAACAAAAAAATCATACCCACGCTTGAGAGAGGTGAGGAACCAAAAAAAATTCGAAAGATCATTTATTCCTACTAGAAACCCTAGCACCGGAGGCTTAATTCTCCAAATTATCTTCATCTCGTAATGATTCATCTTCATAAGGTGTATCAAATATTGTACGGTAAAGCTCGCAATACCACATCCTCGGCTTGGTATGCCCCGTAGTAGTCATTTCCCACTAACCGGGTCAACAAATTCATCTTATTTATGAATTTTATCGTATACGTACATATTTTTGTTTGCGAAGTTGTTATCAAATTAAATGCCATAATACTCTCCGTAAAAAAATGATTCGCGACATAACCGGCGCTAGAAGGAGGGTGCTTCACCCAAAAACCAATCCATATATTTAACCCTTAGAGAAATCGAGGCAAAAAAAAAAATAAATGCCTCAATCTAGGAACACACAAATGGAGAGGTTTGACAAAGCCGACCACACGACCGAAAGAGGCTCATCGCCAAATTTCATAAAGATCAGGAGGGAGATTACCAATCTCGAGGATATTGTGAATGATTCGGGCGTTAAACTAAGGCCATCACTTTCTTGCGAGAGCGCAGAAAGAGAGGGCCGAGAAAGAATCGCCAAATTAGAAACTCAAGATCGTGGAAGAGCGACGCCACATACACCGATAGTGAGCAAGTTAAAAAGAAAATCGCTAAACGGGCAAGTAAAAAGCCGATGACACGTCCGATGACGAACAACCTCAAGGATCTAGACCATCAACGCTTTTGGACGCTTGAGGTCATTGGGAAATTTATAGTTTTTATAAAAGTTCCAAAAACATATAAGACAGACCAAATGACTCGCTAGTCCGATCGATGTTTATATTATCGCTTATAGAATACCAAATTGATAATTAATGTATGTAACAACCGATGTAATAGATAGGTCGATATCGAGGGAACCTCAATATGTATAAGTCGATCCAAGACTCAAAGAACAAATTGATATCCGATGCACTGCAATGCAAAAGAAGAACAGAAGATCGACGATCCGATCTAGTCGATATCACAAATTAAGTCATGAATCTCAAACTCGCAATACTTGAAGATCATATGACTTCCGTAAGATCGCACTAAGACCTACATCACCGAAATCCGCTAGTTGAAGTTAAGTCAACCGCACCGTACATCTATCCATCGTAGACCGATCACCTTTGATCGATCAAAGTCACCACCAGTGAAAACCGATGTTTCACCTAATCACACGCCGATGATCCGAACAAGAAGAATGTCAAACCTTAGTTGGAAGAACAACACCGAAAAAGTGCGGCCTCATAACCAATAAGAACTAGACACGATGATCGGAGCCGATAATTATGGATTTGATGTCGCTTCTCTAACGGCTATAAAATACAAGTTCACGCTTTCACCCATGCCGCTCCTCAAGACGCCACATCAATCCGCAAACCTACTAAATATAGCCGAAATTCAAATTGCTCTCCAACGGCTCTTTGATTTCAAGGTCTATAAATATGGGATCACACTTCGTGAGTGAAGATAATGAAAACACCGAACAATCAAGAAGCTCAAGCAATTATCGATTTCCGCATCAAGAACACGATCAAGAAGATAATTTTATAGTGTTCATCCCATAAGTTCTTAGCATTGAAATCTTTTCATCTAAATTGATAGGCTACATTAAACACTAGAAAAGATTTCACATTTGAACCAAAACAATCTTATCCAAACACAAGTTAGGTTAAGTTGTTTAGCAAGATTTCGCATCAGGGTTTCTAGTTCCGATTTCGATCGGTTGAGTGAGAACTCCTTAAATATCTGTTTGGTTATCTTTGGTTGACTAACACATAAATCTAAGTCCAAATTGGTTAAGTTGGTGCCCCTTGTGATAGGAAGAGTGGACGAGGATCGGGTTTTGTCCAAACCACTATAAATCTTGTGTGCCTTTTACCGCTTTGATTAACTCGCTCTACACAATTGCATAACCTTTAAAGCGCATACATATTCTAAGTTGAGATCACCTAGCACCAAGCTTCGATTCGATCAAGCTTCGACACTTCAAATAACCGGGTTTAAAGACTAACTTTGAATCGATTTATAAAACCGGTTTTTCACGGGTAAAACTTTAAGCTTTCCGCACACATCGCTTAAAACCGATAGTTATCGAACTTATCCGCTTTCCGCGACGACATAAGTTGGTTATCGGGCCTAAACCGATTCACTCAGACTGATCAAAGCTAATCGCCATCACACCCGATCGCACGAAAAGTTTTTAAGTCTATTCACCCCCCTCTAGATTTCTACCCTCACAACCCGCTCGACCTACAGAGGCTTCTCCGCCAAAGACCGAATCCAATAATAAAGTATGTGATCCAAGAAAAAGGAACAACCAATAAAAATGCCGACCTTCAGATCTTCATGATCATCCGCATGCCGAACAAAAATCGGCGGGAACAAAATTGTTTATCCATCATCGATTGGGTAGTCAAGCACAAACTTGGAGAGGGGGACGGCCCCATCACGAGCATGACCCACTGGGTCCTCATGACGGAAATAGCCACAATCTAAGTCTGGCTAATCCCACAAAATTTATGGAAATGCAAAAGGCCATCGAGGATTTACAGCCAACCTCGCGCGACCAAAAGCCCTCGAAATGAAAGACATTAATACTCAGGTTTCGCCATTGTCACCGGCGATCATGGCGGCCAAAATACAAGAGAAAGTGGCGAAGTCCCGACCGCCAATTCCCATATTTGATGTTGAGTCTGACCCTCATGTCCATCTCAACAAGTATTCAGATTTTATGATCGCATGGGGGCTACGGACGCAGAATACGCTGTCATCATTCCCTATGACTTTGGGGTGATCGGGCACATAGATGGTTTTTCTACCTTGCCAATCAAGGCCCATCACATCTTTTTTCGCCTAATTGGGACAACAATTTCGTCCCCACTTTTCATCCATGTGTGCTCGCCAAATACCAAAAAAAGGTTGGTGCATTTCTCCCAACTAAAAGGTGAGTCCGACGAGCATACATAGAAAGATTTGATAAATGTCCGTATGATGGGGCCCCGGTTGAAGAGGATGCCAAAATCCTTAATGTGGTCGGGGCTCGACTCTAAATACCGATATGTGGAAGGTCATGTACCAAGACCGGCCGAACACATATTCGAGTTCCGAGAAATGAAATGCCAAAATCATAGCCATGCAAGATTTGCTCGCCTAATCACGATTGGGTCAGAACCTACAACTAGAAAAGTTTTTGGGAAGAAAGTGATGAATCAAGGGGGGTACAAACCCCGTGCTCTTTTTCAAACCATTCAAGAGAGAGAGAAAGAACGCCCTACGAAGTCTTTTTGGCTTTCAATGAGACAATCTTTTAACCAAATCGAGATCGGGACATGTTGAAAGGGCCGAGAAGAATCATAATGGATAAACATCGCTCAATGCTTCCAAATATTGTAACTACCACGAAGTACATCGGGCACAACACCGAGGAGTGTCGCGACTTACTCCGCCAACTTTGGAAGTTATACGAAGATAATCGCCTTACCCAATTCTTGAAAAAGCCGGAGCGAGACTCTCAACGTAAAAAAATAAAAGATCAAGGGGCAAGGCCGAAAGGTCAACAAACATCCGATGTTGATCCCGAAGAATCACGTAAGAGGTCCGAAAGTTATCTAGAAGAGGCCTCCTACCGCGGGAAGAGGTCGAGAAAGTCAAGAGATTCACATGATACGCCCCGAATATGGTCCAGCCGGGTGGATATTACCAGCACCAACATTATCGAGCGAGACGTAAGAAGATGGAGATGCGTGCCATGCAAAAAACATCCATCAAGTGAAGGTGGCGAGCACATCGCCTAACACGCCACCCTCACACCAAATCATGTTTTCAGAGGATTCATCTCGACTTTAATCATAACTCCCCACAATGACTCCTTAACCATCGCTCGCCTCCTCGGGTTGAAAGTGCACCGCCTCGGGTTGATTAATCGAGCTTATGCGAACATTTTGTTTGTTGATACCCTTCGCCAGATGGAAAAACAAGTTGAGACTTGAGCAAATTATATTGAACCGTAATCATACCATAATGGGTTTTGGGGAATCAGAATCCACCCTATGGTATGATTAGGTTAGAGTCGAAGTTAGAATCAACTCAATCCGACATCCGGCGAACTAGAATGCTAGATTTTGTAATCGCCGATGTTCGTTTGATTTATAACGGGTTCCTAGGTCACCCGCTTATTCATGAATTTAAAGCGGCTGCGTTTCACGACATTATTGTATTAAATTTCCAACACAAGATGGAACAGAAGCGTAAAAGGAGATCGAAGAAAGTTTCGAGATTGTTTGCTATCTTTTAGCACTTAAAAAACAACGATCGTCAATATGATGGAGCAAACATGGGAGATTGGTGAGCTGAAGCCAGCGAGCAAATACCTCGCTTAAAGATCTTCCGACGAACATAAGTTCGACGAGCATAGCTCTTTCGACGAGCACGTAATGCGCGAACACAGGACTCCGGGTGACAACTAATTCCCCAGATCTCCTAGATCAAATGTATATTGATCACCGAACGAGCAACGGACCTAGTGCCTCGCGATAGGCTTTGAACCCATGGAGGTTGATGATGAGCACCGGGGTCCATCCAAGATCCTCGGTGGAAGCAAAAAGAAAGCGAAAGCAACACCGTCGAACAACCGAGTCCATCAAAATCGAATTCAATGCATTGAAGTTAGAAGTGTTCATTGGTTCGTAACTACCTAAACCAATTCAATAGAAATTATCGCTATCTTCAAGCAAACTTGATGTGTTCGCATGGTCGCAAGAAGACATGGTTGGCATTGATCCAAAACATTCATGCCACTCCCCTCAACCTTGATCCAATACAAACTCCGCTTATCCGTAAGTCACAGAAAGTTTAGTCCGAAAAATACGCGGCAATGAATAGTGAAATCAAAAAAGTTGCTCGACAACAAACCGACAGGAGGTAAATGCTCAAGATGGCTTTAACCCTATGCTCGTCCCGCAAGTCTAATGGATCTTGGAGGTCGTGGTATTGATTTCACGGATTTAAACAAGGCATGTCCGAAAGATAACTTCCCGATGCCGCATATCGATTATTTGGTCGATAATACAAAGAAAGGCCATGAACTCATGATCAAGTATGGATGCATTTGCCGGTTATCACCAAATACCTATGCACCCGGACGATCAAAAGAATATGGCATTCTCGCAGCGAAAAGAACATGTACCGCTATAACGCATGCCGCTTCGGATTAAAGAATGCCAAGCAACATATCAACGTTTGGTGAACGAAATGTTCGGACGAACACATCGGGCCGAACAATTGAGGTATATATTGATGATGTTGTGGTTAAGAGTGAACATAAGGAAGACCACATCACCCACCTCGCACGAACATTCGATATACTCAGAAGTACAATATGAAGCTAAATCCAAAAAATGTAGCTTTGGGGTTCACTCAGAAAATTCCTGACATATGGTCACCAACGAGGATCGGGCGAACCCAACAAAGATTCAAGCCATGCTCGATATGCAAGCCCCTAAATGTGAAAGAGGTCCAAAAGTTAACCGGACGTTTAGCTTCCGTAAAGCCGGTTTATATCACGAACCGAGACAATGCAAACCTTTCTTCGATACATTGAAGAAAGGGAAATTCGATGGACCGAGCATTACCAAAATGCATTGAATCATTGAAGCAAGATTTTGCGTATACTCTCGACCTTTGCCTAAGCATGTTCCAGGCGAACAACTCTATCTCAGATCTTGCGATCCGAGCATGCGATCGATCTACGTGCTTTAATTTGAAGGAGGACTATACACTTGCCCATTTACTATGTAAGCTGCGCGTGCTTAAGAAGCCGAGCCCGATACCCACCATTGGAAAAATTAGCATATGCCCTCGTCATGAGTGTTCGAAAATTACGACCATATTTTTTCGACCACTCACGAGGTAATCGACCACTTTCCCATTGTCGGCCAAGTCCTCCACCGACCAGATACATCTTTGCCAAGATTACTAAAGTGGGCGGAGAGTTAGGACAATTTTATATTACGTTAACATGAATGAAGAATGAAGGCCGTGCTATAGCCGATTTCATGGTCAAGTTGACATATCCTCAAATGCTCGAAAGAGCTATCGACCAACCATGGCATATGATGTTGATGGCTCATCAACAAGTTTAAGAGTCGGGAGCAGCGTGAGTTCACATCAAATTTCAACTAGGCAAACATTCACAAATGACCATCCGCTTTTGATTTCCCAACCACAAATAATGAAGCCGAATATGAAGCTTTGATCGTTGGACTACGATGGCAATGACAATTGAATCCGTGAGGTCGATGATTTATACGATTCTCGATAATCGCTTACCAAGTGACAAAGTAGTACGAGGCCCGAGGCTAACATATAAGACAAAGATCAATAGCTTAGTGTAGGTCCTTAATCTGTTTAGTGAGGCGTAAGTCTAGAGGGGAGGGTGAATAGATTCTGAAAACTTTTGCGCAGATCAAAGTGAGGTCGATTAGCTTGATCGAGCGAAGCGAAGAATCGTTGCCTTTGGGTCGATAACTAACTTACTAATCGCTTTGGCAGATCATATCGAATTATCGCTTTAACTGATGTGTCGCGAAGCTTAAGTTTTACCCGTGAAAACCGGTTTTGATAAATCGATTCCAAAGTTAATCTTTTAATCACCGATCAAGTGTCAAAGTTTGATCGATCGTAAGCTTGGTGCTAATCGATCTCAACTTGAATATGTATGCGCTTTTAAAGGTTGTGTGCGATTGGTAATCGCTAATCAAAGCGGAAAGACACACAAGATTTATAGTGGTTCGACAAACCAAATTTCACGCCCACTCTTCCCTATCACAAGGGCACCTACTTAACCAATCGGACTTTGTTTTTATGTGTAAGTCCAACACAAGACACCAACTAGATGTTTAAGGAGTTCACACTCAACCGATCCTGTAGATCGTAACTAGAAACCCTAGTCCGAAATCTTGCTAAACAACTTAACCTAACTTGGGGTTTGGGTAAGATTCTTTTGTTCCAACTATGAAATCTTTTCTTAGAGATAAAAATTCTAACAAATTAGATGAAAAGATTTCTTATGCTAAGAACTTATGGGATGAACACTTAATAAAAATTAATCTTCTTGTTCGTGTTCTTGTGCGGAAATCGATATTAGCTTGAGCTTGATTGTTCAAATAAGCTTTTTTTTTTTTTTTTTTTATACTCTAAAAGTGTATCCCATATATATAGACCTTGAAATCAAAGAGCCGCTGGAGAGCAATTTGAATTTCAGGCTATATTTGGTAGACTTGCAAGATTGATGTGATGTCTTCGGGAATGGCATGGCCGAAAAGCGTGAAAAGTGTTTTTATAGTCAAGCATGTAGAAGCATCATCAAATCCCGCAATCACGACTCCGATCATACGCGGTCTTGTTCTTATTGGATAACAGACTCACTTTTTAGTGATGTTCTTCCAACTAAGCTTGACATTCTTCTTGTTCAGTCATCGACGATGATTAGGTGAGACATCGATTTCACCGGTGAGTGACCGATCATCGAATCGATCGATCCCCGATAGAGTCTCCCGGTCTTAGGTTGACTTAGCTTCAACTAGCAGACTGGCCGATGTAGGTCTTCCGGTCCGATCTTCCGAAGTCATCCGATCTTCAAGTATTCGAGTTTGAGCTTCATGACTTCAAATTGAGATATCTCGACTAGATCGATCGATCCGATCTTCGCTTTCTCTAAAGATTCGCCTCATTTGATATCACCGTTCTTTGGATTTTCAGATTCGACTTATACATATTGAGTTTCCCCTCAATATGTGACCTATCTATTACATCGGTTGTTCTATACATTCATTATCAACTGGTCTCCTATAGCGAGTATTATAAACATCACCACCAATAACAGTCCGATCGTCCTATTACATGTGTTTTTGAACTTTCATCAAAACTATAAATTTCCCAACAATTTCCCCATTTTTGAAAACCAAAACACTTTGAGAAACCAAATACTGATTGATAAAAAATAGAACAGCTTAAGAGCACATAATCGTAAGACAATGAGACTTTGTCTTAGATCGAAAAATGAACTTTTCTCATTAAAAATGTTGATTACATGTTACATCGTAAAAGTTTGAAAATAAGAACAAATGATCCCGAGTAGTCTTCCGATTCTTCACTTTTTTAGGCTTTGTATCCTTCCTCGCATCTCTCTTTTGATCTTGAGGTACGTTGAAAATCTGATAAAGTTTCCATTTGACATCATCACCTGCCGAGGATCGCTTATGTGCTTTTGCATGATGTCAAAATAGAATCTTTGAAATGCCATCACAAATGAGCCATCCGCTTCTTCGAGTACTCCAATGATCATACTCTTGGCGAAGTTATTTTTACATTGATAAGCTTGGCCTCATTTTCCGTGATACTTCAAAAATCCGGTATTTATTTTCTAACCACTTGAGGAATTCTTCATCGAGATTCTTCTTGTGGAACAAGATTAAGAACAAAGGCATCCGTGTCATTCACTCGATCTTATTCCATTCCTCAAATTTCTTAAAGATGCAGTTAGCTTTTGGGATGATCTCATCAACTCTTGTCGGGCACCAGGTTCGTACGGATTTTTCCAAATTTTTCCTTTCTTCGCCTCAAATCAATTTCTTCTTCAGATTTTCGCCTCTGCCAATTTATCCGCCTTTTCTTCTTGGCTTTTCCGCTTCTTCACGCTCTTTGGACATCTTTTTTCACCAATATCTTATCTGCATGCATGATCTGGCAGTCAGGTCTTTTTGTGACTATCTCAAATCGAGTTTGTGATGTCCCAAAGACCCATTATGTCACTTGGTTTCTCATTCTCCTTTTTCCCCTTTTTGGTTTGATCAAAAAGAGAGCGAGGTGGAGGTCGAGAACCAAAGTTGATCGCGATCGCCTGTTGAGATCTCGCGACGATACGCCTTTTGAGTTTGAGCAAAGTTAGATTTTGAATCTTCGATATCATTTCGATCTTGACAGATTCCATGGCGATAGAGAGTGTTTTAATCGGTTTGTCAAGTTTCTCTTCGTCAATTCTAGCTTGTCGATGAGCATCGAAAAAAAACTTGTTGTTTATCCACCGAGTCGGGCGCATCAACGGTCTTTATCAGTTCAAATTTGTACGAAGGGACCTGATTTGGGGAGAACCCGATCTTTGATTGCCCTAATCTGGGAAATAGTCAATTCCTTTGATCCATTATTTCTTTGATGGCAATCGCCTTTGATCGCCTATCGATCCACTAAACTTCTTCTTTTCAGAGATCTTTGAGACAAGATTTGATCTCCCGAAGTTGATCAAGAGTGACGTGTGATGTTGGAATGTTGGGTGTCACTTGATCCGATTCATTGTTTGTGCCTCCAGTGGTTGGTCTTGAACTGCAAAGACTAGCTCCACTATCATCTAAGAAATTCTGCATCTTTCATGGTAAAGATTGCTTGAAGAGCTTCTTCAGCTAGCTTCCATTTCGCCTTGATCAATCAAATTTTCATGGATCGAGCTTTAATTGAATCACCAAGTTATCAAATTAGTGATCCTACCCTAGCGATTTTCTCATATCAAAGTCAAAATCGCAAAACTCATCAAGACCTCCCATCCTTTCTACGATCATTATAAAATCGGAGAAGCTTTTTAAACGGAGATCTTTCCATGTGAGGATCTCCAAAACTTCCTCTCTCGACATGGGATGGGCGACCCATTTCTGGATACATCTCATCAATTTCGCCGATTCGCATTCGACCATTTTCCCGTGATGGTCTTTTTGTTGATCTGGACTCGGGAATTGTCTCATCCGCATTCATTTGATGAGATGTGGAAGGTTCTGGTTGTGCTTGAGTAGGGAAGTTGGCCGGACGGTTTGACTGCGAGAGGTTCTCATTGTGGAAGCAGTGCTTCGTTCCACATCGGTAAGCTTTTCGGTTCGCGAACCGATGTAGTTTCAAGTTCGGGCAGGTGGAAGAGTAGGAGAAACATGCTTTCGGCAGCCTGTGTCAGAATAGTGGTGAATCACGAGCTTGAGGAGAAGTAGATCGTTCGCTTGTGCTTCTTCCTCGTAATGAACCGGGCGAGCTCTCATCTTGAGAAACCCGGGTGTCGATTTTTTCACCTTGATTTTTGTGTTGTAACAGATCGATCCGGGCGCTCTTTCTTCATCCGACTCATCTTCAAGCATCGAGTCATGGAGGCTTTTCCTTCTTGACCTCTTCTCCCCTGGCCTTCACCAGTTTTTTTTCTTCTTCCTGGGGCATCCGGTGTGGACGGTTGCTTTTGCTTTTTCCCTTCTTCGACTTTGGGGGGGTTGGCGCGATATCATCGTCTGCGGCCCAAAAAATGGTCAAGTACGTGAGAAAGGCCTTATAGACTTCACCCATTTTGTTCCCATTCAAAGATAGGCGCTTTATCTTTCGTAATAACCGCAACCTTGTTGAGATTGCCGATCTTTTTTTTTTGATATACCGCCTCGGTTCATTGACTCCAAATTTCTCATGTTCTTGGAGCAGAATGGCCTTCAGAACCCGTGCGAATTGATGTTCTTGGCTTCATCAATTATTGCAAACCATCTTCGTACATTTTGACTTAGCGGATGTAAGAGCATCCGGGTTTGAATCGTAATACCCATAATTGTTTTTGACAATATGTCAAACAACAATCGGTATTTCCTCTTGAGCATCGGGCCCGACAAAACTCCGACGATGATGCTTATCACCTCTCTCAAGAGCTCTTTTCGATCACCATCTTCGCTTCTCCCCAGAATGAGCAAAGCGAGATCCGGCCCTTTTGGTAGGCAACAGACGGGTTATATCATCATTCGTCACCGATTTCTTCTCCGCTGATCACGAGAGCAGTTCATTTCCCGAACGTCCAGATCCACTCTTAAATTCCTTAGGAATTTAGTGCTTCATATCGCATCACCGATTGCAAAGGAGCGCCGCAAAATTTTTTTCAAGGCCTGCTGCAGAATTTGCTCGACCTCCATGGATTCCGGATCCCGAAAGATATTGAACTGCATTTAACTTATCATCCACAATCTTTGTTGCCAGCCCAAGATAATTGCACATTATCTTTCCTATTCCGTGGGTGGCCATCTACAAAGGGATGGACCCGATTAAAGTTGTGCATATATATATAAAACATCACATACGCGAAAACCAAGAAACAATAAAGCATAACACAGATAAAAAAAAATTTAAGATCAATGGATTTAAAAAAAGATACATCAAATAAACATAAATTACCGATTCTCGGGTTTTCGGAAAGATGATTTTGAAACTTAGGAAAAACACTTTGAATCGAGAGAAGTAACTGGAGTTTTCGAGAGAATAAATCGCAAGTTTGTGAAATGGAAAACTCGATATGGTTTTTGATGAACTTTATAAAGACGAGGAGAGGGAAAAGAAGACAAGATTTGGAAGATCAACCGCTTGAAAAGATTAAACGCCCAGATTAAGCGGTTTTGATCGTAGGGTCGAAAAGCACGCATTTAAAAACCTTTTGATTTAAAAGCACATTTAGTAGCAGAAGCAATACATGTTCCCCACGTCCGCATTAAATGATTTGCGTGGAATACGCCACAAGTATAATGGGTACAAGAAGGCAAATAATATCGATAAGATCCGATAAATAAGTAAAGAACAAGGAAAAGAAAAGCAGATTTGGTTGATCGATATTGTAATCACCAATACCACTTGTCCGTGTTGATTTCACTTGTTGATCTTAGTATTCCGCCTAAGCCTTAAAATTACCCAACCGATCCTTTTCAACCGATCCGCCTCACTTTGCATCCGAATTGTTGAAGTTTCAAGCTCAACCGATCTTCCTTGAATATGTCCGATTTCCTTCTTCGATTCTTCCTTGATCGCTTTGAAGTTCCCTTCAACCGATATTCCTGCTTTTTCCCATAGATCGATATATCCGATTTGTTGAGGTTTCAAGTTCAACTGATCTTCCTTATCCGATCGGGCCAGATGTATCGATTTTGGTTGACCTAATTTGATTCTTCTCAAGTCAATCCAATTCTTGATAAGTGTTACCGCCAAAACTTAGTCTAGAATAGTAGCTTCTATTCCCTAAGTTGGCGCGATTTGACATGCGTAATTATCGCCTCAGAATCTTGATATGTCAATCACCAGAATTTATCCAATTATCAATCAAGTGATTTCTACATCGCCATCCTTTTTGGTGCGATTTCTAAAAGGTTTTGAGAACTCGAATTTGCATTTGCACCTTGCTTGGCCTCTATAAATTGGACCAATGTTTTACACAACATAACCCATTTCACCATACTTATCTTCTTTGTAAAATCGCATTCCGTGAACCCTTATTTCCTAAAAACTTCCTAAAAACACCTTTACCCCTTTTTCAATGATTTCAAATTTTCTCAAATCAACCCCAGCAAGGCCCCTTTATCGCCGTTTTCGCTGTCATCAAAGATTTCACATACGATTGTTGCAAAGCTTCTACCACCATGGTGGCGGGCTCGTCTGCAACCGAGAAGACACTTCTCCTAACCGTATGCACCTTTGTGTGTCTATCCGATGACGGAACTACCATCAATGCATTTAGTTCGAAAATGAACGTGAGTTTGATATGCGATCTTGATCACCAACAACCGATCTTCAGATATCAACTCACCATTTAATGTATTTGGAGAGCCCATCGACTCTTTCTTAGGGCTCCGGCTTAAAAATCCTATCAAGGCCGCCTCGCCTCCACCGGTTTTAGCTTCAAATGATCGGGGTTTAGATTATTTTAAAAGCTCTCACCCTTGTTAAGTGGGGGAAAATGAGAGCATCGATCTAAAATCTCTCTCCCCGCTTCTTCTTGTTAGGGATGAGGGTTTAGGGTTACGGCTTAAAGGTTTAGGGTCTAGGGTTTATGTAATCGACCTCCCAGTCCTCTTGTACTTGTATCTTGTAATGTAACCCCGACCTTTCGGTCTTTATCAATGAAAATTTCTCGTTATTTCATTGTTGTGTAAAATTCTCAGATTCTTATGCGATTTTAAGCTTTAATCTTGTGAATACCACTTGTGAATCTTGCTTGTTGAATATCGCCTTAATCGACTTATAAAGTATAACCCAACAGATTTAATCGATAATTCTTTAAACGATCGGCCTTTAATGTGATAAACGTTAACTGACCAAGACTTTCTCATATCGGTTCCTTTGACTTATCTTCCCGATCACTTGAGATACCAAATTCAACCGATTTTACTTGAATCGATTAGTTTCTCAACCAACCGTTCTCGAGATCATTCCATCAAACATTTTAGGTGCATTTTCTCCAAGATCCGTAGCCCTAGCTCATTGCAGATAATTCTCTCGAATCGATCTCAAATAGTGGCTTGGTTAGAATATCGACTTTTCTCAGATATCAAGATGAATCTTTTCCATTCTCGATATTCTTCTTTTCAACATGATCTCTTATAAAATGGTGTCCACATCCACATGCTTGCATCTTGTATGTAGAACAGATTCTCGAGTGATTGCAATAAGACTATTATCGCTACGTAAAATAGTACATTCTAGCTTCAATGTTGTAATCCTCACCGCCGACTAAGCCGAGCAATTGGGAACAACAGCCTTTCCCAAAATGCCCATATATTCTCCTTCAAGAGTAGATGTCGCAATCGATGTCTCGCTTTTTTGAAAACCACGAGATCGGTTTTTTCCCTAAGAACCGACAAGTTCCCGAGGTGGATTTTTCATCAATCTTGCAACCTCCATAATCGTAATCGTAATACCCACTAAGCTCTAGATTATCATCCGATGGGTAAAATAAACCAAGGTTTATCGTCCCCTTCAGATACTTAAGAATCCGCTTAGTCGCTTTCTAGTGGCTTATCATTGGATTTGCCTCGAAATGCACACATACACCTATCATGAAGGTTATATCCGGTCTCACGGCAAATGTATAGTAGAGATCCAATGAGAGCCCTATATTCTTTCGATTTGTTTTCGACCATCCTCATCTCGATCCATCTTGAATCCAAATACATCATAGGAATTTTGGCTTCTTTTACAATTTTGAACTCCAAACTTAGCCAATAAATTCCTAGTGTATTTTGCTTGGCGATGAATATCCCTTCAGACTTTGCTTTTACTTGAAGACCCGTAAAGTAATTCATCCGACCCATCATGGACATCTCGAATTTCCCTTGCATCGCTTTGTCAATCTTTCACATGACTCTTGTTAGGAGATCCAAAGATGATGTCGCCCACGAGATCCGAACCATCGTAATATCTTTTCCATCTTCTATTCTCGGCAATAAGGTTCTGTCCCATCGCTCCTTTAGTGAACCCACTTTTCGATCAAGAACCGAGAGAGTGTATCATACCATGCTCGAGGAGCTTGTTTTCGTGCCATAAAGAGCTTTTCGTAAATCCAGACACTTGGTTGTTCTTTTTTCAAAGCCCGAGGTTGTTCGACATAAACTTCTCTCGCTAGTACCCCTTTTAAGAAAAGCACTTTTTACGTCCATCCGATACACAAATGAACCCTCCTCAGGGAAGCATATGCCGAAACAAATAATGGCTTCTAGGCGAGCGATCGTGCAAAGGTCTCGCCATAATCAATTCTTCGACAGAATACCCCTTTAGAACAAGTCTTGCCTTATTTCTCGTGATGACATTTTTCTCATCTCTTTGTTCTTGAAACCCACTTCGCGCCAATTACGCCTTGATGATTTGGTCCATCTACCAGTTCCCAAACTTGATTTCTCTCGAATCGCTCCACTCTCCTTGCATGGCTAGAATCCAACAAGGCCTCTTGTAGAGCTTCCTCTATTGTTGTTGGTTCCTTCATAGACAAATAACAAAGAATACATGGCACTTTCACCAATCCGATGTCTAGTTTTAACTTTATCGATGGGTCTCCGGCGATCGATCACTTGATGACCGGTTATCCGTGTCCTTCTCGCTTCGATTTATACTTGTTTGGAGAACATCGTCTGCTTCGATAAAAATTTCATTACTAGCGATTGGGAGTGGTGTAGAGTTATGATCCACTTGATAAGAACAAGTCTCACCGATGTTGACTCATCATGTGTCGATGTCCGCTCGCGGGAACTTCAGTGTTCCCTCGAACCGGATGGTTCATTGATAATCGCCTCACCAGACGCCTTCTTCATCGACAGCTTTTTTCGTACCTTAGATCCGATTGATCCGTGAATCAAATAGATCCGTGAATCGGCTAGATCTAGAATGTATATTGTTACAGCTTCGATTCTTTTTCCTTGATCGTTAGTCGATCCATTTTCCAACATCGTGTTCGCCGATCGTACTTTTGTTCGAGGCAGATTTTCTCTTGATCGTAAGATGCTTCATCAAAGACTACATGGGTGTTTCTTCCACAACTAGGGTTCGCTTTGTTGTAGACCCCGAAAAGCCTTTGCTAGATGAGGAATATCCTAAGAATATACCCTCATCCGACTTGGCCTCAAAGGTTTTCAATCGACTCTTCCCTTTGTTGTGTATGAAACACTTACACCCAAAAAAATGGAAGTAAAGAGACACGAGGTTTTCATTCTTCCACAGTTCATAGGGTGTTTTGTAGTGAGCCTTAGTCGAAGACATCCGTTTCGAAAGTGGCATGCAAGTGTTGATTATTCTCGCCCGTAAACGGCTTTGTATTGCATGTTCACTAACTTCGTGCGAGCCGCTTTTTGAGAGTTCTCGTTCGCTCGCTACTCCATTTTGTTACAAGGCCCTTTGCAACCGATGTTTCATGTCAGATATACCAAACTTAGAGCAAAAAATCAAGAATAAAAGAGTTCGTAAATTGCACCTTTATCCGATCCGATTTTTACTAATCGACACCCTTCTCATTTTGTAATCTTTTTAGCAAATTTCTGTATCTTCGTTGTCGCCTCATTCTTCTTATGTAAGAATATAACCCGTAAACTTGGAATAGTCATCCACGATTACCGTAGTATATTTGCGTCCGCTGAGACCGACCGTGTAATCGGGTCCAAATAGATCCATATGAAGCAAATTGAAGAAGATTTGGATGATGCCGGTCCGGAATTCCTTGAATGAAGCTTTTGCTTTCTTTTCCGACATGCAAGACATGTCCGATCCTTTGAAAATACTTCATTCGAAGTCCTTCCACTAGAGACATCCTTGCTATCTTATTAAGAGTTTTAAAGTTCGATGGCTCATTCTTTTGTAAGAGCCAACCGCTACTTTTAGGAACTCTTTTAATCAAAATGCATTTCTTGGGCAAATCGCTCCAATCATTTTTTAGATCGCCCCTTTCCTTGAACCAAATTAGCAAAAATCTATTGAGTGGCTCGATTCTTGATAGTGCATTGGTCGTTGAGAACTCAACACCAAATCCGTGGTCGAGAATTGTGAAACCGATAATAGGTTGTGCTTCAGACCTTCGACATACGAGACTCTAGTTACTTGTACATCATCATTCTCTAAGGTTCCGAATCCTTTGGTATAGCCAAAGTTATCATCACCGAAGAGTGCACGCGGGTGATGAGATGTTTGCTTCCAAATATGTGCCTTGAGCATCCACTATCGATGTACCGTGATAGTTGCTTTCCCGATGAGATGTTTGCTTCCAGTCATGTGCCTTGAGCATCCACTATCGATGTACCAGATAGTTGCTTGCACACCTCCTTTGTTTGCCAAACCCACGCGATCCTACAGCCAAATCAGGCTTTAGGTACCCCTTTTGGATTGGGTCCTGAGGGGTTAGGATTAGTTTTGGGGATCCATACAAACAGAGCACTTCTATTGTGATCGCCAGATCGTATATTCCCGATTTGTCTCACATACCTATCAACATAATCATACGTCTCTTTATATGCTTTCTGATTAGTGTGATTATTAGTGTGAACCTTGGATGACTTAGAAGACTTGGGATTTATCTTTTCTGTTTGTCTTTTTTTCATCCAAAGGTTCAAAAAAAGCAGACCCTAGATTTCGATTATAGGGGTAGGTACGATCGCTACCATCAAAAGATTCATATCTTTTCTAAGATAGGTGGTTTTTGCAAATTACGAAGCATGCTTATTAGGCAAATGACCTTGATTGGGTCTCGATTGACTTCCCTTTTTCTGTGTTGTCTTTTTCGATTCTTCGATCTGTTGATCGTTGAGAGGTCTCTTCGTAAGAACTGGTTTCTTCTGCTGATTCCTCGACGATGCTTTTACCAAATGGGGTCCATTTCTTTCTCGTTGTGCACCCGCCTTTACCCGCTCAACCGGTCTTTTTTCCCTTATTAGATACATGTTTGGCTTTTGGTGTATCTTTGTTTTGAAACTCGTCTGACACACACCTTTTTAGATGAATCACCGGGCTTTTTGAGGATGTGGAAGGGTTCTCATACCCAAGTCCTTCTTGTTAATCGTTGTTCAAAAATAGGTGTTCATGTCTTGAACGGTTTTAGTTGATTTTGTAAAAACCTCTATTTTCTTCGCAGATTATCCTCGATGATTTTAGACTTTCATGCTTTAATAGCTCATCGAATTTTGCTTGTAGGATTTTGAAGTCATCACTTTGTTGTTTGTTAATCGCCACCGATCTTTGATCTCGCTTCTCCCCGATCGTTTTTAACTTCCAGAATTTTAAATTCCTCGGTTGCCTCGAAAGATTTCAAAGATTTAAGTTCGGAGGCTTTACCGAGATCATTCTCTTTAGCAAGTGATTATTTCGGTCCTCGACTTGTCATTTTTCCACTATAGCATAAGTGTTCTTGCATTAGAGATCCTCAAGAATTGCTCAAAGTAGAGCTCATGTCAATCTCCCCAAAGAAAGGTGTGCTAATGATAGAACTGTAAAGCCAGCATGCATTTTGGAGGTTACCTCGATTGGTCCTCCTTGGCCCATCGATTGCATCTCATCATCATCCCCGAAGAGAATATCGGATCTTCATTTCCATAGGTCAACAACACCGGCGATCGGGGTAAATCTTCTATTAACTGTATCCGTAATCCTCGGAAACCGACATTTAATCGTCAATTCTCGACGGTACGAAACCAACCATTTGTACATTGCATTCTGGTGCTCTCTTACGTTCTCTTTTTCTTCCCTTTCTCTTGTTATCTGCAGGCGTCTCAAGAGTACAGTGACACATCTATGTAAGAGGCGATGAGATGTTTGCTTCCCAATATGTGCCTTGAGCATCCACTATCGATGTACCGATAGTTGCTTGCACACCTCCTTTGTTTGCCAAACCCACGCGATCCTCGCAGCCCAAATCAGCTTTTAGGTACCCTTTCGATCGGGTCCCGAGGGTTAGGATTAGTTTTGGGGATCCATACAAACAGAAAGCACTTCTATTGTGATCGCTTAGATCGGAAGGCCCGATTTGTCTCCCATACCTATCAACATAATCATACGCCTCTTTATATGCTTTCTCGATTAGTGTGATTATTAGTGTGAACCTTGGATGACTTAGAAGACTTGGGATTTATCTTTTCTTGCTTGTCTTTTTTTCATCCAAAGGTGGTTCAAAGCAAAGAAATTTCTAGATTTCGATTATAGGGGTAGGTACGATCGCTACCATCAAAAGATTCATATCTTTTCGGCATAGGTGGTTTTTGCGGTTTACGAAGCATGCTTATTAGGCAAATGACCTTGATTGGGTCTCGATTGACTTCCCTTTTACAGTTGTTTTTTTCGATTCCCGACCGTTGATCGTTGAGGTCTCTTCAAGAACCGGGTTCTTCCGCTGATTCCTCGACGATGCTTTTACCGCTTGGGGTCCATTGCCCTTCCGTTAGGCACCGCCTTTACCCACTCAACCGGTCTTTTTTCCTTATTAGATACATGTTTGGCTTTTGGTGTATCTTTGTCAAACTTCGTCTCGATTACACCTTTTTAGATGAATCACCGGGCTTTTTGAGGATGTGGAAGGGTTTCTCATACCCAAGTCCCTTCTTGTTAATCGTTGTTCAAAAATAGGTGTTCATGTCTTGAACGGTTTTAGATGATTTTGAAAAACCTCTATTTTCTTACGCAGATTATCCTCGATGATTTTAGACTTTCATGCTTTTTAATAGCTCATCGAATTTTGCTTGCGGATTTTGAAGTCATCACTTTGTTGTTTGTTAATTGCCACCGATCTTTGATCTGCTTCTCCCGATCGAAGCTTTAACTTCGAGAATTTTAAATTCCTCGGTTTTCTACGAAAGTAGATTTCATCTAAGTTCAGAGGCTTTATTGAGATCATTCTCTTTAGCAAGATGATTATTTACGGTCCTCGGCTTGTCATTTTCAACTTCACTATAAAGATAAGTGTCTCATCGCATTAGAGAGATCCTCAAGCAATTGCTCAAAGTAGAGCTGGTCGATCTCCCCCAAATAGTGCTAATGATAGCGGTGTAAATGACGGCGAGGTTTGGAGGTTACCTCATTTGGTCCTCCTTGGCCATCGGCAGATCTCATCATCATCCAAGAGAATATCGGATCTTCATTTCCATAGAAATCAACAAGACTTCTCATGCGAAATCTTCTGAGGAGGAGTATCCAGAATCCTCGGAGGGCAATAGGAATCGTCGATTCTGACGTGTCGCCAACCATGGCTCTTTGTCATGCCTATAACGCTCTTTTTTCTTTCCTCTTTTCTTCCCTTTCTCTTGGCGTCCGTGCAGGCGATATAAATGACCTGACTTCTCACAATTGAAGCACGCCCTTGATCCACGCGAACCTTTTCTTCCGGGTGAATCACTCCGCTCAGATGATCTATCGTGATTTTCCTTTCTCGATAGTAGTCTCGAGCTTCTTCTCGTCGATTGGTTATCTCTTCTTCATCATTTAGATTATCTCTTTTCCTTTCATCTCTTGGATCTCTCCGATCATCGATCGGGTTCTTTCGAGATCCGCTTGTCCGATCTCCTATCTCTTCCTCGCTATGTTGATAATCTTTATAGAATCTTCGATACTTACCAAGTTGGACGTTTGACTTTTCAAGCTTCCCCGGTAAGCAGAGCGATCTGCTCGCCGACTCATTATATTCCCAATGGGTTCGTTGGCCTTCGTTTCACGGGCCGGTTGCCTTAAAAAGCAATTTTTGAAGTTGAGGCTTCAAATGGGCACCTCATCTTCATCGAACATGTCCTCTTTCAATCAAATCGAACTCGTGAGCTTTAAGGCTCAAGAACAAGCTACTTGGCTTCATCTTTGAAATGTCTTGGCAATCCTTGATTACCGACCTTCATGTCCCATTTCTTGGTGAGAGAGACCTTAGGATTTTTGTAGTTGATATCTTTATCGACATCTCTACCAAGTTCTTGAAGCTTGTTTATAGACATTGTAATCCTTCCATCGAAGTTCGCTGATGGTTTCGTTGGGCAACATCTTTAGTTTTTCGAACTTCACCGGTTCCGCTTGTAGATCGGTCTTTTTATCCGCTCATTTCCTCGCGATATCTCAAATAGAGTATCCCACATTGCTTTCGCAGCTTTGAGATATTTAACCTTTTCCTTGGTGACCTTATCCATTATTTTCATGATAATATGCCTTGCAATAGATTCTAGAGTGTGCGCTTTCTTTCCTCTCGCATCCATCAAAGCCGGCTTTTTTCGCACAAGACTTCCTGTGCAAAGTCCGGATCTCCTCCCGATCGCAGGTTGTCAGAATAAATGATGATGGGTCCTCTTCGATGACTTCCATCATTCCGCCGCTTATCGAACCTAGATGGTTGACATATATATGGCCCAATCTGATACTCATCGATTGAAAACTTTACAGATCATGATACATACCGAGGTGTTATCCATGCCGAAAGTGATTTTGGAAAATGAATGAGTTTTAAAATGGTTTTTCAAGATCGCCAACGACCACAAAGATTCTTCCTCAAGAATCGATGATACACAAAGTCAATGGTCTCAGAGAACCAACCGCCTCGATACCACTTGTAGGTCCCGAATCGGGTTTAGTGAGGGCGTAAGTCTAGAGGGGAGGGGTGAATAGACTTTCAAAAACTTTTTTGTGCAGATCAAAGTGAGGTCATTAGCTCGATCAGAAAAGCGAGTGAATCGGGCCATTGATAACCAACTTACTAATCGCCAAGGCAGATCGATTTCGAAATTATCGCTTTAACTGATGTGTGCGGAAGCTTAAGTTTTACCCGTGTGAAAAAACCGCTTTTGATAAATCGATTCCAAAGTTAATCTTTTAATCATTGATCAAGTGTCAAAGTTTGATCGGATCGAAGCTTGGTGCTAATCGATCTCAACTTGGAATATGTATGCGCTTTTAAAGGTTGTGTGCGATTGTAATCAATTAATCAAAGCGTAAAGGCACACAAGATTTATAATGGTTCGGACAAACCAAATCCCACGCCCACTTTTCCCTATCACAAGGGGCACCTACTTAACCAATCGGACTTTTGTTTTTATGTGTAAGTCCAACACAAGACACCAACTAGATGTTTAAGGAGTTCACACTCAACCGATCCCGCAGATTAGAACTAGAAACCCTAGTCCGAATCTTTCTAAACAACTTAACCTAACTTGGGGGTTTGGGTAAGATTGTTTTTGTTCCAACTATGAAATCTTTTTCACAGATAAGCAAATTTAACAAATTAGATGAAAAGATTTCTTATGCTAAGAACTTATGGGATGAACACTTAATAAAAATTAATCTTCTTGTTCGTGTTCTTGTGCGGAAATCTGATATTAGCTTGAGCTTCTTGATTGTTCAGCGTTTCCGTTCTTTTTTTTATACTCTAAAGTGTAATCCCATATATATAGACCTTGAAATCAAAGAGCCGTTGGAGAGCAATTTGAATTTCAAAGCTATATTTGGTAGACTTGGCAAGATTGATGTGATGTGGTTTCAGAATGGCATGGCCGAAAAGCGTGAAAAGTGTTTTTATAGTCAAGTCTGAGAGAAGCATCATCAAATCCCGCAATTGCCAGCTCCGATCATACGTGTCTTGTTCTTATTGGATAGCAGACTCACTTTTTAGTGATGTTCTTCCAACTAAGCTTGACATTATTCTTGTTCAGATCATCGACGTATGATTAGGTGAGACATCAGATTTCACATGGCGAATCGACCGATCACCGAATCGATCACCACCCGATAGAGTCTTCGGTGCCGGGTTGACTTAGCTTCAACTAGCGATTTTACCGATGTAGGTCTTCCGTCCGATCTTCCGAAGTCATCCGATCTTCAAGTATTCTCGAGTTTGAGCTTCATGACTTCAAATTTGAGATATCCGACTAGATCGGATCGATCGATCTTCGCTCTTCTCTAGCATTCCGCCCGTTTGATATCGCTTGTTCTTTGGATTTTCAGATTCGACTTATACATATTGAGTTTCAATATGTGACCTATCTATTACATCGGTTGTTCTATACAATCATTATCAATCGGTCTCCTATAGCGTAATATAAACATCACCCTAACAGTCCGACCGGGTCCTATTACATGTGTTTTTGGAACTTTCATCAAAACTATAAATTTCCCAACAACTAGCAAAAGAATTGCTCGAGCATTTTGAACAAGTTTTCATTGAGCAATTACCACGATTGGGTAATTCACGATGCTTTGGCACGCCCGCAACAAGAGAAGGAGTGACGAACACAACAGCATTGTGGTCGCCACAACTTGTTCGCCATCGGGCCTCCCGTAATCATGATCGCACAAATAACAAAGTAACAAGAGACTTGATGACCCCTAATCTCGAAGTTACCTACAAAAGAGACTTCTCCCTGACAATAAGGCACAAGCTACTCGCCTCAGATTACAATATGCTCGTTATACTATCATAGACGAGCGTTTATACAAAAGAAGCTTCTCACTTCCACTTTTGAAGTGTATTACTCCTGAAGAAGGTCGTACTTCCGAACAAATCCATGAAGAAAGATCGCGAAAAATCATACGCAGGGCTCGCTCGCGCATAAAATAATCGCATAAGGTTATTATTGGTCAACCCTCAAAAAAGGATTCGGCTGCGTGTATGCTCGCTTGCCCACACAGATGCCGTGTACATGCTCCACTTATTCATAGCCCACCAAGAATTAGTGTGGGTTTATAGCCCATGGCCATTTGCTAAATGGGGGATCGATTTGATCGCCCGCTTCCTACCGCACGCCGAGTAAAATTTGGCCGTGGTTGCCGTGGATTACTATACTAAATGGGCGTAGTTTTAGGCCATTGTCAAGATCACCGAAACAAAGAATGTGGAACTTTGTTTGAAGAATATCATTTGTCGATTGGGCTTCCCCAATCATTAGTAAATCGATAAACGCAAACAGCTCGATGGAAGTGAATTCGCATAATTGTGCTCGCCGGGGATAAAAAGCACTACTCAACTCCGATTATCCCCAAATAAAACGGACAAGTTGAGGTTGTTAATAAAATCATCAAGCATACCTCAAGGCCGACTTGATAATTTCAAGGGGGTGGATGGGTCAAGAGTTGCTCAAATATTATGGGCCTATCGAACAACTTTTCGAACATCAATCATGGAGACCCCGCTTTGCCTTTTGGCATTTGGTGCGAAGTCGTTATACCCATTAAATCAAGATTCCAAGTCATCGAACAATGACTTTTGAGAGCACATTAATGATCAAAGCGCCGCCCGAAAGTACGCACTGGAAGAAAGGAGGAGACGGAGGGTCGATTTCAAGAATGCCATGTATAAAAAGAGATCGGAGAAGTTTTACAACTCCAAAGTCCAACACGCAGTTCAATGTGGGCGAAGCCGTTTTAAGGCGAGCAACAGGGTATCAAGTGGTGTGTTCGGCCGAACATGGGAAGGTCCGTTTCGAGTTTCGTAACGCTTTGCTAAATCTGGGCCTATGATTTGGAAGACCAATGGAATCCCATTGTCCTACTCGAATGCGCCAAATTTGAAAAAATACTATCAATAATAGCGAAAGCATAGTGTTGGTTTGACAAAAATCGTCCACACCATCGGGAGCGCATAGTGTTGGTTTAACAAAATCGCCTACACAGCCTTTTAGCGAACATAGTGTTGGCCGAACAAAATCGCCTACACGCTTTTTAGCGAAAAGATAGTGTTGGCAAACAAAATCGCCCACACAACTTTAGCGAGCATAATGTTGGTCGAACAAAATTGCCTACACAAACTTTAGCGAGCATAGTGTTGGCAAGAAAATCATCCACACAAATTGAAGTCATAGTTGGTCGAACATAATGGCCGATGTAGCCATTCGGTTCAAAACGAGTAGGACGATTACGAAAGAAGAGTACATTATGTTCGACACATATCTTCAGAAAGAAATGCCGACGGATACGTATTATCGATAGATTTAAGATACGTGTCGAACGAGTTGTCAACAGAAGATACGACGAACGAGTTGACAAGTGGTGGCAATCAAGCGAGATGAGTCAATCTTCGAGCATGACCACAAAAAGCCGAACAGATGTCAAAAGGGAGCAAAAAGTAAGAGAGCTAGCACCAAATTAGTTATGCCAAAGACTAGCTTGGGAAAGTTCTATAAATAGGGGCATATTGATAGTTGAAAAAGCGTAAAAAACATATGAAGAAGAAAAAGGAAAAATATCGCGATTCTCGGAAGGAAGTCGGGTTTAGTATGCCCCTCAGACGTAGAAAATTCAGCTCTCGATTCAAAGAATCATTCAAATTTGAGTCGAGATCCGCCTGACACGAAGTCTTTTACCCCGTATGACTTTATGAAAGCACAAAGTTGAAGCTCGTTCGACTAAGATGCTCGGCAGAGTCATGGTTGCCACTCCACGCTACTCACTTTGCTTATGCAAAGAGTAAGTCATTAGTCCCCTATGCATCCCCAAAATCTCCTCCGGCGGAGGGATGTCATAGTGTCCGCTCAAAAACAAGATCACGGACGATGCTTAGGCATCTACCGGAGGGACAGAATGGTGCGAAAGTGAAAGTTTTGCTCGACCTACTTTTGCGGCGAGCAGAATGTACATACATGCATGTTCGCAAGTCACCAAGATAATCACAAATTTGTCCAGAGGGACAAAAGTTTATGTTCTTTTCTTTGCTGAGCATGTTACTAAAGAAAAGAAGGGTAGACAGAGGATGATGTGCCACATCCTTGTCAACATCAATTTCATGGACAAGGTGAAGCGGTTACAGGTCTACTCAAGACAAGGTTTAAATTCAAAACCCTAGTCCGATAACAATAGTTGTGTAATAGATAGTCTTCTTCGGATATGAAGGATGTAATAGAATACAAAGTGTTGCAAAAAAAAAAAAAAAAAAGAAAAAGATATATGTACTTTTGTTCGCTAAGATTTTCTAGTTCAAGTCTATTTGAGGTCGCACCTAAGCCGGATGACCCGAACAAAGACGAACGAGCCCAAGTCTATGTTCACCGACGAATGAGTTCAGACTGATTCCCACATCAAAAAGCGAAGTTATTGGTATGAGTCGCAAAAGACGACTCAGATTTACAGATACCGTGAGCAAAAAAGGGTGATGAGCGGGGTCGCAGCCTAAATAAGACGGCCCTAAGACGGTGATCGCACCTAAATAAGACGATCGCAAGACTAAGAAAGGGGGGTTCATAAAGTAACCCATCTAATCGCACCTAAATAAGACGATCAACCGATCGCAACGCCAATAAGACAATCAAAACCGAAAAAGTCGAGAGCGGCATAGTAAACCCAATGTTCAATTCATTCGTAAGAAAAGGGGGCAAAAATCAAAGAAACAAAAAGTTAACACGACGCAACAAAGCAAACATCAAGCAACACAAGTATCAATTTTCATCCTCAACAATTATCGAATAAACAAAGTTAGAGGAAACAGCTTCAAGATGTAATCCATCCATTCGGGCTTGTAAATATGTTCAACAAAAGACAAGAAGTCAAAGAAAACTACAAGTATTAAAGACATTGTTCAATGTAAAGTGAAGAAGACAAAAATTACACAACGATGTACAACAAAACAAAAATAACATCAAGGAGCAAAATCATAATTGGGGGTAGATTTTAGAGAGAGATGTCGAACAAATTGTGCTCAAATTCAAAGAATAACTCCTTCAAGATGATCGGGTACCAAATGCTCGCCAGAAGGTACATTCGCCGGCCACAGAGGTCCCTTTGCTCGCCCCGCACTGATCGGGTCCTGCACTCGGTCCGAGATTTTGGCAAAGAACCTCAAATATATTCATGTTCCGAGTTCTTCCTCATCCAGAATCGGATCATCAACTTTGATCCCTTCAGGAAGAATGGAGAAATCACACAAATCATTTAAATCTGACATTGGAAGGTTGCGATCCGGTGGGTTGTCGATCAGGTACTGCTGAAAACTGGCAACAAGAGGGGCAATTTGTTCGCTGTTGGATGCATGGCGAACAGACCGGATAGCATCGGCGAAGGCACAAATGTACGAGAAGTTGGACATGGAATCAACATACTCATCATCGCGTGCGCTTGAATTTTCGAGACCCAAACGAAAGTGTTGGTCTCTCAAAGAATGATGAGTTGTTGGCCGAGCGCATCCCTCTCATTTTCCATGGCCTCGACACCAGCTCGGAGTCTATGAAGCTCAACATTCATATCCTCTTGAGCTCTTCGTATACTGACCACCTCCTCCTGAGAGTGAATCAATTCCTCCTTTGTCTGGCGAGCTTCTACCTGAGCCAGGCGTGCATCTTCGTGAGATCGGCGAGCATCTTCCTGAGCCTTGCGGGCATCCTCCTAAGCCCCAAAGTGAGCATCACCAGCCAAGAAGATTGTCCTCGAGCCAATCTCGCCCGTCTCGAATCGCTCACCCCCACCTTTCTTCAAAGTTCCTGATCAAAGCCAAGTAGTTGGCATGGAGGTTGGCGGATTGAGCATTGGCTTTCTCAAGAACGACCATAGATTGCCCTCAAGCACTGCACCGGGACGAAATTTTCTAGGGAGGGGACCCAGAGTGGACTCTTCCAGATCGGTAGTCCATGCTCGAATGGGCGAGTCTTGGCAAGCTTTCAACATGCTCAGAATGCCCGAACCTTGCGAACACTCTACGAAAGGTATAGTTCTTCGATTGGGCATCAAAGGCGATAACCCGCTTAACCTACATATATATTCGAACAAATGAATATAAAAAAGGCGTAACAAAAATAACCAAAATGTATAAATTGAACAAAATGTACCGCACGAGCCCGATCCCATCCCAAGAATGATCTATCCTCGGGGACCGGAGCTCAGATCTAACTGAGTCCATGATCGGGGTCCCAAGAGGTGGAGAAGATGTGCCAACCTCCATTTCAACAATCCGTGAAATTGGACCAACCACGAGGCGGCCGCCTAATCACCTCGACAAGAGGGTCCGAGTCACCCGATGGCATCGCATTGCCTCGAGCCTGTTCGCCGCTGGGCGTTTCGTCCGAATTTGTTCGCTGCCCCCCGCCGATTCCACCCTCGGCCTCTTCGGAGAAGGAGCTTGTTCGCCAACCCTTGCTCGCCGAACGAACGGCTCCTTTTTTGCTTTTATTCCCAGACCAGATGCGGATCGGCAGCCCCGCCGCCTCCCCTCTACTCGCTCACGAGCCTCCCTTTCACCTTTGAATTTCGCAAGCCTCCTGGGGTTTTTCTCCGAGCCATCTCAAAGATGCCTTCGATGTACTTTACAACAATGGTCACCAAGGAAGGCTATAAAACAAAATAATTCAAAGACTAATGTATGATAATAACGAGCAAAATGGCACAAAACTTATACAAATACAAAGAGGCAATCCTTACCAAGAGGATTAATAAAGAATAAGATGATGAGGAGGCACGAACAAGCCTCCTTTCTTTCTCTCGATCAAGAAGATTCGAGTTCTCTCACAGACGCTCCTAACGAGACTCTAGATCAATTTGCCAAACGCCGCTAAAATAGCCGCCGTTTGTCTCCTTGTCCGTCCGCAAATAAATCCTCAAATAAAAAAAGTCGAGTTAAAATTAGTTCAAATCGAAGAACGAAAGACAATAAAATCACTTACTTTGGCTCACCCCGGTCAGATGTCTAAACGAGAATTTGGTTCGCCTCAGAGGCCGATTCTCCAATCGCCCCAACGAACCAAACTTTTCCTTCCAATCACCGATTTTGTTCGCAGACGCCCTCAATAATTTTGCACTTGCATTAGCTTGCATGAACAACCACCCGTGTTCACCCCTGACGGGTCAAGTGCACCAATTGAGCAAGCTCACCGCCGAGGATAATACTTTGGCTACATCTTGCCGAACAAAGTCGAAACTCATGATCATATGCCACCCGCTCGACTTGAGTCACAGAATGGTGATGTTCCATTCCACGAGCAAACCAAATGGCCGGATGGAGGGGAAATCGAAGGCCATCTTCCATTGTGTCTAATTTACAAATGACACAACCCTCGGAAGGGTTGGTCGGCCCGCCATCATCGTGGCCCGGTGCCCAAAAAACATCTTTGGAGTTTCATAAACCAATGCAGCCGAAAGTGAGCCTATCAAGATCAATTATGCTCGCTATCTTGCTCGGCGGGTACTCGCTTCAACCCTAATCCTATGAGGTTGTTTCGGTTAATCAAAAAACTATAACGAGTGTTATACTCAAGTATAATGCTGACTATGAGGACACCAACAGTATATAAAGCCTTAATTTTGCTCGCTAACTACCCCTATGTTCGATTCGGGTTATATTTACAAACCGCCAAAATTTCCCCTCACAACATTGTCATTCCTATCTACATTAACATTATTAATGCCCTAGACCCAATTTGAATTTGGGGCAAAAAAATTATCACTTGAATCGTCCGAAGAATCATTACGACCAAGTCCCTATCCAATTCATTTAGGGCTTCACGCCGAATCAGAGAAAAGAATGGCAAACGGTTGCCTAATTTGCCAACGAATTCCTAAACCCGAGACATTCGCCTCCTACAAGATTTGCGCCGCCACTGGGATTCTAATCGACAGAGGGGGAAGAAGAGGAACTATGGTGGTCTCGATTCTAGGGGAATGTAAGAGTTTGAGCAAGAGGCCATAATCACAATTAGAGAAAGAATGCAACGGTTAGCATGAGTAAAATTCTTCACGGAAAGATGAAACCCTCAATTTAAATTTTCGTAATCACGTAAAAGATTGGAAAACAGAGGAAAAAAAAAGGGTTAAGGAGAAACAAGGTATATATAAATGGTGGATTCGATTTCAAAATCCGCACGTATCACTTAAACGACATCGACTACGGCCCAATAAGATTTTAAATAAATGGGCCCCATGTTGAATACAAAAAGCGACCCTTACCGGGGTATTGTTGTGTTCGATATAGTAACTCAGTTTAATCAAACACGTAAGAGCTTAAACGTGTAAATATTTAAATATTCATGCCCAATGGACAAGTATTCGGCACTCAGGTCAGGAAAAAGGAATCAGATGAGCTAAGTCAAGAAGGCCATAAGCAAATCTGAGGACTCAGCCGGCCAAAATACTTAGAAATCCTCAAGACCCCAGATATCCTGAGGGTCAGTATGTTCGAAGACCTCAGATATCCTAAGGGTCAGTATGTTCAAGACCTCAGATATCCTGAGGGTCAGTATGTTCGGAGACCCCAGATATCCTGAGGATCAGTATGTTCGAAGACCTCAAATATCCTGAGGGTCAGTATGTTCGCACCTCAGATATCCTAAGGGTCGGTATGTTCGGAGACCTCAGATATCCTGAGGGTCAAGATAGTTCAAGACCTCGACATCCCGAGGGTCAGTATGTTCTCACCTCGATATCCCGAGGGTCAAGATAAGTTCAAGACCTCAGATATCCTGAGGGTCAGTATCTTCGCACCTCAGATATCTTGGGTCAGTATGTCCGCAGACCTCAGGTATCCCAAAGGGTCAGAGTGCCCGACACTTAGATATCCCGAAGACCCAAACATCCTGAAGGCTCAAGCAGGCTCAAGAGGACAATATTCCAAAGATAAAACCCATATAGTTAAAAGGGCTAACAAAGCATCCAACCGAACAAAAGGTTAATTTGGACGACCAAAAGAATGCCTTTATAAACAAGCAAGTTCCAAGATCAATCTAGAAGACGGTTAGAACGCGGGCAATATCACAGATTCTTGCATGGCTCGGAGTCTCCAAATTTCATGCATACCAACCCAAATTTCATACTTGTTTGAGTGCTATAAGAGGAAGAAAAAAAGAAGAAAAGAAAGGTTGACAGAGAAAAAAATCTCCCAAAAAAAATACCCCACGCTTTGAGAGGTGAGGAACAAAAAAAAATTCGAAAGGATCATTTATTCCTACTAGAAACCCTAGCACCCCGGAGGCTTAATTCTCCAAATTATCTTCATCTGTAATGATTCATCTTCATAAGGTGTATCAAATATTGTACGTGTAAAGCTCGCAATACCACATCCTGGCTTGGTATGCCCTAGAGTAGTCATTTCCCAACTAACTGGGTCAACAAATTCATCTTATTTACAAATTTTATCGTATTAATGCATATATTTTGTTTGCGAGTTGTTATCAAATTAGCCACATAATACTCTCCGTAAAAAACGACTCGCGACAACTGGCGCTAGAAGGAGGGTGCTTCACCCAAAAACCAATCCATATACGAACCCTTAGAGAGTCGAGGCAGAAAAAATAAATAGAATGCCTCAATCTAGGAACACACAAACGGAGAGGTCGGGACAAAGCCGACCATAATTTGTCAGCATAATTTCCCCAACATAGCAACATTAAAAACATTCAAGTTGTGAAAACTCATACCTCCAATATTCTTATGCCGGCATAGAGACTCTCATTTCTCCCATTTAACTCCTATTTTTGGATCGAACCTAACCCCACGAAAAAGAATTGAACATTTTATGTAACTCATCAAGAAGTGTATCCGATAAAAGAAAAGTACTACTTGTCAGAATCGCTTGAGCAGCTGATTTGATAAGAACCTCCTTGCCTGCTTCTCAGAGCTTCTTTTTACGCCATCCTTGCAACCTAGACCACAATCGGTCTCGGATATAACTGAAAATCGCCACCTTCGATTTACCGATCAAAGAAGAAAGACCAAGATACTTACTACTCCCTCCGTCCTACTTTAGATTGTTCATTTAATGTTTGTCTCATGTTTTAGCGAGCGAGTTGAAATGATAAATAGATTTTTAAAGTGGAATTATACCAAAGACGTTGGGATGGAGGAAGTAGTTTTTTTTTTTTTAATGTATAATAGAGATAATTTTTATACATAATCATAATATAAATATAATAGCGTTTACCCCCAAAAAAAATTTTATCATAAAAGAAAAAATATATACTAAATTTGATTAAAAAAAATAAGCTAAAATTAATAATTTAGCCTTTAATGAACATGTTGGCTGTTGTAGAGTATGCGACCATTTTCCATTTTGCCTGTTGGGCCGCTACTGCTTTGATCATCAAATTCAATTGTTAATGGCTCAGGTTATTTGCACCACCAACTTTAGTAAATACACCTCAAAAAAAATAGGTAAAAGAATATTACCCATAAAAAGACTACATTGCCATTAAAATTTACAACATAGTTTCTAGTCACTCCTCCCCTTATCAGATTGGGGTTGCATTCTGTATACACCGCCGCTGCTATACACGACCACTAATCCATTAAAATAGAAGGCATACCCAAATCATTATCAAGACCCTATATTTTATTAAATTCTAGTAATATGACAAATGTGCCATACAACGGAACCATTAAATTCTAGTAATATGACTTTCATTCTAGTAATATTTTTTTCTTTTTTTAGTCTTCACTTTTTCTATTAATTTAATGAATTATTCAGATAATTAATCTAAGAAAATGTCATGTGTGAGCAGTGATCGGTAGCATTTCTTGTTGTAATCAGTAATTGGACTAAAAAATTGAACGCGTACAATTTATTGTACCAAAAAAAAAGGATTATTTTCAAAAGATTGTAAACTTCTTAGTTCCTAGAGAAATATTATATAATTCAAACTTTTTTATATGTGTGTTAAATTTACGGGGAGTATATATACAACTATTGTTCACACCATTTTATGCATTCGAGCCTGCATTGTATTAAGTTGTTGAAAATAAAACAGAGTTCCAAAGTTTATTGATTCTTCTGAAGAATTAATGCATATAGCAAAACATTCATTTTGACAAGATTCGAGTAAGTTGGAGTTGGCACTATTTAGACAAGTGTAGTTAATTAATGTCACTACAGCGACGGACAATGTACTTGCTTACAAGTGCATCTGTTATGTTTTGCATGTGAACATTCTGGAATTGGTTAATTCTAAATAAAAAAATCATTCTTGTCAAGTATTAATTTAATCAGATTTTCATGATTATAGTGAAAAAATCCAATTTTTCATGTTGATATAAATAAATACATAATTTTTTTCCTTGAATAAGTGACAGATGACCAACTTGAGCTTAGTTTTTTCTTTTTTTTTTAATTACTCCCTCCTATTTTTTTTACTGTCATTATGTGGGTTTTCAGATAAATTAAGAAAAAAAAATTATGCCAAAATTAAATTTAGTAATAATTAAATATTATTATCGATAATTATTATTAGTTTGAAAAGTTATTTACATAACACATTTGTAGGAAATTGAAATTTGAAAATAACCATGTTAAATATATATGAGATAATAGAAAAATCCATGTATGTATATTCCATTATCTCATATACATACATGGATTTTCCTCTATTATCTCATATATATATACCCATGGTTATTTTAAATTTTAAATTTGCTATAAATGTGCTATGTAAATAATTTTTCAGCCAATAAAGATATTTATTATATAAATATTCAAAATAATTAAGACGACATTTAAATAAAAATACTACCTCCGTCTCATAAATATATGCACACCTACTTTTATTGTCGAAGTTTTTTGTGAGCGAGTTGTTTATTAGTATTTCAAATGATAAAGTAATTTTTAAAGAGGGGTATTATAGATATACCTCTCATCTATTGCATGTATCTTTAAAAATTATTTTATCATTTCAAATACTAATAAAAAATTCGCTCGCAAAAACACGCCAAAAACAAAGAACGCAGCATATATCTTTGGGATGGAGGGAGTAAGAGGGAGCATTTGGTTAGATATTGTAATAGAAAACTCAACAATGATCGGGGTCTTTTTCACAAAAAATAAAAATTAAACCCTAGACGGCAAATTCAAGAATAACGCACCGCCAAAGAAAAAAAAACGGTATTAATTTATAACAACATTAAAATTAATTTTTTTACTATACTTCTGAAGATTGTGATTACCTAAAAGTACAATATCTATTTAAAGTTAATCCCTTCTGAAAATGGTTCATGAAATTTCAAAATATTAATCGTTGTATAATAGTCATGTGTAGCTGCTCTTATCGTTTGAAATAAGAACTTTGAGAAAGAAAAATAATAATACTTATTCAAATAAAATGCTTAATCACATTAACATCTCTAAATTATTAGTGATTTTGCATTTAAACCATCAAATTATGTTTTTTGCATATTTATATACAAAATTAATAAATTTTGACTGTTTTTTCCACTAACTTTTTTCCGGCAAAGGGGCTTTTATATATGTTGAAACAAATCTAATCACTAAGCCCGCCAAATTATCACTTGCCCTATTATTTTAAGACGGATGAAGTATTATTATTTAATTGGATGAGACTGAATCGAAATATTCCATTAACTCTCGTCTCGAGAGAGCTCCTAAAATATTTGGACCTATATATATATATCAAAATAAAAACTTAATTAGCTTAGGAATCTATTAATATCTTATACTACTTTTTATCTATTTTAAACATTAATTTTTGGTACTGTAGCTAGCTAACATATCATTGCATGGTCCATGAAAAGGCCACAACTAAGGGCCTAATCAAACATAGCGAGGTCCCAAACATTAGCATCCACCGCTAGACTACTAAATTCCGCAATCTTTTGATTGATCCGTCTCGGAGAAAATTCCGAAAATGACGCCGGACTTGGTTCGTCGCCGTCTCCCGCCGACGTCTCCAGCCAACACCGGATGCATTCATCCACCTCTTCTTCCGATAATGAAAACGATGACACATGATTCGGAATTTCGACAGATGATTCCTTGTTGTTTACGTCATGTTCGACGTTTCTCGTCTCGTTTACTTCTGCCCAAATTGGTACCTGCGATTTGGAGAAGGTCCGAGGTCGGGGTTTGATTGTGATGTTCTTTTTGGTTTTGGTGTCCTCGGTCTTTTCCATAATTTTTCGGGCTGACAAAGATGGTGTTTTTTTTAGAATATGGGTGTTCCAGAAGTTCTTCACGTCGTTGGCTGTTCTTCCAGGAACTCTACCAGCAATAAGTGACCATCTGTAGTATATATCCAATGTTTAATTAGATGAATAATGAACGTTTGATTAATGTTATATAAGTGCTTTTAATTTTATTTTTTTTAAAGTTCTAAAACAGACACGGTATTAATTGAAGACCATAATATTTTAACCTGCATATGAGACGGATCTTATTATTATACAGTGTCACACATGAATTTATATAGTTCCAGACCGATATATTTTAAAGAAGAATATGATTAAAAAATTTAAATGGAACGCTGTCTTATACAGTACTATATGATACCGTCTCACGCAGAGGTCCCACTAAAAAATAATGATAAAGATATAAATTGTGAATTTGAACTTTTTTTTTTTCCGAGTATCCTTATTGTGCATATAGAGTAATATTCACTGTATAAAAATCATGCATTTTTTAAATAATGACACTAAAAAATAATTCAAATAATGAGAACCGAGCTGCATGTTCAGTATAAGTGCATGGAATCTAAATGCACATTAAATAACACCAAATCATGCAAACAGTCTTAATTAATATACATCCGATTTTTATGTACCATGTGTGGTTAGGGAAGCGATGAGACTTGTAACGGAAAGTACTCAACTTTAATTTATTATGGAGACAGACAGAGACTGGTGCAGGAGTTAAAACCCTCAACTCTACAAATTTAAATTTATAACTATCATTTTTTTTTGAAAGAATTTATAACTATCAATTAAATACCTTTTACCGTTCAAAAAAAAAAAAAAACAATATGTTTGCAGGGACGAAGAACTCATTGATTAGTATTCATATATATAAATTACAAAAGGAAATGAATAATAATGGAATTAAGAAGACTTGCCTGTTTCCTAACAGCTTGTGTAGTCTTAGAATAAGATCAACTTCATCTCTTGTAAAGTAACCTCTTTCAAATTTGGTCTCAAATAATTCAACCATCTTAGCCTACAACTCTTCCTGCATCGGTTCAACCCTGCACCCATAATTTTAAATTAGTGCAACCAAATTAACCATTTGAATATCTCAAGAAAATGCAATATAAAGTTATATATTATAAGAATATACCAGCTCTGTGAGGCACTTTATGCCACTTTCCTTCTCCAAACTTATGAATGCAATTTCTCAAGAGAGTGTCTTCCTCTTTTGTCCATGCACCTTTCCTCACTCCTAATTTAATTTTGTTTTCCATATTATTAATTATTTTGTGCATGATCTAAATGAAGCCTTGGCGAATATTTAAATATATTCGATTTGGAGTTACGAATGACGTGCGTCTTTCCCTACCACTTAGCACATAATCAAACCTGGCTATGCACACTCTTGTTGTATCTTATTAATTACGCAACAAATTTTCTCTACCCGTATTAATATTTTCTGTGAATACGTACGGATCGATATAAATGTACGTTATAAAGATTGATGAAACATAACTACGTACGGACATTGATTAGACATCAAATTCTCTACCCATTTCAATTAGTAGTATTAGATAGCAATAATTAATGTAACTTAATTAATTATATAGGAGTAGTAGTATTTTATTTAGTAAATTTTGTCAAAGATGCACTTAAAGACACTGCTTAAGGCAAGGCACTATAGCTAGATGCTTTTTGCTGCACCTTTTCTTATTATACTCTCCTGTAACTATCCCTACTGAGTATCTCTCGTACTCCATTTAATGATATCTTTCTTTTCCAATCAAAAAGAAAAAAGAGGTATATATTAAGGGTATTTTAGTAGAAGTGGCTAAAAATAATGTATAAGATACAAATTGTTAAAAATATGGTATACTTTTATAAAAACGAGTTTGAATAACAGGTGGTTTCATAATTTTGGTTTCAAATAGATTTAATTTCATAAATTTTTTTGTCGTCGACTTAATCTCAATAATTTTGACAATGTTCAATTTTAGTCTCAAATCGATCGAAATAATATCGTTTTGCCGTTTCAATTTGGGCTTTCCGAGGGATGTTGTGACTTGACTACCACATGTATTTTAAAGTGTGTTTGACTAATTCTTGCCGTCAATTCTGTTTTAATTTTAATTTTTAATTCTTTTTTAAATTATATGTCTGAAATTCCAGCTGTTAAAAAAAATACACGTGGCAGACCAATCATAGCATCCGTGGAAAAGCTTCAAATTGAAACGACAAAACGACGTTGTTTCAACTAATTTAGGATTAAAATTGGAAATTGTCAAAGTTATTGAACTAAATCAACGATAAAAAACTTAAGAGACTAAATTTATTGAGGCCATATATAGTTATGAGATCATTTGTGATTCAAACTCCTTATAAAACCATTAAAATATATCCTTATTAGTCGCAACGATGGTCAAAGAAAAACAAAACACAATATTAAATTAATTCGAACGTCTGTAATAATAATGTTTAGTGTATTAATTAATTTGTCTTATGGAAATGGTAGTTAATTATTTGCTGGTTACCAATGGGTTTGACTAAAGAGAACTTGTTATAATTTTGTGGGATGAGATCACCTATTTCATGATGGTTGTTCCACTTTATATTCTATAATAGGATGGGTGACACATGTAATAATAAAAATTAGTTAGATAATAATAGTTCAAACCGAAATAGCAGCTCTCACTCAACCAAAAATAATTTTAAAAAGAAATTAGTTTGATAATCATAGGTATATTTGTAATATATGTATATAGACGCACATGAATGCATATATACATATATGTAGATCGATTAATGAAATAGAAACATTTTAACTAACAATCAGGGTCATATGTTTTCTTTTCTTTATATCTTTGGGAGAAGATCCAATCACCACCCTTCGATAGTGTTCAACGTTCAGGACCATGCAGCAATGACCACAAAATTACAATTATTCTTTGTACAATTTAGGAAATTAAAAAGTTGGGGTGTATGTATGTGTGGACGGACGGTGGCGCCGGCGAGACCACACTAACAGAGGGGGGACGACCGTGATAGTGGTTTGTGGGGGGTGGGCTTATGTATGTTTAATAGGGTGGGGATTTTGAGGGAAAATGGGTGGAGATAGTTTGAATCACAAATGGTCTCAAAATTTTGATCTCAAATAGATTCAGTCTCATAAGTATTTTTTGTTGTCGATTTAATTTTAATATCTTTGAAATTGTCCAATTTAAGTCCCAAGTTCGTCGAAAGCTTCAAAACTATGTCGTTTTGCTGATTGAATTTAGGACTTTCTGGCCGAGGGTGTGATTGAACTGTCACATGTAATTTTATTTAATTATTTTTAAATCCGTAATTAAAGGTCATAGAATCAAATCAACTCTACGTTTTTCAATTTTATGACATATAACTTAGGTGTAAAAAAAAATAAAAAAAATACATGTAGCAATTCAGTCACTCCTGCGACCGTAAAATCCTAAATTTAATCGGCTAAACAATGTAATTTTGAATTTTTCGGCGAACTTGAGACCTAAATTGGACATTGACAAAGATATTGAGACTAAATCGACAATATATATATATATATATATTATGGGACTGAATTTATTTGAAGTGAAAGTTATGAGATCATTCATTTGTGATTAAACTCGATGGATGTATTATTTAATAAGGATATTTTGGGATTCTAGGGTAATATTAATTTGATAAAATATTAGGTGGTTGTATTGTAAATAATGTGAATGTACATGAGTGAATTCGATTTCACTCATTTTCTCATCTGAATATATAGTGTGTAAACTGTAGTCGTTTTCTTAAGTACCTTGACACTCCTTAATGAAGTCCCTTTAATTCTTAAAAAAAAACACACGTACATATTGGATCGATTAAAAGACTATTTATAGTTGAACGTAGTGATAGGGAAATTAAAAACGCTTCTTTTTAAATAGAAAAGTGTCTCTAAGATTCAATCCAAATTTGAAATGACAAAATAAGGAGTGCCAAGGTAATCTATAAACAAAATAATGATCATAAGATCCTCAAAAAAACGATTAATCTCTAAGGCTACGTTTGGGTGGTTAAGTTTGAAATTCGTAGATTTCACACACAAATTACCACGCTCTCCACTTAAGTTAAATGAATTTATAAATAAGTAGACTTGAGTCTAATTTAAAAAAATGGAGGGATGTCATCATCAAAACCATATCATTTCAAATTCTCTATCCCCCTTCCTTCTCTCTTGATACAATATATGCATTTTATTATTTTTTAAATCTGTTCATTTTAAATCTTCTCTATACAAATGGAGCCAATTGAGTAATCCTTAAAAAAAAGGATAATGATCATAATTAATCTATCGACATACTAGATCTTTAGAGGGACCTTGCATAAAACGACAATTTGAAAATTTTGGCAACAGCGATTCATTGGATAAGTAGAGGACACAACGGGTCTATAAGCTCAACTTGCCTATTCTGCATGCTATCGTGGCTTATCTTCATGTTTCATTATTTTTATTTTTTATTTTTTTTACTTTTTTTTTATCGGACAAAGTTAGTTGTTAGATGTTAGTAGTTAGTACATCAAATACTTCACAAATTCACCAAGCCACCTTATAACTTCCATACCCTAATTCGTTCTCAAAAGAAATCGAACCTAAGTCTCCCACTCAATTGAAAAGTCCAATGATCAGGTGGGCTAAGCCACCTGGTTATCTTGCATGTTTCATTATATGTCTATGTTAGTTAAAAGTCGTTGTCGTTTTCTAAAAGAAAACAAAATGAAAGTCCTTGTCGATCGTACAGATTTTCAAAAGCTAACATTAATGATTGCGAAGCCCAGTTTGCGTCGTAGAAACAACCACGAAGACCCTTCACCACCGTGCATTATGTGCATATTAGGCATTTAGGCTAGGCGCCCTGCAAATGTATTTTAAATAAGTGTGCAGGCTCTAAAACACTAACGTGTATTGTATGCATTCAGATGAGGTGTTCACTCATAGTGCATTTAAAAATATATAATTTATTATGTTAAAAGATGTAATTTATTTATATTGAACTACAATACTATATTAAATATTATTTTTGGATTTTTAATATATATTTTCCCAGATTTTGGGATTTATTAATATATTTTAGGATTCATTAAATACTTTTAAACTATTTTAGGATTCATTAAATAGTTTTAAACTTTTTCATACCTTAGAATACATTTAATAATTTTCTCTTTTATTATATTGATTTTTTATTTTTTAAATTTTTGGGATTTATCAACAGTTTATAATTTTTTTAAAATTTATTAATTTAATCATAATTTTTAGAATTTTAATATCTTATTTGATTAAAAAAAATTATATTTTATTTGTTGTATTTTTAATTTACAGAATTTTTAGTTTATAGATTGGTTAATATAATTTACAAAATTTATAGATGAACAAAACTTAAACATAAAGAACTTCAATTGAAAAAAAAAGACCGAATTGGACATTTTGCCGAAATCCCCAAATATTAAAAAAAATCGACAAAAGAGGACCAAAATTTGTCAAAAAGGATGAAAAATCGTAGAATTTATAACCAAAAATGATAAAGCAGAAACATAAAAGATTTATTTTGGAATGCACAAGATGTTGGGGAATTAATTGCCTGGATCTATTCGGGATGAATATTTAAATACAAATTTAATTCTAACAATTATTACTAGCATGAATTAATCCTAAATTAATTCAAATAATAATTCAACAACAAATCATGCATATAAACAGTTCACATAAATCCTAAGCATGCGGAATTGCTACGGGTTTACGTGAACTAACCTCTTGGGGTGGCAATGGTCTCGTCGATAAGAACACACCAAAAAGCCTTCCCAAGTATTCCCTAGTCCTTGCTCGTCAATCCGGTGGAAGGAAGCTCGCGAACAATTAAAAAAAGGGAAAATAAAAATTTGTTGCACCACCTTTGTGAATTTACTAATTTTTCCAGCACATGAAATTGTACTTGGGAATGAAACATTCATCCCCTATTTATAGAGGGGTGTTGGACGATTTTTTGGCATGGAATAGGGGGAAGAAAATCTTTTTCTTGATCTCCAAGAAATCTTGAATATATCTCCTATATTCTTTTCTCCATAATTAAAATATTCCATAAAAATCTCAACTCCTCTTGTTATGGGAATTTTCGAAAATAATAGGGACAAGAAACCAAGATTTGGATCTTCTTGAATTTATGAGATATACTTGTATTTCAAGAAATACATATCTTCCATAATATCTTTTCAAGAAAATCAAGAAAATCTTTTTTTCCCTTTTATTTCAAAATTTTCGAAAATATCCATATGAATAACCAAGTGGGAGATTTCTTGAATTTAATGAGATAATCTTGTATTCCAAGAATACATATATTCATTCCATAACAAAATTCAAAGAAAATATTTCTCCACTTTTATTCATAATTTTCGAAAAAATGAGGAAAAATAAGCAACAAAATTTATTTTATTTTTAAACACCTTTTTCAGTTATTGGACTTTATATTGGGCTACTTGAGGGGCCTTTAGGAGAATTAAGATTGGACCTTCCAATGGATCTTGAATTATCAATATTTAGCCACAATATTATTCAAGCCCATAAATATTAATTAATCCCACTACATAATTAATATTGCACTATCCATCTTAACCCATATTATAGTCAATATGGCTCCCGGTTATTATTTCCCGTGTTTAAGATTATCTAGCCCATTAATTAATTCAAGCCACTGAAATAACTTTCCATTAATTAATATCTTTTATCCTTGGTAAAGGAACGGTTCAACATTATTATTCATACCTAAAAACTAGTTTCACTTGCAAGATTTGGTATGATAAAACTTATGAACCTCCCAAGGGGGCAAATCGAATGTTGCATTTGCACACGATTCTCCGTGATAAATCTTAGCAACACATGTGACCAATAATATTGTCCAAGATATAAAGTATTGAATCTCGTTGATTCTCTACCTATAATAAGTCAAAGCAATAATTACTAACCACACGCGATCCTATTTAAGGGACGAATATTAAGAAATAACAAATCAATTGAGGTCTAATTCTTCCTAGTTCGGTTCAAGAATTTGTCCTCCCAGAGGTCCTCTTCAAAGACTAGACATGCACTAGTGTAATCTCTTGGTCAAGACAAGCCAATCTGAAAGTGTTACACTTCAACCTTTCACGCTGATTGTTCATTTCATCTAGGTCGTGAATGGTGTACTTTTGGTCACAAGGGACCGTTAATTTAATCTTCTCGTGATCCGCATCACTAAATTAACTACAATGTAACACGCACTATTTATTGAACAGCTTATGCAAGAAATATATGTAACATTCGATGATATTTACAAAGATCGATAAACAATTTAATTCAAGAAATAAGTCCGAAATTCAGCTTTGATTATACAAAGTAAAAGCATACTTTCCAAAGATAATCCCAACAATCTCCCACTTATACTCAAAGTCTCGCTTTTTAAGTATACTACAAAGATGTCTCGTAGATACGTGACATATAATGTCACCTACACGAACCTAATAATGTCTCCCACTTATACTCAAAGCAGATTGACAACGGTCTTGACACCCATCCCTTCTACATGTCTCTCGAATGTATTCTGAGGCAGACCCTTTGTAAATGGATCTGCTAGGTTGTCTTCTGAGGCGATCTTTGCCACCTCTATATCTCCTCTCTTAACGATTTCTCGTATAAGATGATATTTCCTTTCAATGTGTTTGCTGTGTTGTGGAATTAATTGCACGGATCTATTCGGGATGAATATTTAAATACAAATTTAATTCTAACAATTATTACTAGCACGAATTAATCCTATATTAATTCAAATAATAATTCAACAACAAATCATGATATAAACAAATTCACATAAATCCCACGACGAATTGCTACGGGTTTACGTGAACTAACCTCTTGGAGTGGCAATGGTCTCGCCGATAAAAACACACCAAAAAAAAGCCTTCCCAAGTATTCCTAGTCCTTGCTCGCCAAAGAATAAGCTCATGAACAATTAACAAAAGGAAAAATAAAAAATTTGTTGCACCACCTTTGTGGATTTATTAATTTTTCCAGCACATGGAATTGTACACTCACAATTGACGTTTTTCGAAAATACACAATCTGTCGACGTTTCAAAATATTTGATATTTTATCGACGCTGATATTTTTCCGAAAAACCAATTTTCAGAAATTCACCGATGAAACATTCATCCCCTATTTATACTGAGGGGGTGCTCGAAATTTTTGCATGGAATAAGAGGAAGAAAATCTTTTTCTTAATCTTCAAGAAATCTTGAATATATCTCATATATTCTTTTCTCCATAATTAAAATATTCCATAAAAATCCCAACTCCTCTTGTTATGGTGTATTTCGAAAAATATAAGGATCAAGATTCCAAGATTTAGATCTTCTTGAATTTATGAGATATACCTGTATTTCAAGAATACATATCTTCCATAATATCTTTTCAAGAAAATCAAGAAATCTTTCTTTCCCTTAATTATTCAAAATTTTCGAAATTTCATAGTAAATAACCAAGTGGGAGATTTCTTGAATTTAATGAGATAATCTTGTATTCCAAGAATACATATCTTCATTCCATAACAAAATTCAAATAAAATCTTTCTCCCCTTTTATTCACTATTTTCGAAATTCTTAGGAAAAATAGCAACAAGAATTTATTTTATTTTTAAACACATTTTTCAGTTATTGGACTTTATGTTGAGCTACTTGGGGGGCCTTTAGGAGAATTAAGATTGGACCTTCCAATGGACCTTGAATTATCAATATTGAGCCACAATATTATTCAAGCCCATAAATATTAATTAATTCCACTACATAATTAATATTGCACTATCCATCTTAACCCATATTACACCAATATGGCTCCTGCTATTATTTCTCGTGTTTAAGATTATCTATCCCATTAATTAATTCAAGCCACTAAAATAGCTTTCTATTAATTAATATCTTTTGTCCTTGGTTAAGGAACGATTCAACATTATTATCCATATCGGAAACTAGTTCCACTTGCAAGATTTGGTATGATAAATCTTATGAACCTCCCAAGGGGGCAAATCGAACAAGCCAGATTAAATACCCATTCTTCAGATAAATCTTAGCAATCGCATGTGACCAATAATATTGCCCAAGATATAAAGTATTGAATCTCGCTGATTCTCTACCGTAATAAGTCAAAGCAATAATTACTAACCACACGCGATCCTATTTAAGGAACGAAGATTAAGAAATAATCTAACCACCGAGGTCTAATTCTTCCTTGTTCGCTCAAGAATTTGTCCTCCTCAGAGGGTCCTCTTCAAATGATCACCATGCACTAGTGTAATCTTGGTCAAGACAAACCAATCAGCCTTACACTTCAACCTTTCACGAATGGATTGTTCATTTCCATCTAGGTCGTGAATGTTGTACTTTTAGTTACAAGGGACCGTTAATTTAATCTTCTCGTGATCCGCATCACTAAATTAACTACAATGTAACGCTGCATTATTTATTGAACAGCTTATGCAAGAAATATATGTAACATTCGATGATATTTAAAGCAACAAAGGATAAACAATTTATTTCAAGAATAAGTCCGAAATTCAGTTTTGATTATACAAAGTAAAAGCATACTTTCCAAAGATAATCCCAACATGTTTGGCTTTGTGGGCTTTGGTTCCCTTTGAATTTGCAATCGCTCCCAAGATTGTCACAATAAACAAAGTGATTGTGCCGGGCAAATTCAAACTACATCCAAGTCCACTAGGAAGTTCTTGAGCTAAACCGCTTTTTTTCACGCCTCGCAGTTAGCCTACATATTCGCTTTCCATGGTAGAATCTGCGATGCATTTCGCTAACGCTTCCATGTCATGGCTCCTCCCCATGCAAAACACACTACCGGGGTAGATTTTCCGAATCTAAGTTTGATTGGAAATCCGAGTCCGTGAGTCATGGGGATTAGACTATCCGACCGATAAACCAACATTTTATCTCGAAGTTCTTTTCGTGATACTTCGTAATGTTTTTAATCGTCATTCAATGTTCTTTTCCCGTTACTTTGATATTTTTGCCACCATGCCGACGGCAAAGCAGATATCCGTCTCTCGCACAAAGATTGCATACATAAGGCTTCCGACACCAAGCATAAGGAATGCCTTTCATGTCATATATCTCCTTTGGTCTTATGGCACATTTCCTTTGATAGATGGATTCCATGTCCGAAAGGTAGGAAGTCTTTCTTGAATCCTCGCATGTCAATCGCTTTCAAGACAAAGGTCTATGTATGAAGCTTCTGCGATAAGCCTATCATCATTTTCTTTTGATCTCGAAAGTGATCTTGATCCCAAGGATGTGCCCGCTTCCCCTAAGTCCTTCATATCAAACCGCTTTTGAAAGCCATGCCCTTACGCCCGATAACACCTTTACATCGCTCCCGGCGAGCGTATCGTCGCCTATGTATAGTACTAAGAATACCAATGCGCTTCCAACACGCTTTTTGTACACATTAACTTTCGAACTCGCTTTGATCAAACCCATAAGACTTTATAACATGATCAAAACATTGGTTCCAAGCTCGATGCTTGTTTGAGTCCGTAAAATGGAATTGACGAGCTTACAAACTAGGTGTTCTCGCCCTTTTCAATGAAGCCTTGGGGTTGTTGCATATAGATTTCTTCATCAAGACTTCCGATAAGGAAAGTCCGCTTGACATCCATTTGCCGATTTCAAAATCGAGATGTGCAAAGAATCAACAAGAGAATTCGGATGGACTTGAGCATCATCGCACAGTGAAAAGGTTTCATAGTCGATCCCTTCTTTCTCGAAAGTATAACCTTTTCGCCATTAAGCCTTGCCTTTGAAGGTTTCCACCTTCCCGTCCGATCCCTTTTTTTTCTTGTATACCCACTTGCAACCAATAAGTTTGACTTCACTTAAGTGGTTCGACTAGCTCCCACACTCTGCTATGATCCATAGAACCCATTTCGATTTCATTACCTTTTCGCCAAGAAACCGATCCTTGTCTTGATTGCCTCATCATATGTCCATGGGTCTCGATTCGCCTTTGACCGAATCAAGTCCGAGGACTCTCCTATCCCCATGAATCTCTCGGTTATTTTACAACCCTCCCACTACGACGAGGTTCCGGTTGTGTAAGTGTGTTGTTTGGTATGTCATCTTGTACAAATTGGTAATGAGGTTAGCCCCTTAGCTCATTTAAGGTAATATCACTTCTAGGTCTTCTTTCGCTCATATAGTCTTCTTCCAAAAATCTAAAGTGGGTGCTTATTACCACCTTTTGATCTTTCGACCATAGAACATACATCCTTTGTTCCCTCGGGTATCCTATAAACAACCTTAATTCTCGATCGATGATCCAATTTTTTCGCTTCCTTTGTCCAACACGAGGCCTGACACCCCCAAATTCTCATGTGTCTTAAACCGGGCTTTGCGCCCGTCCACAATTTTTGGGAGTTTTGGGAACCGATTTGGATGGCACCAAGTTCGTAATGTAAGTCATTGCTTTCAAGGCATGACCCCGTAACGACTTGAGAAGATCCGCATAACTCATCATTGATCTAACCATTTCCAAAAGAGTTTTGTTTTTCGCCTCAGAACCCCGCTTTTGTTGAGGGGTTTCGGTGCGCTTAGTCGATACAATCCTTCATATGATAAGTAGTTCAAAAACTCATCGCCAGGTACTCGCCCCACGATCGGATCGTAGAGACTTGATACGTTTTTCCCCTATGATTCTCTCGCTTGAGCCTTAAATTCTTTGAATTTCTCAAAGGTCTCGATTTATGCTTCATAAGGAAAATATAACCGCATCTTTGAGTAGTCATCAATAAAAGTGACGAAATACTCATAACCTCCTTTTTCCATGGTTGACATTGACCACATACGCTCAGGTGAACGATTTCTAACACTTCTTTGGCTCTATTCCCTTGGCTCAATGCCCTCTTGGTCATTTTTACCTCCAAACATGATTCGCAGTTGAATCGGTTCAACTTGGAGAGACTCCAGTGAACCGCCTTCTACCAACCTTTGATCCTCTTTGGATTAATATGTCCCAATCTTAGATGCCATAGAAGTGTTTCGCTTCACGCCCGATGAACATTTTCTTTTGTCGAAAAAAATTGATGTGTTATAGGATGCATTTCGTGAGTGGTGGTGCACAATAATTGTATAGAGATTATTAAACAACGCTCCATGACGATAAATTTATCATAAAGAGAAATGGTAACAACTTTATCAAAAGTAACCTAATATCCATCAAGGTAAAGTTTAGAAACCGAAATTAAATTTTTCTAAAATTTAAACATAAAGAACATCTCTTAAAATTAAAACTCGTCTTCAAAGGACAGTGCACTTCTCCCATCGCTTCACCGCCACTCAGAAGACGCCCAGCCAGATGAGGATCTCACCCCACTAAGTTGCCGGGTCCGCTTGAACCCCCTAAAGTGAAACAAACATGATCAAGGATCCCAGATCCACCACCCATAAATGGGAGGCATACGCCGCTAAGCAAGTTTCAACAACTAGTGCGTGAGAATTACCTTTCTTTCCATTCCTTTTGGGTTTGGAACAGTCGACCTCCAATGTCCTTTTTCACCGATTTTTGAAGCACCTTCCTTAACTCGGGCTTGCTCACCTCCACCTCCCTTCACCTTTTCATTGCCATTGGCAACACTTGAGTTCACTTGCTTGTGGTTTTTGTCCTTTTTCTTGTTCTTACCACCCCTTGGCCTAGAAGAAGAAGAAGGTCCATTTGCCACCAAGGCTTGGCTCTTTTGCCCCCAATATCGCTTCTCCGCCGAGACCAAAGCTTGCAATAGATCACCATCGAGAACTTCGATTATTCATCCGTAGTTCAAATTTAACTGCTCAAAACTTTTCGGCAGAGAGTGGAGCACGAAATCGATTTGGGTCTCGATGTTGTATTCAGCGCCAACTTGTTGGGATTATACTGAAAAGTATGCTTTTTACTTTGTATAATCGAAACTGAATTTCAGACTTATTTACTGAAATAAATTATTTATCACTGATGCTTTAAATATGATTGAATGTTACATATATTTATCGCATAACCTGCTCAATAATTCGTGACGTGTTACATTGTAGTTAATTTAGTGATACCGCATCACGTAAGATTAAATTAACAAATTCCTTGTAACTAAAAAGTACGCCATTCACGCACCTAGTTGGAAATGAACAACCCATCACGAAAGGTTGAGGCGTAAGGCTCAGATTGGTTTGTCTTGACCAAGAGATTACACTAGTGCATGACTGATGCGCTGAATAGGACCTACAGAAGGATAAATTCTTCAGAACTGAACGAGGAAGAATTAGACCTCGCGGTTCGTTGTTTCTTAACCTTCGCCCCCTTAAATAGATCACGTGGATTGGTAACTATTGCTTTTGACTTATCATGGGTAGCTTAATCGAGAGAGATTCAATACTTTTTATCTTGGGCAATATTATTGGTCACATGTGATTGCTAAGATTTAATACGAAGAATCGTGTGCAAGTACGCTTGTTTGATTTGTCCCCTTGGGAGGTTCATAAGCTTTATCATACCAAATCTTGCAAGTGGAATTAGTTTTCGTATGGATAATAATGTTGAACCGCTCTTCTAATTAAGGACAAAAGATGTTAATTAATGGAAAGCTATTTCAAAGGGCTTGAATTAATTAATGGGCTAGATAATCTTAAACACGGAAATAATGACCGAGCCATATTGACCGTAATATGGGTTAAGATGGATAGTGTAATATTAATTATGTAGTGATTAATTAATATTTATGGGCTTGAATTATATTGTGGCTCAATATTAGATATTCAAGGTCCATTAGAAGGTCCAATCTTAATTCTCCTAAAGGCCCCCCGAAGTAGCCCAAAACATATAGTCCAATAACCTAAAAAGATGATTAAAATAAAATAAATATTGTTGCTTATTTTTCCTAATATTTTCAAAATTTATGGATAAAAAGAGGAGAAAGATTTTCTTTGAATTTTGTTATGGAATGAAGATATATATTCTTGAATACAAGATTATCTCATTAAATTCAAGAAATCTCCCACTTGGTTATTCATGAAGAAATTTCAAATTTTTGAATATAATGGGCAAGAAAGATTTTCTTGATTTTCTTGAAAAGATATTATGGAAGATATGTATTTTTTGAAATACAAGAATATCTCATAAATTCAAGAAGATCCAAATCTTGGAATCTTGAACCATATTTTTCGAAAATTACCATAGCAAATGAGAAGGTGGAATTTTGTGAATATTATAATTATTGGAAAAAAAATATAAGAGATATATTCAAGATTTCTTGGTGATCAAGAAAAGTCTTTTTCCCCACATTGTTTTTCCACTAGAAATTTCACCACCTCCTCTTATAAATAGGGGATGATTGTTTCATTCCCAAGTACAATTCCATGTCTTTTAAAAATTAGCAAATCCACGAAAAGTGGTGCAACAAAGTTTATTTTTTTTCTTTTTGTTAATTGTTTATGAGTATCCTTCCATCGGATTGTCGAAAGCAAGGGCTAAGGGAATACTTCGGAAGTCCTTTTGGTTAGTCCGTCCAATCAATTCACCGCCATCCCGAGAGGGTACGCTCACGTAAAACCCGTAGATTCCGCATGCGTAGGTTTTACGTGGCTTATTATATGCATGATATGTTGTTGCAATTATTATTTGAATTAATATAGATTAATTCATGCTAGTAATAATTAAAGAATTAAATTTGTATTTAAATATTCACCCCGAATAGATCTCAGGCAACCTATTCCCCAACACTGCATCGAGCCACGGTTTTGGGCTCAATTTTTTAAATTGTAATTTAATTCGTGGACATTAAATTTGAAATCGATAGTAGAACCGTTAGATCTGCTTTTGCGTATCCAATTGTCATGGATTTTAATGTGTTTATTTATGCATGCATATAAATTGTATTTTTAATTCGATTCGCTCGATTTGTTTTGCCTCGCGGAGAAAATCCAAAAGTAGACTAGGATTTGTTTAATTTTGATCAATGAAGATAATCATTCTAGACTCCAAGGTTTATTTAAATTTTTGTAAATAAATTGGTTATTTTATTCCGGGAAATCTAAAGACGGTAAGAATTAAAGGACAAAAATTTTTCTGATTTTCTGAAAGACGGCGAAGATATGACGCACGCAATACAAGTATATGAGGCTGGCCTCAAGAAGATCCAAATCTTGGAATCTTTTATCACGACGGTTTTTGCAATAACCACGCGTACCGCGCCAGACGAATATTTAATTTTAAGAAAAGAACATGGCGATATATTCAAGACGCTTGAGATCAGGAAAAAGATTTTTCCTCCCTATTCCATGATGGCACCCACACCACCTATCTATAAATAGGGATGATTCGACATCCCCGAGGAATGCCGATCTATATGCACGCTCGCCGGGCGTCCACAGGGCCGCAACAGGTAATTTAAAGTTCCTGTAATTGTCAATCCACCGGATTGACGCAGGCAAAGGCCATGTGGCATTTGGGACAAGTATTTTTCGAAACGAACGAAAGGGAGAAATTCGAGACGTGTTTTCTTCAAGATCAAGTCAAGAAAAATCAAACCATGACAATTGATAATTTGTGCCCAATATGTTTATTTTTCTGTTTTGCTTGATTTATTTGTGTTATCTTATGCTTTATTTAATTTGTTTAAATGTGTTTGCATGAGGGTTGCCAAATGGAAAAATCTCACCTTCAAAATTACTAAGTATGTTTAAATAATTAATTGACAATTTTATTCCGGATAATAAAATTGAATTAATTTTGACCTCCATGATTTATTTATTTGTGAATTCTTTTTGAGAAATTCCAACGGACGGCCAAAAGATAGCTTTCACATGAATGAATTCCAAACAGATGATTGTGGGTTATTACTAGTGGCGACGATGACCCTCCCAACGAGGCTCAATCAAAGCGAAATAATAATCATGTATTTAATCATGGTTATTACTTAGGTATAAAATTAATATGCATATACTTTTCCGAAGTCCCTGAAAATTTTATATTGGTCAAGTGGGAGCCAACTATTAATCTGGATATTAAAGGTTTGTAAATGTTCTTGTTTGTAACCTGCTTGAATGTGTTTAAATAATGACCCACCAACGTGGCTTATTTAAACTGTTTTGAGATATTGGCTGATGCATCTTCATATTTTTTTTTTGAGATTTTAATATGATGCATGTGATCAAACCTTGTGATATATTTGTGCTTATGCATATTATTATTTATTTCAGTTCATCATGTCGCATCCTTTTAATCCACTGTTATATACACTCAAAGAACATAAATTAACTGGAGAAAACTATAATGTTTGGAAACAAAATATGAAATTTGTCCTACCTGCACAAAAACATTATTGAATTCTTGATGTACCCAAAACCACGAAGCCTATCATTAATCAATCGATCACGCAAGACATGAGTATAATTTTTGGGGAGCAGTCAATGAACCCATGAAACGCGTAATCTTGACTTCACCGGTTCGATGATTTGAAACACATTCATGAAGGTGTTGAGTCCATCCGAAATTATGCAAAGTCTTGAAGAAATGTTTTCAAAAAAAGACCGCATGATCGATCGCTTTAAAAACGACACGCGATGCTAGGGCCGAAAATGGCCGAGGGAACACCAGAAGGGAGCATGTTCTCGAGTCAAACACCAATTTCTAAAACTGCTTATCTCGAACTAAGTATTGTGATGAGGCCCAAATCGAATTGGTCCGCTTTACTCGCCAAGGAGCTTCAATGGATTTTATCGAAGTGATGAGTGATCACATGTTTACTTATGGATAATCTACAAGAAGCCTTGGAGAAAGTGGAGAAGCATTTAGAAAAAAAAACGAAGCATTGGTGATTAAAAGTCTTTCCTCGAGATCTAGGCCAAATGAAGGCAAGTCTCAAGAAAAGGAAGGTGGTCGAACCAAAGCAAACTCATCACTAAGAAAAGTGAGAAAAGACGGTTAGAATGGTTGGTGTCAAGAGAAACCAAAAGGAATATGTTTTAATTGATGGGAGAAAGGACATTGAGGTCACTGCTCCAATCCCAAAAGGAAAGGAAAGAAAGGTAATCCTCACTCACTAGTTGTTGAAACTTGTTTAGCGCACAGATGCCTCCCCAACTATGGGTGGTGGATACATTCCAATCGATCATGTTTGTTTCATGTTACAATGGGTTCAAAACGACCCGACAACTAAGTGGAAGTGAGATCCTCATCACACCGGGCGATGCTACGAGAGTGGCAAAGTTAAGCAAAGGGGAGAAGTGCACCTGCCTTTTTGAAGACATAGTTTTAATTTTAAGAGATGTTCTCAGACGTTCCGAAGTTTTAGAAAGAATTTGATTTCAGCTTTCTAAACTTTTTCATGATGGATATTCGTTACTTTTAATAAAGTTGTTACCATTTCTCTTTATGATAAATTTATCTGTTATGGAACGCTGATAATAAATCTCTATACAATTAATCGCGCACACCACTCACTGGAGACCGCTTGATAATGATTGTATAGAAAACCGATGTAATAGATAGGTCACATATTGAGGGGGAACTCAATATGTATAGGTCGATCCAAGAATCGTAAGAAAGTTCGATATCCCGACAGCGCGTAACGCTAAACCGTAATCTTAAGATCGATCGAATCGATCTAGTCGATAACTCAAATGAAGTCATGAAGCTCAAACTTAGAATACTAGAAGATCGATGACTTCCGTAAGATAAGACCGTAAGACCTACATCACCGAGTCACCAAATTGAAGCTAAGTCAACAGCGCCGAAGACTCTATCGTAGATCGATCGCCAGATCGATCAAACGTCACCATAAGATGAAAAACCGATGTTTCATCTTATCATACGCCCGCGATCTAAACAAGAAGAATACCAACCTTAGTTGGAGGAACAACACCGCAGCAAGGCTTCCATCCAATAAGGAAGAAACACGATGAACAGAGCCGATATCATGGATTCGATGTTGCTTTCTCAAACGGCTATAAAAATACACATTCACGCTTTTCACCATGCCGCCGCCTCAAGACGCCACATCAAGCCCGCAAGTTCATTTAAAATAGCCCGAGATTCAAATTGCTTTCCAACGGCTCTTTTTGATCTCAAGGTCTATAAATATGGGATCACACTTCGAGTGAAACACGGAAATGCTTGACAAACAACATAATCAAGAAGCTCAAACTATAGTCGATTTCCGCATCGAAGAACACAACAACAAGCTTATTTTATATTGTGTTCATCCCATAAGTTCTTAGCAAGAAATCTTTTCATCTAGCTTTTTTTAGGTCGCTTTTGTACGCAAGGAAAGATTTCATAGTTGAACCTCAACAATCTTACCCAAACCCCAAGTTAGATAAGTTGTTTAGCAAGATTTCACCAGGGGTTTCTAGTAATCGATTTCGATCGGCTTGAGGAGAACTCTTAAAACATCTGTTGGTGTATCGGTTGACTAACACACTAAACTAAGTCCAAATTTCAGTTAAGCTTGCTAAGTTGGTGCCCCTTGTGAAAGGGAAGAGTGGACGAGGGACCGGGTTTGTCCGAACCACTATAAATCTTGTGTGCCTTTTTTATCGCTTTGATTAACCGCTTCTCACATCGCACAATCTTAAAAGCGATACATTCTAAGTTAAGATCGATAAAGACCAAGCTTCGATCCGACGGACCAAATTTCGCACATCCGATTAAAAAGATAAAACTTGAATCGATTTATACAAACCGGTTTTTCACACGGTAAAACTTAAGCTTCCGACACATCGCTTAATCCGATAGTTACCGAACCGACCGCTTTTCGGGCGCTCAAGAAGTTGGTTATCGACATTAAACCGATTCACTCGCACTTTGATCAAAGCATTCCTTCTCACACCGACCGCAGACGAAAAGTTTTTCGTAAGTCTATTCACCCTCCCCTCTAGACTTCGCCTCACTTAACCCGCTCGACCTACAAGTGGTATCAGAGCGGTTGGTTCTTCCGACCACCGACTCGTGGTCATTGTGGTCAATCGAATCGATCTTGAAAACCGCTTTTAAAAACTCATTCATTTTCCAAAATCACTCAAAGATGGATAACACGTCCCAGATGTATCATGATCCGCCGGTTCTCAATTGATGAGTATGCAGATTGGGCCATATATATGTCCAACCATCTAGGCTCGACAAGGGCGTAATGATGGAAGTCATCGAGAGAGACCCATCATCATTTACTACGATAATCCCGCGCAATGGAGGAGATCCGCATTTTCCCACGTGAAGTCTTGTACGAAAAAGCCCAAATTTCGATGGACACGTAAGAAAGAAAATCGCATACTGACACCATTGCAAGACATATCATCATGAAGACAATGGATAAGGTCACCAAAGAAAAGATTAAGTATCTCAAATCATGAAAAGCAATGCGATACTCGCCGAGATCCGCGAGGGAAATGAATAGATAAAAGACAAATTGCCTTCGCCGAACCGTGAAGTTCGAGAAACCAAGATGTCGCCAATCTAAACCATCAACGAACTCGATGGAAGAATTTACAATGTCTATAAACAAGCTTCGAGAACTTGGTAGAGAGATGTCCGATAAAGATATCAACTATAAGATCCTAAGGTCTCTCACCAAGAAGTGGGACATGAAGGTCACGAATCAAAGATTGCCGTGACATTTCAAGAATGAAACCTAGTAGCTTGTTCTGAAGTCTTAAAGCTCACGAAGTTCGACCGATTGAAAGAGGTCAAGCCGATGAAGACGAGGTCCCCAATAAAACCTCGACTTCAAAATCGCTTGCTTTCAAGGCAACCAAGAGTAGAACAAAGGCCAATGAACCCATTGGAAATATATTAAGTCAGTAATGATCGCTTTTACCCGAAAGCTTGAGAAGTCGATATACAACTTGGTAAGTATCAAGATTTTATAAGGACTATCAACATAGCCGAGGATTTAGATAGAGATCGCATAATAGATCTCCGAAGAAGAACCGTGATCCGATGATCGGAGGATCACAGAGATGAAAGGGAAAGAGATAGTCGACGGGCGGAAGGAAGAGATAACCAATCGATAGAAGAAACTCGATTACTATCGAAAAGGGAAATCACCGATAGGTCATACAGACGAGAGTGATTCACCGAAGGAAAGGAACGGGTGGATCAAGGAGCGCGTTTTTCAATCAGGAGAAGCCAGTCACTATAGCACGATCGCCTGCACTGACGCCGAGAGAGGGAAGAAAAGAGGAACAAAAGAGAGCAACGCTTAGAGACAAGAGCCATGGTTGCCGATACGCCGAATCGACGATTCCTATTCCGCCTCCGAGGACTCCGGATACTCCTTCAGAGAAGACTTCACCGACAAGAAGGTTGCCGACTTCTATGAAAAATGAAGATCCGATATTCTCGCCGACGATGATGAACTCGCCGATGGCCGTGGAGGACCAAATTCGAGGTAACCTCCAAACCCCCTTCGCTCGCTTCTACACCGCTATCATTAGCACACCGCCGGGAGATTGACCAAGCAATTTACTCGAAGAGCAATTGCTTGAAGATCTCTCCAATGCAGTAGAAACTTATGCTATTGTGGAAGCTGAGAATGATAAGCTGAGGACTAGAAATAATCAGCTTGCTGAAGAAAATGATCTCAGAAAAGCCTCTGAACTTAGATCACCAAAACGCCGTAAGGTAACCGAGGAATTTAAAATTCTCGGTTAAAGCTTCGATCAGAAAAGCAGATCAAAGATCGATGGAAATTAACAGACAAAGAAGTCGATGACTTCAAAATCTTGCAAGCAAAATTCGGCGAGCTATTCCGAATGCATGAAAGTCCGAAATCCTCCGAGGATAATCATGAAGAAAATAGATGTTTTTTTTCAAAATCATCTCAAACCGCTAAAGACATGAACGCCTATTTTCGAAAGTAAAGATTGATAAGGAGGGACTCGCTATGAGAAACCCTCCACATCCTCAAAAAGCCCCGACCGATTCATCTCGTAAAGGTGTAATCGCATTTAATTTCAAAAAAAGATACACCAAAAGCTAAACTTGTATCTAATAGGGTAAGAGACCACTTGAGAGCAAGGCAAGTGCCTAACCGTAAAGGGAATGTAAATGGACCCCAACCGGTAAAGCATCACCGAGGAATCAACGGAAGAACCCAGCCTTCCGAAGAGACCTCAACTCGATCAATGATCAGAATCGTAAAAGACAACCTACAAAAGGGAAGTCTAATCTGAGACCCACCAAGGTCACCGCCTAATAAGCATGCTTCGTAAACCGCGAAAACCATCTATGCGAAAAAGGATATGAATCTTTTGATGGTAGCAAATGATCTACCCCTATATAGTCGAAATTTAGGGTCACAGACCAAACCACAATCGATAAAAAGAAGACAAACCGAAAAGTTAAATCATAAGTCTTCTAAGTCATCCAAGGTTCACACAAGTAATCATACAAATCGAAAAGCATATGAGGATAAGTATGATTATGTTGACAGTATGGGAGACAAATCAGCCTTCGATCCGACCGATCACCATAGAAGTGCTCGCTGTATGGATCCCCAAATCCAAACCTAACCCCTCAGACCCAATCCGAAAGGGGTACCTAAAACCCGATCCGATTGGTGTTCGCTGGTCCGCCAACAAAGGAGGTGTGCAAGCAACTATCCGGGTACATCGATAAATGGATGCTCAAGGCACATGACCGAAGCAAACATCTCCTCGCCCTACATAGAAATGTAAAAGGTTCGCTGTACTTTTCGGTGATGATAACTTTGGTTATACCAAAGGGTTCTAACCTTAGAGAATGATGATGTACAAGTAACCTGAGTCTCAGATGTCGAAGGTCCAAGACAACCTATTATCGGTTTCACAATTCTCGATAACGGATTCAAAGTTGAGTTCTCGATCGATCAATGCACTATCAAAAATCGAAATCACCAACAGATTTTGCTAACTGGTTCAAGAAAAGGGACGATCTACACAAACCGATTGAACAAATTGTCCAAGAAATGCGCGCCCTCGATTGTTAAGAGTTCCAAAAGTAGCAATTGGCTCGCACAAAAAGAATGAGCCATCCGAACTTTAAAAACTCTTAATAAGATAGCTAGGATGTCTCTAGTGGAAGGACTTCCGAATGAAGTGTTCTCAAAGGATCGATATGTTCGCATGTCGGCGGGAAAACAGTCAAAGCTTCATTCAAAGGAATTTCCTGACCAAAGATCCAAAGCAGAAAGTACCGCAAATGCCTATATGGATCTGCTTTGACCAGCATACACCAAATACCTCAACGGACGAAATACACTCGTAATCGTGATGACTATTCCAAGTTTACTCGGGTTATATTCTTACATAAGAAGAATGAGACGACAACCAAGATACCCGAGCCGCTAAGAAGATTACAAAACGAGAAGGGTGTCAACAGAGTAAAAATCGACGATAAAGGTACGCAATTTTCAACTCTTTTTATTACCGATTTTTGCTCTAAGTTTGGTATACAAAGATGAAACATCACCGCGAGGACGCCACAACAGAATGGAGAAATGAATCGAGAGAAACGTAACTCCTCAAAGAAGTTCGCCGAACAATGTTAAATTTAACATGCGATACCAAACCGCTTTCAAGGGCGTATAATCAACACCGCATGCCATACGCAGTAATGTATGTCTCCCCGACTAAGGCTCACTACAAAACACCCTATGAACTATGGAAGGGCGTAAAACCTCGTGGTTTTACTTCCATGTTTTTGGGTGCAAGTGTTTCATACACAACAATGGGAAAAGTCATTGAAGACTTTTGAGGCCAAGTCCGATGAGGGTATATTTCTAGGGGTATTCTCATCTAGCAAAGCCTTCGTGGTCTACAACAAACGAACCCTAGTTGTGGAAGAAACACCCCATGTAGCCTTTGATGAAGCATCTTCTCGATCAAGAGAAATCACCGTAACAAGAAGTACCGATCTACCGTAACCTCGATATTCGTAAAACGGATCACCTAACGATCAAGGAAAAAGGATCGTAAATCAGATTAATTTACATTCCAGATCTAGTCGATTCACCGATCAATCGATCCTAAGGTACGAACAACCGCCGATGAAAAAGCCGATTCACCGAGATAAGAAGAATCGAACCATCCGGCCTGGGGAACTTCGGTTCTCACGAATGTACATCAAAGACATGATGATTCCAACATCACCGAGACTTGTTCTTATCAAGTGACCATAACCCCGCACCACTCCCAATCACTAGTAATAAGATTTTATCGTAAACGGACGATGTTCTCAAAACCGACGCAAATCGTAATGTAATGACCTCGATAACCAAATATCCAACCGATCGATAATCGGAGACCCGTCCGATAAAATTAAAACTAGACATCGATTGGTGAAAGTGCCATGTATTGTCAAGTATCCGCCTATGAAGGAACCAACTACAATAGAGGAAGCATTACAAGACGAAAACCGGATTCTAGCCATGCAGAGGAGCCGAAATAGCCGAGAGAAATGAAAGTATGGGAACTAGTAGATGCACTCAGTCATCAAGACGAATTGGCACCTAAATGGATCTTCAAGAACAAGAGAGATGAGAAAATGTTATCACCGTAAATAAGGCAAGACTTGTTGCTAAGGGGTATTCACAATCGTAAGAATTGATTACGATGAGACCTTTTGCACCAAATGCCGCTTTTGAAGCCATTCGGGTCAAGCTTTCGCTTATGCTTCCCACGAGGGTTCACTGTGGTATCGATGGACGAAAGAGTGCTTTCTTAAACGGGTACTAGCGAGAGGAAGTTTATGTCGAACAACCTCCGTGCTTTGAAAAGGGCAACCAAGTGTATCGCTTAAGAAAAGCTCTTTATGGTTCAAACAGTTCCTCGAGCCCGGTATGATACACTCTCTCGCTTGATCGAAAGTGGGTTCACTAAAGGAACAAAGGATGTAACCTTATTCGTAATAGAAGATGGAGAAGATATTCGATGGTTCAGATTTACGCGATCGACATCATCTTCTGATCTCCTAACAAGAACCTATGTGAAAGATTCAAAGAACCGATGCAAGGGAAATTCGAGATGTCCATGATGGGTCGATGAATTACTTTCTAGGTCTCCAAGTTAAACAAAGTACGTATGGATATTCATCTCGCCAAGCAAAGTACACTAGGAATCTATTGGCTAAGTTTGAGTTCAAAATAGTAAGGAAGCCAAAATTCCTATGATGACCGGATTCAAGACGGATCCGATTTAGGCCGGGTCGAAAAAAATCGGCGAATATAGGGCTCTCATTGATCTCTATTATACCCGACCGCCAAAGCAGACTGTATATCACTTTTGCAAAGAGGGTGTATGTGCAAGATTTCAAGCAAATCCAATGATCACCACCTAGAAGCAGCCTAAGCGATTTTTATATCTCAAGGAACAATAAACCTTGGTTTATTCTACCCATCGATGATAATCTAGAGCTTAGTGGGTATTCTCGATTCGACATGGAGGTTGCAAGATCGACGTAAAATCAACCTCGTGAACATGTCGGGCCTAGGAAGTAAACCGATCTCGTGGTTTTCAAAGAAGTTGCATATCGGGCCATGACATCAACAACCAAGCGTAATATATGGTCAGCAGAAGTTCGTTGTTCCTAATCGCCTGCTCACCAAGAAATGAGGGATTACAACATTGTAGCTAAGAACGCATCTATATTCTCAAGGATGAGATTATAAGGCTATTGCAATCACCGTAATCCCGCTTCTACATACAAGATGCAAGCATGTGGATGTCGACACCACTTTATAAGAGATCACGCTGAAAAGAAGAATATCGAATGGAAAAGATTCATACCGATATACGTATACCGATATTCTAACCAAGCCACTAGCCGAGATCGATTCGTAGATTTATGCAATGAGCTAGACTTCTAGATCTTGGAGAAATGTCACCAAAAATGTTTGATGGAATGTTCTCCGTAAACTACCGGTTAAGAGACTAACCAGATCGAGAGAAATCACCTGAGTTTGGTATCTTAACCGATCTCAAGAGATCGATAAGCAAAAAATCGATCGACTTACACGCTACCGCATCCAAAGGAACCGATCGATTTTAGTTTATCGATTTAAAGTCTATCGCTTTAAAGGAACCGATCGATTCAAGGTTTATCGATTAAAGGAAAATGCTCAATTTAAAGGATTATCCGATTAAATCAATTTGGTTATAGTATTTCTTTTGTGATTCGATTTAGCCGATATTCAACAAGCAAGATTCGTAGATTAAGAGCTAACAATCGATAAGAAAGGTGAATTTACACAACGATGAAATAATGTAACTTTTTCATTGATAAAACCCGGGTGAGGTTACATTACGAAGTTACAAGTACAAGAAGACCCGGAGGTCAAGACATAAATGTTAACCAAAAATCCTAAACCTATAACCCTAAACCTCATCCTAACCCCCCAAAGTTGAAGGAAAAGAGAGAGATTTTAAACTCTCATTTTCCCCCACTTAACAAGGGGTGAGAGGGCTTTAAAGAACAGTAATCCCAAGGCGGTCGCAAAAAGTCAAGATCAAGAAAAACCGGAGCGACACAGAGGCCTTGATAGGATTCTAAGCCCGAGCCCTAAAAGGAAGAGTAATAGGGCTTCCAAATTGTTAAATGGAGCACGCAGCCAAAGAGTTGGTCGTCGATCTCATGGGCACATGTGTCGATATTTTATACCGCACTAAGTCCGATGGTTCCGTTACGCCATCCAGATAGACACACAAGGTGCATACGGTTAGGAGAAGTGTCTTCTCAACTTGCAAATAAAGCAGATCCGCCACCGGTGGTAGAGAAGCTTTGGCAAAGAATCGTATGTGAAATCAAGATGATGAAGAAAAAACAAAGAATAAGGGATGCAAAGGGTTGATTTGAGAAGGTGAAACCATATAAAAGGGTGTAAAAGTGTTTGCCTAAGTCTCACCGAAAACAAGGGTTCACCAAGATACATGATTCTTACAAAGAAGATAAGTATGGTGAATGGGTGATGTTGTGTAAAAACATTGGTCCAATTTATAGAGGCCAAGAAGGATGCAAATGCAATTTTCATTTCAAGAAGCCTATCCGAGAAATTTGCATCAAAAGGACAGAGTGTAGAAATCACGCCGACCGATAATTGATAAATTTACTATTGATTGACATATCGAGAGATTCGCATTTATATTTACGATGTCAATCACGCCTACTTAGGAATAGAAGCTACTACTCTAGACTAAGTTTTGGCGGTAACACTTATCCCAAGAATCGGCTTAATCAAAAAGAATCGATGAGGTCAACCAAAATCTGACATTTACGAAAGCATGATCGATGAGAGAGATCACCGAGCTTGAAACTCCAATAAATCGATATATCACCTATAAAACAAAATATCACTTGAAGGGGAACTTCAACCGATCAAGGAGGATCAAAAGGGAAATCGACGATTTCAAGGAAAGATCACCTAAGCTTCAAGTTTCAACAAATCGATGCAAATCGAGAAGATCACTGAAAGGATCATTGGGAAATTTCTAAGGCTTAGGCGTAATGATTAAGATCAACAAGTGGAATCAACATTGACAGTAATATTGACCGACATAACATCACCAACCAGACACGATCTCTTTTCTTTGTTCTTTTTACTTATTTATCTGATCGATCCGATATTATTTGCCTTTATCGCATCCACTATCCTTGTGACGGTACTCGCAAATCATTTAACGCGACGGGGGTACATGTATTAACCGCTATTTGATCGCGGCTTTTAAATCCAAAAGTTTTTTGTGTACGCGGCGCTTTTCCCTCGACCCTACGATCAAAACCGCTAACTGAGCGCATAATCTTTTCAAAACGATTGATCTTCAAAATCTTGTCTTATTGTACCTCTCCGCTTATATATAAGATTCATCAAACCTTACCGTAGTTTTTCCGCTTCACAAACTTGCATTACTTTCAATCGAAAAACTTCAAATTTTCTACGCTTCAAAACGATTTCTTAGAGTTCAAAAATCTTCTCCAAAAATTTGAATCGTAATATTTTCTTTTAAACTTAATGATGAATCTTTCTTTCCGATAAAAACATTGTTTTCAAAAGTTGTTTTTCGAATTTATGCTTCATTGCCTTTTGTTTTCCGCAGATGATATTGATATTGATTATGCACAAATTTAATGAGTCTATCTCACCAGAGATGGCCACTCATGGACTAGGAAAGATCATGTGCAACTATGCGAATCGCAACGAAGATCTTTGAGGATAAGTTCGCTCAATTTTGGAACCACCGAGGATTCTCAATCCATGGAGGTGGAACAAATTCTCAAGAAGGCCGGATCGAAACATATTGCTCGCTTTCACCGCAATCCAAAGATGCAAAGATGAAGCACTTCAATTCTGCACTTTTGAGTGTGGATACGAAAAACCAGAGACGAAACCGATGTCGCCAACAATCTGAGAAGAAATCGATCGACAAATGCGTATATCACTGCCCTGCTCAAATTTTACCAAAAGGGCTTAATCTCACCGCACACACACAGGAGAATGAGGACGAAGAAATCGAGAGGAGCTCTTAAGAGAGGCGATAAACATCGAAAGCCGGATTCATCGCCCAATGCTCAAAAGAAAGTACAGATCGTTGTTTGACATTCTCACAAGAACGATCATGGGAATCTCATTTAGCCCGATGCTCTCACATCACCAAAATGTACAAAGATGGCAAAGAATAATTGACGGGGCTCGTAACATCAATCGCACGGCTTCCTCGAAAGCCATCTTGCTCCAAGAACACGAAAAAATTTGGAGTCAATGAATCCAAAGTGTGTCTTTTCAAAAAAAGAGAGTCAAGAATCTCAACAAGGTTGCGCTTATATTGAAGGACAAACCGCCAAGCTACCGAATGGAATCGAATGGATCAAGTCCTACAATGCCTTCCTTCTCATCAACTTCGCTTATATATGGGCCACCAGACGATGACAAGGAGCCCACTCCAACAAAATCAAGAAAGGAAAGAGCAAAGAAGTCACCATCCACACCCGCTTGCTCCACGTAAAAAAAAACGAAAACGTGAAAGGCCTGCGAGAAGAGGCCAAAGAAAGCAAAGAAGCTACCATGACTCTAGCACTAGAAGATGAGTCGAAGAAGAAAGAGCGCCGTAATAAATCAAGGCGCAACAAAGAACAGTAATCGACAGCAAGCTTCAACCCGAGGGCTCGCCAGTAACGATCCGAGGTAGAAGCACAAACCGATAAATCTCCTTCTCAACCTCAAGCCGATTCACCGCCGATTAAAGGTCACCGAGCATGTCTCTCCCGCTAGTTCACCGCCATGAACTCAACCAGATATAAACGCCACTACAAAGCAGAATCCACCGCAGTCGAACCAATCGATAACTTCCGCCGACTCAAGCACAACCGTAAGCTTCCACATCTCATCCAATGTAATCCGACAGATAATTCCTCAGATCCAGATCAACAAAGACCATCACCGAAAAATGGTCGACTAAGAATTGAACGAGAGATTGATGAGATGTATCCACAACCGGGTCGCCCATCCCGCTATCGAGAAGAAGTCATGGAGATCCTCACCGAGAGATCTCGATTAAAAAGCTTCTCGATCTTATTTTACTTGTTGAACAGATGGGTGGTGCGATGAGTTCGCAGATTTTGACTTCGAGCATGAGGAAGTCCCGCCAAAGTGGGATCACCAAATGAGCTCATATCCGATAAATCAGGAAAGCTCGATCCACGTGAAGTTGGAATTGCCGAAGAAGAAAAAAGGAGATCGCCAAGAAGCCCGTAAACAGACGCCGAAATGGAGAATGCAGAGTCGCCGATGAAAGTGGAACTGTGTCGCAGCTTCACGCACCAACCACCGGAGGCACAAAACAATCGAACCTCGATCAAGTGATGGATCCAATTCCTACATCTCAAATCACCATCGATCAACTTCAGAGATCGATCTTGTCTCAAAGATCTCCCCGAAAGAAGAGATTGAGGGAGTGTTAATCGATCGTAGACAAATTAGCCTCAAACAAATCGGGCAATCGAGATCGGGCTTCTCCCAATCCATGACCACCATGTTCCGCCGAGCTTACAAAATCAGCTTGATGACAAGTCAAACAGTGGATCAAAATCAATCTTTTTTTCTCGACGCCACCGAGAAAAAGGCTCGAAAGTTATCGTAAGAGAAATTTGACAAAATGATTTGACACTCTCTCGCTACAATGGAAACCGCCAAGAAAGAGCCGACATAACCGCTCGTAATCTAACAAACCAAACTTCGTGTTTATCTCGCTAATGATCTAAATCAGCATTGTCACCAACTTTGGGTCTCTCGACTTCCCACTCAATGCGCTTTTTGATCAAACCAAAAAGGGGGAAGGATCTCGAGAAACCAACCGACACATCGTAAGATAAGGCCCATGGACAAAGCTCAATTGCAAGAAAGGTCACCAAGGGTGCCGACATCAAAATGACCAAGCACTCGCATCAGAAAGTCACCGTAAGACAAATAAGTCGACATACAGCCGATAAGAGCTAGTCAGAAATTGTCCAAAGAGCGTATTTATCAAGAAGAAAGAAGGACGTAAAAAATCGGCACAAGGTAAGGGTTGAAACAGGTTCAAATCAAGGGCTAAGAAAGGATTGACCGAAAATCGCACTGTAACCTCAAATGCCAAAGAAGAGTCGATTTAGATCATACCAAAAAACCGCCGCACACGCCAAGAGGTTTGAGGAATGGAATAAGATCGTAAGAATGGCTTCTAGATGCCTTTGTCCTTGATCTTGTTCCAAAAGAAGAATCACCAGATGATGAGTTCCTCAACCGTTACGTATCAAATATCCGCATTTTCTGAAGTATCTGGAAAATGAGGCCAAGCTTATAAATGTAAAGATATCTCGCCAAGAGTATGATCTGTTAATATACTCAAAGAAGGCAGATGGCTCATTTGACAGACTGGCATTTGAGAGATTCTACTTTGACATCTTGAGCAAATCGCATATAACTGATCAAGTGCGCATAACCGATGTCAAATGGAAACTCTATCGATTTTCAACGCTCCACAAGACCAAAGAGAAATGCCGTAAGATACAAGCCCAAGGAGTGAAGAATCGTAAGACGCCTAGGATCACCGCTTTTAAATTCAAAACTTTTCTCGATGTAACATGTAATCAACATATCTAATGAAAAGTTTATTTTTCTCGATCCCAAGACAAAATCTTTTGTTTTCGACATTTGCTTTTTAACTCGTTTCTATACTTATCAACTGCTTGTTTTCTCAGTGTTTTGGTTTCATCAAAAAGGGGGAAATTGTTGGGAAATTTATAGTTTTGATGAAAGTTCCAAAACACATGTATTAGACCAAATGACTCAAGTATTGATCGATGTTTACATTATCGCTATAGAGACCAAATTGATAATGATTGTATAGAAAAACCGATGTAATAGATAGGTCACATATTGAGGGGGAACTCAATATGTATAGGTCGATCCAAGAATCGTAAGAAAGTTCGATATCCGACAGGCGTAACGCTAAACCGTAATCTAAGATCGATCGAATCGATCTAGTCGATAACTCAAATGAAGTCATGAAGCTCAAACTTAGAATACTAGAAGATCGATGACTTCCGTAAGATAAGACCGTAAGACCTACATCGCCGAGTCACCAAATTGAAGCTAAGTCAACAGCGCCAAGAAGACTCTATCGTAGATCGATCGGGCAGATCGATCAAATCACCATAAGATGAAAAAACGATGTTTCATCTTATCATACGCCCGCGATCTAAACAAGAAGAATACCAACCTTAGTTGAGGAACAACACCGCAGCAAGGCTTCCATCCAATAAGGAAGAAACACGATGAACAGAGCCGATATCATGGATTCGATGTTGCTTTCTCTCAAACGGCTATAAAATACACATTCACGCTTTTCACCATGCCGCCTCAAGACGCCACATCAAGCCCGCAAGTTCATTTAAAAATAGCCTCGAGATTCAAATTGCTTCCAACGGCTCTTTTGATCTCAAGGTCTATAAATATGGGATCACACTTCGTGAGTGAAACACGGAAAATGCTTGACAAACAACATAATCAAGAAGCTCAAACTATAGTCGATTTCCGCATCTAAGAACACAACAACAAGCTTATTTTATATTGTGTTCATCCCATAAGTTCTTAGCAAGAAATCTTTTCATCTAGCTTTTTAGGTCGCTTTGTACGCAAGGAAAGATTTCATAGTTGAACCTCAACAATCTTACCCAAACCCCAAGTTAGATAAGTTGTTTAAGAAGATTTCACCAGGGTTTCTAGTAATCGATTTCGGATCGGGCTGAGGAGAACTCTTAAAACATCCGTTGGTGTATCGTGGTTGACTAACACACTAAACTAAGTCCAAATTGGTTAAGTTTGCTAAGTTGGTGCCCCTTGTGAAAGGGAAGAGGGACGAGGGACCGGTTTGTCCGAACCACTATAAATCTTGTGTGCCTTTTATCGCTTTGATTAATCGCTTCTCACATCGCACAATCTTAAAGCGATACATTCTAAGTTAAGATCGATAAAGACCAAGCTTCGATCCGACGGACCGAATTTCGGCTATCCGATTAAAAAGATAAAACTTGAATCTGATTTATACAAACCGGTTTTTCACACGGTAAAACTTAAAGCTTCCGCAGACACATCGCTTAATCTGATAGTTACCGAACCGACCGCTTTCCGGGCGCTCAAGAAGTTGGTTATCGACTAAACCGATTCACTCGCACTTTGATCAAAGCATTCCGCTCACACCGACCGCACGAAAAAGTTTTTCGTAAGTCTATTCACCCTCCCTCTAGACTTCGCCTCACTTAACCCGCTCGACCTACAAGTGGTATCGAGCGTTGGTTCTTCCGACCAATCGACTCAGGTCATTGTGGTCAATCGAATCGATCTTGAAAACCGCTTTTAAAAACTCATTCATTTTCCAAAATCACTCAAAGATGGATAACACGTCCCCAGATGTATCATGATCCGCCGTTCTCAATTGATGAGTATGCAGATTGGGCCATATATATGTCCAACCATCTAGGCTCGACAAGGGGCGTAATGATGGAAGTCATCGAGAGAGGACCCATCATCATTTACTACGATAATCCCGCAATGGAGGAGATCCGCATTTTCCCACGCGAAGTCTTGTACGAAAAAGCCCAAATTTCGGCGGACACGTAAGAAAGAAAAATCGATACTGACACCATTGCAAGACATATCATCATGAAGACAATGGATAAGGTCACCAAAGAAAAGATTAAGTATCTCAAATCATGAAAAGCAATGTGGATACTCCGGCCGAGATCTCGCGAGGGAAATGAATAGATAAAAGACACCGCCTTCGTTTAACCGGTGAAGTTCGAGAAACCAAGATGTCGCCTAAACGAAACCATCAACGAACTCGATGGAAGAATTACAATGTCTATAAACAAGCTTCGAGAACTTGGTAGAGAGATGTCCGATAAAGATATCAACTATAAGATCCTAAGGTCTCTCACCAAGAAGTGGGACATGAAGGTCACTTAATCAAAGATTGCCGACATTTCAAGAATGAAACCTAGTAGCTTGTTCTGAGTCTTAAAGCTCACGAAGTTCGACCGATTGAAAGAGGTCAAGCCGATGAAGACGAGGTCCCCAATAAACCTCGACTTCAAAATCGCTTGCTTTCAAGGCAACCAAGAGCAGAACAAAGGCCAATGAACCCATTGAAATATATTAAGTCAAAGCGTAATGATCGCTTTTACTTACCAGAAGCTTGAGAAGTCGATATACAACTTGGTAAGTATCAAGATTTTATAAGGACTATCAACATAGCCGAGATTTGAGATAGAGATCGCATAATAGATCTCCGTGAAAGAACCGATCCGATGATCGGAGGATCACAGAGATGAAAGGGAAAGAGATAGTCGACGGGCGAGGAAGGAAGAGATAACCAATCGATAGAAGAAACTCGACTACTATCGAAAAGGGAAATCACCGATAGGTCATACAGATGAGTGATTCACCGAAGGAAAGGAACGGTGGATCCAGGAGCGCGGTTTAATCGTGGAGAAGCCAGTCACTATAGCACGACATCGCCTGCACCGACGCCGAGAGAGGGGAAGAAAAGAGGAACAAAAGAGAGCAACGCTTTAGAGAGACGTAAGAGCCATGGTTGCCGATACGCCAGAATCGACGATTCCTATTCCGCCTCCGAGGACTCCGGATACTCCTCTCAGAGAAGACTTCTTCGACAAGAAGAAGGCCCGACTTCTATGAAAAAATGAAGATCCGATATTCTCGCCGACGATGATGAACTCGCCCGATGGCCAGGAGGACCAAATTCGAGGTAACCTCCAAACCCCCTTCGCTCGCTTCTACACCGCTATCATTAGCACACCCGGCCGAGATTGACCAGCCTTTACTCGTGAGCAATTGCTTGAAGATCTCCCAATGCAAGAGAAAACTTATGCTATTGTGGAAGCCGAGAATGATAAGTCGAGGACTAGAAATAATCACCTTTGTCAAGAAAATGATCTCGAAAAGCCTCAACTTAGATCACCGAAACCGCCGTAGGTAACCGAGGAATTTAAAATTCTCGGTTAAAGCTTCGATCAGAAAAGCAGATCAAAGATCGATGGAAATTAACAGACAAAGAAGTCGATGACTTCAAAATCTTGCAAGCAAAATTCGATGAGCTATTCCGAATGCATGAAAGTCCGAAATCCTCCGAGGATAATCACAGAAGAAAAAGAGATGTTTTTTCAAAATCATCTCAAACCGCTAAAGACATGAACGCCTATTTTCGAAAGTAAAGATTGATAAGGAGGACTTGGCTATGAGAAACCCTCCACATCCTCAAAAGCCCCGACCGATTCATCTCGTAAAGGTGTAATCGCATTTAATTTCAAAAAGATACACCAAAAGCTAAACTTGTATCTAATAGGGTAAGAGACCAACGAGCAGTAAGGCAAGTGCCTAACCGTAAAGGGAAATGTAAATGGACCCCAACCGGTAAAGCATCACCGAGGAATCAACTAAGAACCCAGCTTTTTCTCGAGAGACCTCAACCCGATCAATGATCGAATCGTAAAAGACAACCTACAAAAGGGAAGTCTAACTGAGACCCAAATAAGGTCACCGCCTAATAAGCATGCTTCGTAAACCGCGAAAACCATCTATGCGAAAAAGGATATGAATCTTTTGATGGTAGCAAATGATCTACCCCTATAGTCGAAATTTAGGGTCACGACCAACCACAATCGATAAAAAGAAGACAAACCGAAAAGTTAAATCATAAGTCTTCTAAGTCATCCAAGGTTCACACAAGTAATCATACAAATCGAAAAGATATGAGGATAAGTATGATTATGTTGACATGTGTATGGGAGACAAATCAGCCTTCGATCCGACCGATCACCATAGAAGTGCTCGCTTGTATGGATCCCCAAATCCAAACCTAACCCCTCAGACCCAATCCGAAAGGGGTACCTAAAGCCCGATCCGATTGCAGTTCGCGGGGGTCCGCCAACAAAGGAGGTGTGCAAGCAACTATCCGGGTACATCGATAGTGGATGCTCAAGGCACATGACCGAAGCAAACATCTCCTCGCCTTACATAGAATGTAAAGGCCCGCTGCGGTACTCTTTTCGGTGATGATAACTTTGGTTATACCAAAGGGTTCTAACCTTAGAGAATGATGATGTACAAGTAATCGGAGTCTCGATGTCGAAGGTCCGGGGCACAACCTATTATCGGTTTCACAATTTCGCGACAACGGATTCAAAGGTTGAGTTCTCGATCGATCAATGCACTATCAAGAATCGAAATCACCAACAGATTTTGCTAATCGTTCAAGAAAAGGGACGATCTACACAAATTGATTGAAAAAGCTTGTCCAAGAAATGCGCGTTTCGATTGTTAAGAGTTCCAAAAGTAGCAAATTGGCTCGCACAAAAGAATGAGCCATCCGAACTTTAAAACTCTTAATAAGATAGCTAGGATGTCTCTAGTGGAAGGACTTCCGAATGAAGTGTTTCAAAGGATCGTATATGTTCGCATGTCGGCGGAAAAAGTCAAAGCTTCATTCAAAGGAATTTCCTGACCAAAGATCCAAAGAGTAATCGCGCAAATGCCTTATATGGATCTGCTTTGACCAAGCATACCAAACCGGGCCTCAACGGACGAAATACACTCGTAATCGTGGGATGACTATTCCAAGTTTACCGGGTTATATTCTTACATAAGAAGAATGAGACGACAACCAAGATACCCGAGTCCGCTAAGAAGATTACAAAACGAGAAGGGTGTCAACAGAGTAAAAATCGACGATAAAGGTACGCAATTTCAACTCTTTTTATTACCGATTTTTGCTCTAAGTTTGGTATACAAAGATGAAACATCACCGCGAGGACGCCACAAATGTAATGGAGTAAATGAACGGAGGAAACAGAACCTCAAAGAAGTTCGCCGAACAATGTTAAATTTAACATGCGATACCAAACCGCTTTCAAGTATAATCAACACCGCATGCCATACGCAGTAATGTATGTCTCCCCGACTAAGGCTCACTACAAAACACCCTATGAACTATGGAAGGGCGTAAAACCTCGTGGTTTCTTACTTCCATGTTTTTGGGTGCAAGTGTTTCATACACAACAATGGGAAAAGTCATTGAAGACTTTTGAGGCCAAGTCCGATGAGGGTATATTTCTAGGGTATTCTCATCTAGCAAAGCCTTCGTGGTCTACAACAAACGAACCCTAGTTGTGGAAGAAACACCCCATGTAGCCTTTGATGAAGCATCTTCCGATCAAGAGAAATCACCGTAACAAGAAGTACCGATCTACCGTAACCCGATATTCGTAAAATGGATCACCTAACGATCAAGGAAAAAGGATCGTAAATCAGATCAATTTACATTCCGATCTAGTCGATTCACCGATCAATCGATCCTAAGGTACAAAACAACCGCCGATGAAAAAGTCGATTCACCGAGATAAGAAGAAATCGAACCATCCGGCTCGGGGGGAACTGGTTCTCACGAATGTACATCGCCACATGATGATTCCAACATCACCGAGACTTGTTCTTATCAAGTGACCATAACCCCGCACCACTCCCAATCACTAGTAATAAGATTTTATCGTAAACGGACGATGTTCTCAAAACCGACGCAAATCGTAATGTATGACTGGATAACCAAATATCCAACCGATCCGATAATTGGAGACCCGCCCGATAAAATTAAAACTAGACATCGATTGGTGAAAGTGCCATGTATTGTCAAGTATCCGCCTATGAAGGAACCAACTACAATCGAGGAAGCATTACAAGACGAAACCGGATTCTAGCCATGCAGAGGAGCCGAAATAGCCGAGAGAAATGAAGTATGGGAACTAGTAGATGCACTGTGTCATCAAGACGAATTGGCACCTAAATGGATCTTCAAGAACAAGAGAGATGAGAAAAATGTTATCACCGTAAATAAGGCAAGACTTGTTGCTAAGGGGTATTCACAATCGGGCGAATTGATTACGATGAGACCTTTGCACCGCCGCCGCCTTTGAAGCCATTCGGGGTCAAGCTTCGCTTATGCTTCCCACGAGGGTTCACTCGTATCGATCGATGGACGAAAGAGTGCTTTCTTAAACGGGTACTAGCAGAGGAAGTTTATGTCTAACAACCTCCGTGCTTTGAAAAGGGCAACCAAGTGTATCGCTTAAGAAAAGCTCTTTATGGTTCAAACAGTTCATGAGCCCGGTATGATACACTCTCTCGCTTGATTGAAAAGTGGGTTCACTAAAGGAACAAAGGATGTAACCTTATTCGTAATAGAAGATGGAGAAGATATTCGATGGTTCGATTTACGTGATTTACATCATCTTCTGATCTCCTAACAAGAACCTATGTGAAAGATTCAAAGAACCGATGCAAGGGAAATTCGAGATGTCCATGATGGGTCGATGAATTACTTTCTAGGTCTCCAAGTTAAACAAAGTACGTATGGATATTCATCTCGCCAAGCAAAGTACACTAGAATCTATTGGCTAAGTTTGAGTTCAAAATAGTAAGGAAGCCAAAATTCCTATGATGACCGGATTCAAGATGGATCCGATGAGGCCGGGTCGAAACAAATCGTAAGAATATAGGGCTCTCATTGATCTCTATTATACCCGACCGCCAAAGCAGACTGTATATCACTTTTGCAAGAGGGTGTATGTGCAAGATTTCAAGCAAATCCAATGATCACCACCTAGAAGCAAATTAAGCGATTTTATATCTCAAGGGAACAATAAACCTTGGTTTATTCTACCCATCGATGATAATCTAGAGCTTAGTGGGTATTCTCGATTCGACATGGAGGTTGCAAGATCGACGTAAAATCAACCTCGTGAACATGTCGCCTAGGAAGTAAACCGATCTCGTGGTTTTCAAAGAAGCGTACATCGGGCCATGTATATCAACAACCGGGCGTAATATATGGTCAGCAGAAAGTCGTTGTTCCTAATCGCCTGCTCGCTCAAGAAATGAGGGATTACAACATTGTAGCTAAGAACGCATCTATATTCTCGCGACAAGATGCAGAGTGCTATTGCAATCACTCGTAATCCGGCTTCTACATACAAGATGCAAGCATGTGGATGTCGACACCACTTTATAAGAGATCACGCTGAAAAGAAGAATATCGAATGGAAAAGATTCATACCGATATACGTATAGGTCGATATTCTAACCAAGCCACTAGCCGAGATCGATTCGTAGAGATTTATGCAATGAGCTAGACTTCTAGATCTTGGAGAAATGTCACCGAAAAATGTTTGATGGAATGTTCTCCGTAACTAGCCGTTAAGAGACTAACCAGATCGAGAGAAATCACCGAGTTTGGTATCTTAACCGATCTCAAGAGATCGATAAGCAAAAATCGATCGACTTACACGCTACCAGATCCAAAGGAATCGATCGATTTTAGTTTATCGATTTTTAAAGTCTATCGCTTTAAAAGGAACCGATCGATTCAAGGTTTATCGATTAAAGGAAAATGCTCGCTTTAAAGGATTATCCGATTAAATCAATTTGGTTATAGTATTTTTTGTGATTCGATTTAATTGATATTCAACAAGCAAGATTCGAGATTAAGAGCTAACAATCGCATAAGAAAAGGTGAATTTACACAACGATGAAATAATGTAACTTTTCATTGATAAAAACCCGAAGGTGAGGTTACATTACGAAGTTACAAGTACAAGAAGACCCGAGGTCAAGACATAAATGTTAACCAAAAATCCTAAACCTATAACCCTAAACCTTCATCCTAACCCCGTAAGGAAGGAAAGAGAGAGATTTTAAAACTCTCATTTTCCCCACTTAACAAGGGGTGAGAGAGAGGCTTTTAAAGAATGTAATCCCAAGGCGGTCGCAAAAAGTCAAGATCAAGAAAACCGAGCGAGAGAGGCCTTGATAGATTCTAAGCCCGAGCCCTAAAAGGAAGAGTAGTAGGGCTCTCCAAATTGTTAAATGGAGCACGCAGCCAAAGAGTTGGTCGTCGATCTCATGGGCACATGTGTCGATATTTTATACCGCATCTAAGTCCGATGGTTCTTCGTTACGCCATCCGTGATAGACACACAAGGTGCATACGGTTAGAGAAGTGTCTTCGGCTTGCAACAAAGAGATCCGCCACCGGTGGTAGAGAAGCTTTGGCAAAGAATCGATGTGAAATCAAGATGATGAAGAAAACAAAAGAATAAGGGATGCAAAGGGTTGATTTGAGAAGGTGAAACCATATAAAAGGGTGTAAAAGTGTTTGCCTAAGTCTCACCGAAACAAGGGTTCACCAAGATACATGATTCTTACAAAGAAGATAAGTATGGTGAATGGGTGATGTTGTGTAAAAACATTGGTCCAATTTATAGAGGCCAAGAAAGGATGCAAATGCAATTTCCATTTCAAGAAGCCTATCCGAGAAATTTGCATCAAAAGGACAAAGTGTAGAAATCACGCGATCGATAATTGATAAATTTACTACTGATTGACATATCGAGAGATTCGCATTTATATTTACGCATGTCAATCACGCCTACTTAGGAATAGAAGCTACTACTCTGTACTAAGTTTTGGCGGTAACACTTATCCCAAGAATCGGCTTAATCAAAAGAATCGATGAGGTCAACCAAAAATCGACATTTACGAAAGCATGATCGATGAGAGATCACCGAGCTTGAAACTCCAATAAATCGATATATCACCTATAAAACAAATATCACTTGAAGGGGGAACTTCAACCCATCAAGGAGGATCAAAAGGAAATCGACGATTTAAGGAAAGATCACCTAAGCTTGAAGTTTCAACAAATCGATGCAACCGAGAAGATCACTTGAAAGGATCGGGCTGGGAAATTTCTTAAGGCTTAAAGTGTAATGATTAAGATCAACAAGTGGAATCAACATCGACAAGTAATATCGACCGACATAAACATCACCAACCGTACACGATCTTTTTTGTTCTTTACTTATTTATCTGGATCGATTCGATATTATTTGCCTTTTACGCATCCACTATCCTTGTGACGGTACTCGCAAATCATTTAACGCGACGACGGGGTATGTATTAACCGCTATTTGATCGCGGCTTTTTAAATCCAAAAGTTTTGTGTACGCATGCTTTTCCCCGACCCTACGATCAAAACCGCTAAACTGAGCGCATAATCTTTTCAAAACGATTGATCTTCAAAATCTTGTCTTATTGTACCCTCCGCCTATATAAGATTCATCAAACCTTACCGTAGTTTTTTCCGCTTCACAAACTTGCATTACTTTTCATCAAAAAACTTCAAATTTTCTACGCTTCAAAACGATTTCTTAGAGTTCAAAATCTTCTCCTCAAAATTTGAATCGCAATATTTTCTTTTAAACTTAATGATGAATCTTTCTTTCCGTTAAAAACATTGTTTTCAAAAGTTGTTTTTCGAATTTATGCTTCATTGCCTTTTGTTTTCCGCAAAGATGATATTGATATTGATTATGCACAAATTTAATGAGTCTATCTCACCAGATGGCCACTCATGGACTAGGAAAGATCATGTGCAACTATGCGAATCGCAACGAAGATCTTTGAGGATAAGTTCGCTCATTGGAACCACCGAGGATTCTCAATCCATGGAGGTGGAACAAATTTCAAGAAGGCCGGATCGAAACATATTGTTCGCCATCGCAATCCAAAGGATGCAAAGATGAAGCACTTCAATTCTTGCAGAATTTGAGTGTGGATACAGAAAACCGGTGAGACGAACCGATGTCGCCAAATAACGGAGAAGAAATCGATCGACAAATGCGTATATCACTGGTCCTGCTCACCTTTTACCAAAAGGGCTTAATCTCACCGCACACTACAGGAGAATGAGGACGAAGAAATCGAGAGGAGCTCTTAAGAGAGGCGCATATAAACATCGAAAAGCCGGATTCATCGTGCCAATGCTCAAAAGAAAGTACAGATCGTTGTTTGACATTCTATCAAGAACGATCATGGGAATTTATTTAGCCCAGATGCTCTCACATCACCAAAATGTACAAAGATGGCAAAGAATAATTGATGGGGCTCGTAACATCAATCGGCACGGCTTCCTCGAAAAGCCATCTTGCTCCAAGAACACGAAAAAATTTGGAGTCAATGAATCCAGCAGTGTCTTTCAAAAAGAGAGTCAAGAATCTCAACAAGGTTGCGCTTATATTGAAGGACAAACCGCCAAGCTACCGAATGGAATCGTAATGGATCAAGTCCTACAATGCCTTCCTTCATCAACTTCAGCTTATATACGGGCCACCAGACGATGACAAGGAGCCCACTCCAACAAAATCAAGAAAGGAAAGAGCAAAGAAGTTCGCCATCCACACCCGGGCTTGCTCCACGTAAAAAGAAACGAAAACCGTGAAGGCCTGAGAAGAGGCCAAAGAAAGCAAAGAAGCTACCATGACTCTAGCACTAGAAGATGAGTCGAAGAAGAAAAGCGCCGTAATAAATCAATGCAACAAAGAACAGAATCGACAGCAAGCTTCTCAACCCGAGGGCTCGCCAAACGATCCGAGGTAGAAGCACAAACCGATAAATCTATTTCTCTCAACCTCAAGTCGATTCACCGCCAGACTAAAGGTCGCCGAGCATGTCTCTCCCCGCTAGTTCACCCGCCATGAACTCCGAACCAGATATAACCGCCACTACAAAGCAGTAACCACCGCAGTCGAACCAATCGCATAACTTCCGCCGACTCAAGCACAACCGTAAGCTTCCACATCTCATCCAATGTAATCCGACAGATAATTCCTCAGATCCAGATCAACAAAGACCATCACCGAAAATGGTCGACTAAGAATTGAACGAGAGATTGATGAGATGTATCCACAACCGGGTCGCCCATCCTACTATCGAGAAGAAGTCATGGAGATCCTCACCGAGAGAGATCTCGATTAAAAAGCTTCTCGATCTTATTTTACTTGTTGAACAGATGGGTGGTGCGATGAGTTCGCAGATTTTGACTTCGAGCATGAGGAAGTCCGCCAAAAGTGATCACCAAATGAGCTCATATCCGAGCAACTGCGGAAAGCTCGATCCACAGAAGTTGGAATTGCCGGAAGAAGAAAAGCCGAGATCGCCAAAGAAGCTCCGTAAACAGACGCCGAATGGAGAATGCAGAGAGTCGCCGATGAAAGTGGAACTGTGTCGCAGCTTCACGACCAACCACCGGAGGCACAAACAATCGAACCCGATCAAGTGATGGATCCAATTCCTACATCTCAAATCACCATCGATCAACTTCAGAGATCGATCTTGTCTCAAAGATCTCCCGAAAGAAGAGATTGAGGGAGTGTTAATCGATCGTAGACAAATTAGTCTCAAACAAATCGGGCAATCGAGATCGCTTCCCCAATCCATGACCACCATGTTCCGCCGAGCTTACAAAATCAGGCTTGATGACAAGTCAAAATGTGGATCAAAATCAATCTTTTTTTCGACGCCACCGAGAAAAAGGCTCGAAAGTTATCGTAAGAGAAATTTGACAAAATGATTTGACACTCTCGCTACAATGGAAATCGCCAAGAAAGAGCCGACATAACCGCTCGTAATCTAATGTACCAAACTTCGTGTTTATCCGCTAATGATCTAAATCGCATTGTCAATAACTTTGGGTCTCTCGACTTCCCACTCAATGCGCTTTTTGATCAAACCAAAAAGGGGGAAGGATCTCGAGAAACCAACCGACACATCGAAGATAAGGCCCATGGACAAAGCTCAATTGCAAGAAAGGTCACCGGGTGCCGACATCAAAATCGACCAAGCATTCGCATCAGAAAGTCACCGTAGACAAATTAGTCGACATGCCGAGCAGAGCTAGTCAGAAATTGTCCAAAGAGCGTATGACCAAGAAGAAAGAAGGACGTAAAAAACGGCACAAGGTAAGGGTTGAAACAGGTTCAAATCAAGGGCTAAGAAAGGATTGACCGAAAATCGCACTGTAACCTCAAATACAAAGAAGAGTCGACGAGATCATACCAAAAAAACCGCCGCACACGCTTAAGAGGTTTGAGGAATGGAATAAGATCGTAAGAATGGCTTCTAGATGCCTTTTGTCCTGATCTTGTTCCAAAAGAAGAATCACCAGATGATGAGTTCCTCAACCGTTACGTATCAAATATCCGCATTTTTCAAGTATCCGAAAATGAGGCCAAGCTTATAAATGTAAAGATATCTCGCCAAGAGTATGATCTCGTTAATATACTCAAAGAAGGCAGATGGCTCATTTGACAGATCGGCATTTGAGAGATTCTACTTTGACATCTTGAGCAAATCGCATATAACCGATCAAGTGCGCATAACCGATGTCAAATGGAAACTCTATCGATTTTCAACGCTCCACAAGACCAAAGAGAAATGCCGTATGATACAAGCCCAAGGAGTGAAGAATCGTAAGACGCCTAGGATCACCGCTTTTTAAATTCAAAAACTTTTCCGATGTAACATGTAATCAACATATCTAATGAAAAGTTTATTTTTTCTCGATCCCAAGACAAAATCTTTTGTTTTCCGACATTTGCTTTTTAATCGTTTCTATACTTATCAACTGTTTGTTTTCGTGTTTTGGTTTCATCAAAAAGGGGAAATTGTTGGGAAATTTATAGTTTTGATGAAAGTTCCAAAAACACATGATAGACCAAATGACACTCAAGTAGTCGATCGATGTTTACATTATCGCTATAGGAGACCAAATTGATAATGATTGTATAGAAAAACCGATGTAATAGATAGGTCACATATTGAGGGGAACTCAATATGTATAGGTCGATCCAAGAATCGAAGAAAAGTCGATATCCCACAGGCGTAACGCTAAACCGTAACGGAAGATCGATCGAATCGATCTAGTCGATAACTCAAATAAGTCATGAAGCTCAAACTTAGAATACTAGAAGATCGATGACTTCCGTAAGATAAGACCGTAAGACCTACATCACCGAGTCACCAAAATGAAGCTAAGTCAACAGCGCCGTAAGACTCTATCAGTAGAATCGATCGGGCCAGATCGACAAATCACCATAAGATGAAAAACCGATGTTTCATCTTATCATACGCCCGCGATCTAAACAAGAAGAATACCAACCTTAGTTGAGGAACAACACCGCAGCAAGGCTTCCATCCAATAAGGAAGAAACACGATGAACAGAGCCGATATCATGGATTCGATGTTGCTTCTCAAACGGCTATAAAATACACATTCACGCCACCATGCCGCTCTCAAGACGCCACATCAAGCCTCGCAAGTTCATTTAAAATAGCCTCGAGATTCAAATTGCTTCCAACGGCTCTTTTGATCTCAAGGTCTATAAATATGGGATCACACTTCAGAGTGAAACACGGAAATGCTTGACAAACAACATAATCAAGAAGCTCAAACTATAGTCGATTTCCGCATCAAGAACACAACAACAAGCTTATTTTATATTGTGTTCATCCCATAAGTTCTTAGCAAGAAATCTTTTCATCTAGCTTTTTAGGTCGCTGGTAATGCAAGCGAAAAAGATTTCATAGTTGAACCTCAACAATCTTACCCAAACCCCAAGTTAGATAAGTTGTTTAAGAAGATTTCACCAGGGTTTCTAGTAATCGATTTCGGATCGGCCGAGAACTCTTAAAACATCCGTTGGTGTATCAGGTTGACTAACACACTAAACTAAGTCCAAATTTTAAGTTCTGTTAAGTTGGTGCCCCTTGTGAAAGGGAAGAGTGGACGAGGACCGGGTTTGTCCGAACCACTATAAATCTTGTGGTGCCTTTATCGCTTTTGATTAATCGCTTCTCACATCGCACAATCTTAAAGCGATACATTCTAAGTTAAGATCGATAAAGACCAAGCTTCGATCCGACGGACCAAATTTCGGCTATCCGATTAAAAAGATAAAACTTGAATCTGATTTATACAAACCGGTTTTTCACACGGTAAAACTTTGTTTTTCCGCACACATCGCTTAATCTGATAGTTACCGAACCGACCGCTTTCAAGCGCTCAAGAAGTTGGTTATCGACTAAATCGATTCATTTGATCAAAGCATTCGATCAAAGTCTATTCACCCTCCGCCTCACTTAACCCCTCACACCGAGTTTTGAACTACTTATCCGACGAAATAGTTTTTCGTAAGTCTATCAACAAAACCTGGGTTGCAAGAGCTAAGAAACAAAACTCTTTTGAAATGGTTAGATCAATGATGAGTTACGATCTTCCCAAGTCGCTCGGGTCATGCCTTGAAACAAATGGCTACATTCTAACTTGGTGCCATCCAAATTGGTTCCCAAAACTCCCAAAGAATTGTGGACCCAAGCAAGCCTAGTATGAGACACATGAAAATTTGGGGGTGTCCGCCCACGGTTGGATAAGGAAGCCGTAAATCGATCCTCGATCGTAATTAAGGTCGCTTTGTAGGATACCCCGAGGGAAAAAAAAGGGTGTATGTTCTATGGTCCTCAAGATCAAAAGGTGGTCATAAGCACCCACTTTAGATTTTTGGAAGAAGACTATACGAACCAAAGAAAACCCGTATGAGATTACCTTAAATGAGCTTAGAGGGCAAACCTCAAAGCCAACCGCATTTAGATGATATACCAAACGATACGCTTTCACAACCGAGCCTCGTCAGAATGGGAGGGTTGTTAGACAAAATCGAGATTCATGGAATAGGAGAGTCCCTGACTTGATTCCCTGACAAGACGAATCGCACTCCATGGACATATGACGAGGCACTCCAAGATAAGGATGCATTCTCTTGGCAAACATCAATGAAAGCCTAAATGGGTTCTATGTTTCATAATAGAGTGTGGGAGCTAGTCGAACCACTTAACGGGGTCAAGCCCATTGATGCAAGGGGGTATATAAGAGGAAAAGAGGACCGGACGAAGGTTGAAACCTTTAAAGCAAGACTAGTGGGCGAAAAGGTTATACTCGTAAAGAAGGGATCGATTATGAGGAAACTTTTTCCCAGAGCCATGCTTAAGTCCATCTCAGATTCTCTTATCGATTGTTGCGCATTTTCGACTTTTGAAATCGGCAAATGGATGTCAAGATGCCTTTTCCTTAACGGAAGTCTTGATGAAGAGATCTATATGCAACAACCCCAAGGTTTCATTGAAAAAGCCAAGAACATCTTGTTTTAAGCTCAAGATGTCCATTTACTTTACTCAAACAAGCATCCGTAGCTTGGAACCAATGTTTTGATCATGTTATAAAGTCTTATGGGTTTGATCAAAACGAAGTTTGAAAGTTGTGTGTATAAAAAGCGGTTTTTAATCGCATTGGTATTCTTAGTACTATACGAGACGACATTCGATCATCGGAAAGATGTGGAAGGTGTTATCGACGGCGGCATGGCTTTCAAAACAGCTTTGATATGAAGGACTTAGGGGAAGTTTAACACATCCTTGGGATCAAGATCACCGAGATCGCATGAAAAGGATGATAGGTTTATCGCAAGCTTCATACATAGACACCGCCTTTGAAACGCTTCAAAGATGCAAGATTCCAAGAAAGAATTCAGACTTTTTCGCATGGAATCCATCTATCCAAGAAAATGTCCCCTAAGACGCAAAGAGGAGATAGATGGCATGAAAGGCATTCCTTATGCTTCGACTATTGGAAGCCTTATGTATGCAATGTTGTGTACGAGACCGGATATTTGCTTTGCCGTAGGCATGGTGACAAGATATCAAAGTAACCCCGGGAAAGAGCATTGGAAGGCAGTTAAAAATATTTTGAAGTATCCAAAAGAACTCGATAGAATGTTGGTTTATCACCAAGTAGTCCAATCCCCATCTACATACACGGACTCAGATTTCCAATCGACGAGACTCCGTAAAATCTACCTCCTAGAGTGTGTTTTTGTATGGGGAAGGAGTCGACATACGGAGAAGCCGCCAAAAATGCGTCCGCAGATTCTACCATGGAAGCCGACATGTAATCAAGCAATGAGGCAAAAAGAAAAGAAGCGTTTGGCTCAAGCACTTCCTAGTGGACTTAGATGTGGTTCCGAATTTGCCCAAAATAGAATCATCGCTTGTTGTGACAATGCCGGAGCAGTTGCAAATTCAAGGGAACCAAGAGCCCACAAGGCCAAGAAACACATAGAAAGGAAATACCATCTTATACGAGATATCGTTAAGAGATGAGATATAGATGTGGCAAAGATAGCGCCCCGAGGACAACCCCAGCGTATCCATTCACAAAAGAGTCCGCCTCAATACATTCGAGAGACATGTGGAAGGAATGGGTGTCAAGACCGCTGCTAACTGGCTTTTGAGTATAAGGGGAGAAATTATTAGTTCATGTAGGGACATTTAGATGTCACTTGCCACGCGAGACATGTTGTAGTATACTTAAAGCGCATTTTGAGTATAAGTGAGAGATTGTTGGGATTATATAATTTAAAAGTATGCTTTTTACTTTGTATAATCGAAAACCTAATTTTCGGACTTATTTATCGAAATAAATTATTTACCAATCGATGCTTTAAATATGAAAATTTAATGTTACATATATTTATCGTGATAACTGCTCAATAATTCGTATGTGTTACATTGAAGTTAATTTAGTGATACCGCATCACGTAAGATTAAATTAATAGTCCCTTGTAACTAAAAAAGTACGCCATTCACTTACCTAGATGGAAATGAACAACCCATCACGAAAGGTTGAGGTGTAAGGCTCGATTTGTTTGTCTTTGACCAAGAGATTACACTAGTGCATGATATGTTGTTGCAATTATTATTTGAATTAATATAGATTAATTCATGCTAGTAATAATTAAAGAATTAAATTTGTATTTAAATATTCACCCCTAATATATATGTGCAACCTATTCCCCAACACAAGTACCTCAAGTTTGTTAAGAGCCATCATCCGAGAACGTGTTCTCCCCTTACGCTGCCTCCCACCATTTTCATAGAGAGCAAGTCCCTCATGGTGATCCGACGAGCTACACCTGCTCGATGTTGAAACATCGCTTTTAAGACTAGTCATGATGTTCCGCAATGTCTCAACGCTCGTGTTGGTTTTGCCACACATCCCACATAGAAGCCAAGATGGTACACTTTGCCATTTCGCTGAACGCCCCCAACAAAGATACTTTTTCTTAACCGCTTTTAGTTGACTCATCTTTTTCGCTTTTCTCGGTTTAGGTGTAGTGAGAACCCGCTATGGCTTTGTGCAAAGGAAGACAATAGTAAGTTTACGACTCCAATCAACGGTTTTTCACAAGTAAGAAAATTGTCTTTAAGTATATTGAATAAAGGATTAAAAGGTCATGTATGATGAACTTAAATAAATAATAATATGCATAAGCACAAATATATCACAAGGTTCGATCAAATGTTTCATATTAAAATCTCACAAAATATGAACATGCATCAGCCAACATCTCAAAACAATTTAAATAAGCCACGTAGGGTGGGTCATTATTTAAACACATTCAAGCAGGTTACAAACAAGAACATTTGCAAACCTTTAATAACTAGATTAATAGTTGGCTCCCACTCACCAATATAAAATCGACAGGACTTCGGAAAGTATATGCATATCAATTTTATACCTAAGTAATAACCATGATTAAATACGTAATTATTATTTCGCTTTTGAACGAGCCTCTCGTGAGGGTCATCGCCGCCACTAGTAATAATCCACAATCATCCACTTGGAATTTATTCATGTGAAAGCTATCTTTTGACCGTCCCGTGGGGGGAATTTCTCCAAAAGAATTCACAAATAAATAAATCATGGAGGTCAAAATTAATTCAATTTTATTATTCATAAAATTGTCAATTACTTGTTTAAGCATACTTAGTAATTTTCGAAAGTGAGATTTTTCAAAACATTTTCTCATGCATTGCAAATTTAAACACAATTTAAATAAGCATAAAATAATGATAACATCAAAACAAAAATTAAACATATTGGGCAAATATATCCAATTGTCATGGTTAATTTTTGTCATGTCTTGATCTTGAGAAATCGTCTTCATAGCCTTCATCGTTCGTCTCGAAAAGCTCCCACTTGGATACCTGCAAAAAAGATCTAGCAATTCTACTATCCAATTTCAAATTTAATGAAAACGAATTAAATTACAATTTAAAGATCGTGAGTCTTAAACCGAGGCTCTGATACCAATTGTTGGGGAATTAATTGTCTGGATCTATTCGGGATGAATATTTAAATACAAATTTAATTCTAACAATTATTACTAGCATGAATTAATCATATATTAATTCAAATAATAATTCAACAACAAATCACGATATAAACAGCTTCACACAAATCCCACGACGCGAATTGCTACGGGTTTACGTGAACTAACCTCTTGGGGTGGCAATGGTTTCACGATAAGAACACACCAAAAAGCCTTCCCAAGTATTCCCTAGTCCTTGCTCGCTAATCCGTGGAAGGAAGTTCGCGAACAATTAACAAAAAGGGAAAATAAAAATTTGTTGACCACCTTTGTAGATTTACTAATTTTTCCAAAGACATGGAATTGTACTTGGGAATGAAACATTCATCCCCTATTTATAGAGGGGTGTTGACGATTTTTTGGCATGGAATAGGGGGAAGAAAATCTTTTTCTTGATCTCCAAGAAATTTTGAATATATCTCCTATATTTTTTTCTCCATAATTAAAATATTCCATAAAAATCCCAACTCCTCTTGTTATGGGAATTTTCAAAAATAATAGGAACAAGAAACCAAGATTTGATCTTCTTGAATTTATGAGATATACTTGTATTTCAAGAAATACATATCTTCCATAATATTTTTTCAAGAAAATCAAGAAAAATCTTTTCTTTCCCTTTTTATTTCAAAAATTTCAAAAATATCCATATGAATAACTGGGGGAGATTTCTTGAATTTAATGAGATAATCTTGTATTCCAAGAATACATATCTTCATTCCATAACAAAATTCAAAGAAAATCTTTTCCCCTTTATATTCATAATTTTCAAAAAACGAGGAAAAAATAAGCAACAAAATTTATTTTATTTTTAAACATCTTTTTTCAGCTATTGGACTTTATGTTGGGCTACTTGGGGGCCTTTAGGAGAATTAAGATTGATCTTCCAATGGATCTTGAATTATCAATATTGAGCCACAATATTATTCAAGCCCATAAATATTAATTAATCCCACTACATAATTAATATTGCACTATCCATCTTAACCCATATTATAGTCAATATGGCTCTCGGTTATTATTTCCCTTGTTTAAGATTATCTAGCCCATTAATTAATTCAAGCCACTGAAATAGATTTCCATTAATTAATATCTTTTATCCTTGGTAAAGGAACGGTTCAACATTATTATTCATATCTAAACTAGTTCCACTTGCAAGATTTGGTATGATAAAACTTATGAACCTCCTCCCAGGGGGCAAATCGAATGTCAGCGCATTTGCACACGCATTCTCCAGATAAATCTTAGCAACACATGTGACCAATAATATTGTCCAAGATATAAAGTATTGAATCTTGTTGATTCTTTACCCGTAATAAGTCAAATCAATAATTATTAACCACACGCTCAGAGGAGGTGCTGCGCGCAGCAATCGCGGAGAGGATGAAACGACGGTGAACAGGGAAGGAGATAGAGAGGTTAGGGTTTTTCAGTAAGGGTATAATTGAACGTTTAAGAGTGGTGTATTCAATTGAGATTCTATTGGATTTTTTTGGACTTTAAAAAGTATGTGGATTTAGAAAATCCATAGACTCCATGCAGAGTTTGACTGACTTTTTTTATTGATTTACATGGATTTTCATAGACTTGACAGAATTGTGGAATACATTTTTTTTATTGATTTACCAGGATTTCCATAAACTTCGGCGCTGGAACTATTGATGCAAATGTATATGGAACACACTTGCATATAAAAAAAGTTATCCAAATTGTTTAGAACAATACCAAAAATATATTAGTTAAAAAAAAAAACATTATTATTCATCATTATTATTCTCATCTTCATTCTCACCATCTTCATTTCCATCACCATTATACCCCGGCTTCATTTTCCACATAGCATTAGTTATTCTCGTTCTCCATGCATTAGCTTCCGTTCTTTGTTGTAGTTGGGTTTGAGAAAGCAATTCCGTCTTTGTTGTAGTTAGCTTCCATTCTTGTTTAAATGAAAAGTATTACTTGTTTAAATAGAAAAATTTTACTTGTTTAAATAGAAAAATATTATTTGTTTAAAAGAAAAATATTACTTGTTTAAAAGAAAAGTATAACTTGTTTAGATGAAAAGTATAACTCGTTTAAATAGAAAAATATTACTTGTTCAAATAAAAAATATTACTTGTTTAAGTAGAAAATATTACTTGTTTAAATAGAAAATATTACTTGTTTAAATAGAAAAGTATTACTTGTTTAAAAGAAAAATATAACTTGTTTCGATGAAAAGTATAACTTGTTTAAATAGAAAAGTACTACTTGTTTAACTGAAAAGTATTGCTTCTTTAAATAGAAAAATATTACTTGTTTAAATAGAAAAGTATTACTTGTTTAAATAAAAAAATATTACATGTTTAAAAGAAACAGTATTACTTGTTTAAAAGAAATATATAACTTGTTTAGATGAAAAGTATAACTTATTTAAATAGAAAAATATTACTTGTTTAAATGAAAAGTATTACATGTTTAAATAGAAAAATATTACTTGTTTAGATAGAAAAATATTACTTGTTTAAATAGAAAAATATTATTTGTTTAAAAGAAAAACTTATTTAGGTAAAAAGTATAAATTATTTAAATAGAAAAATATTACTTATTTAAAAGAAAAGTATAACTTGTTTAGATGAAAAATATAAATTGTTTAAATAGAAAAGTATTACTTGTTTAAATAAAAAATATTACAAAAGTTTTTTTTTTCTTCTGACGTTTCGTCTTCAGAACCCTTTGAAAGAATACGTTGAAATCTCTGGTTGTTAGAAGAGATTTTGGAGAGTGAAATTTATTCATATTTTAGGAAGAGAATCAAAGAAAATTCATAGAGTATTAAAATCCATAGACTGTTGAATACATAAAGATTTTTTAAGACTTTTTAAAATCTGTATTGAATACCTCAGGATTTTTAAAGATTTTTAAAAATTCGAATTGAATACCCCCAGACTTTAAAAGTCTAAAAAAATCCTACAGACTCCACAACCAATACACCCTCCTAAAAGTTATGTGGGTGCATTTCCTAATGTTGGGGGTGTTAATAACCGGACCCAAAAATAAAAGCTAAGTACAGCCCACAAAGTAATAGGCTAATCCAATTAAAACCGAGGGGAAAAAAAAAACAATCCTATTAAGAACAGAAGATTACTAAGGGAATGAGCTGGACTGGGTCTTCTAGGGCTTGGTTTAGGTTGAAGGCCCAGGTTATCTGCACCCCCCATTTTTTATAAATACACACCTAATTTTTTTTTTTTTTAAATACACATAAAAAACCTATAATGCTCTTGAAATTAAATATATAATTTTTCATTACGCAGATAACGGGATAAAAAAGAAAAAAAAAAGAAAAAAAGAACAACCAAATTTCAGAAAATAAAATTCGAGAAAAAGACTAGATTTGTCAAAAATTTACGAAAATAGATCAAAATTTCAAAAAAGAAAATCCAAAACTAAACTCTTTTTCAAAACAAAATCCGAAACATAATTTTAAAAAATTCTTTTTTTTTTCCAACAACAGAAAAGGGTTGGTGACATCCTACTTAAATCAAATTGTAAGAACAGACGTAGGTAATTAATGGGTTTGTATGCCTGTTTAATGAATTTTGGTTCTATATAAGCAAATTCTTCTATATACGTGTCTTGGTATGCCTTAGGCACTAGGGTGATCATTGGGCCGAATCGATTTTATCTAAGCGGGCCCCGAGTGGTCGAGTCGAGGGTTAGGCGGATTGCTTAATTTTTTTTAATTTTTTTCCCAAGAGAAGATGCCGCTTCAGCTTATTAATTAAAAAGAAAATTAAAAAAAGACTATCATAAACAAAAATCCGGCCCAAATTCAATTGAAAGAATTGCTCGCTCATTGTCACATATTAGCCCGTTGTCCGTCCTGCCAAGGCCCAACACTAGGTATTATTTAATGATGAGAGTCTTTATTTTAAGAATAAATCGATGATAAGACAAATATTGATAATTTTCACTACACAAAAATTTTAAAGTACATATTTATGACTTATTAAAGGATAGCCTATCTTATTCGGTATCGTGGATCTGTCATAATGCCAATGAATTGGCACATATTCTTGCTAGGACTGCTAGAAATTTTGATAGTCATCATTGTTGGGTAGAGCCTCCGATCTCTGTAGATGACCTACTTGATAGGTGCACTACATGCACCTAATCTTCTTTTCAGTCAAAAAAAATAAATTATAAGTACATATTTGTTTAGTTTTTCTATGTTAAATTAATTTTCTTGTTCTCTATAATGGATAATGGATATAAGAAAAAGTGTTGGAATTGTTATCTTAATTAGGCGGTTGTATAATAAATTTATTAATTAATTTTGAAGTGTGTTTTTGTAATAAGATATCGATAAATAGTAAATAAAATTCATTTAGATATTTGAAAAAAAAAAAAAAAAACGAACCAACTAGTTTCCTCCTAATTGGCCTTAGCGCTAGGCGGTCCAAATCCTCCCGATTATAGATTTTCAACTTCTCCACACTTGACATGTACACGCCTACTTGTCAATGAAAATTCTTTATTTTGTGAATTGCCTCAATAATCTATTAATCTCAATTCCCATTTCCGATAAAATTAAGGCCAAACCAATAAATATAAATTTTGGGATAAGACTAAACTTCACTAAATGCTATACTCAAGAGTCCAACCAAGACACTATATCTATATAAAATATATACTGGGATGTATGGTTGCTCGATTTTTTTTAATAATACAGTGTAGGATACTTCGTAGGTACTTGGATACGTGGATACAGATGAAATACGTACTCGATATGTTACGTGGCGTGTTCCAATTGAAAATATTAAAAATAATTTTGAGAACCGTATCGAATACGGCTGATCAACGTGTCAGACATGGACAGAGTACACCCGTATTGTCGTATCCGTATCCATGCAACCTAAATTATATGCTACTCTCTACTCAAAATTAAAATGTATGTCATTTTAGATCACTTCACACACATTAAGAAAATTATTTATTTTTCACCAAACTCTATTTAATAGCTTTGAAATTTATATAATGACAATTACAAATGAATTAATTTAAAAAAAATTAAATTAACTACGATTTTGACTAAAACTCTATTTTTTTTATCTACAAAAAATTCCGCTTGATCCCAAAGTAAAATTTACACTAAACAAACATAAAAAAAGTAGAATAATCATGTAAATCACAATATATATATCCCACATAACTCGACATTAACTCTCAAAAATGACCAAAACAATAATTTTGACAAAAATTTAATTTTTTCGCCTTTTGCAAATTTTCCTTATTTTTTATTTTAAATTCAATATACATAACTTAATACATAAGTATTCTTCGGCCCCAAACTCAACCTTATAGTTTCCGCTTTATCCCCCCAAACTTAACTGACAATTCCCTTAAATAGAAATACCCACTTTATCACATAAAATATTAATAAACAACTCTTTCAACCCCCAACTATTCATCACTTTATCACTTTATCATATAAAATACTAATAAACAATTATTTTTACCCCCAACACTTTATCATTTTTTTTAAAATTCAAGACACAAGAATCAGAAGGTTAACTATGGGACGGAGGGAATAATTTTTAATGAGTTTAAAGGAAAATTAAGAAAAAATATAATTAATGAACATTAAAAAATACAAAACGATATTTAAAGTAAAAATAAAATGAAGAGTTAAAATGATATACATTTTGAATATGAACATATATTACATATATATATGTTCACACCTGATATGAAGGTGGAGTATCACTTTGTCATGATTTAAAAGTTACATCATATTGGGGGTGTTTGCAAAAGCTTTTAATCACTTATTTAAGTTTTTATAATAACTTTTTAGTGTTTTATTTCACCACTTCCAGCTTAAATAAGTCTTTAGAAGCTATAAGTTATAAGCTGGTTTAGGGGTGCTTTTTTCAGCTTAATTGATTTTTTCTTATTACATCAATTTTTCCTTTACAATTTTGCCCTTCCGCCATTATTTTTATTTCTCTGCACATAGGGAACTCAAACGTTCTCTTCTGAAATTCTCACTCAAGAAAGACAACAAAAATGTGAATTTGTGTAAAAGGATCGCGTCTCTCACAGGAAACACCATAAAAATCGTATATTTTCACAAAATTTTGGATTTGGGTTGTTAGATTGCAAAGAGCTCGATCCATACCTATTTTGGTCTCTGTATGTAAGGTGATTGTCCTAAATTCCTTATTTTCTATTTGTTGTTCTGTACGAAATGGGTCTCCATTTATACATTTAGTGAGTATTTTTTCTTTATGGTACAAGGTTTGTAATGGGTCTTCAATGGTTCTTGAATGCCTGCAGAAATGAGGAAAACCCCTGCACTTCCCCTCTTGAATGTTGTGCTCTGGTTCTTCTTTCTCAAATGATTTTTCATTTCTGCTGATATATTATATAATTAAATGGGGGTATAATAGTCATTTAATTATTTGTATAGCTTATTTTGCAAACACTCCAAACTCTACTCCTACCAACTTTTAATATTTTTACAAACACTATCAACTTCTACTATTAATTATTTTTCCCATAATCACTAATTTTAATGACTTCTTTAAAACCATAAGTTTTTGTAAACACCCCCATAATCTATTCAAACAACTTATAATCTATTCAAAACGTTCCTTAGTACTGATATTCCAACCATCATCGCTACTAAACTTTGTAATCTTTGGATTGGTTTGTCTTGGAGAAAATGTGGGTTGCATAACTGCGCCATCGTGGCCGTCCGTGTCAAAAAATGACACAGGAGTCGGTTCATCATTTCCTGTCGCTCCGAACCACCACCGTATGCAATCATCTATCTCATGTTTTGATAATGAAAATGGCACATTATTTACTAAGTGAAATTCAACACTATTATTAATTAATCTCCCACCATATTGGGACAATGATGTAGAAGAAGATGCCTTGTCGTCGTTTACGTCATGTTCGTCTTTTGTTTCGTTCGTTTTGTTTACAATTTCACTCAACCAAACACATTCGTTCGATTTGGAAAAGGTCCGAGGTCGAGGTTTAATTGTGATGTTCTTTTCACTTATTAAGGCTTTGGCCTCCACACATTTTTTTCATATTTTTTTGGGCTAATGATGATAAAGACGACTTCTTGAGAATGTGCAAATTCCAAAAGTTCTTCACGTCGTTGGCTGTCCTTCCAGGAAGTCTACCAGCAATCAATGACCATCTGCATCCAACTTCCAATCAGATGATTAACATGTAATTAATTTTAGAGTGGTATATTCTATCACCGCCAAGACTACATAAACAGATTTTCAAAACTTGCAACCTCGAAATTTTCAACAAAAATAATTTTCATTCTTAAATAAGAATAAATATATACGAATTGTTTATATGTTTTTCTAACCATGCATGCATCTTCATAGGGATTTAAATCAAAATATTATCATAATTTTTTAAGATTTATTGTAATGGTCTTATAATTATCAATTTTTCTAATTTAATTTCACATGTATTCAATTTGATCTAATTTAGTCCCAAATCATCGGAGGTCGCTCAAAGTTTCCCAAAAGGACGCCCCAAATTTTGACTGGATTGTGTAAACACGATCGGGCGCTTTTGGATAATTTTGAGCTTACCTCCTACGCTTTGAGATTAAATTTAATCAAATCGAATACACGTGAGATTTAATTAAAAAAATTGATAATTATGGAACCATTTCAATAAAGTTGGTGCAAAGTTATGGGACAATTTTAATTTAATTCCCCATCTCCATGCCTCAAATCATCAAGAAATAAATTGTCTATGGAAATGTAATTTATAAGTAATTTATTTAGGCAATTTCTCTGTAAGTAATTTATATAGGGACAAAAAGTAAAACATAAAATTCTTCCAAATAAAATTAAAGAGCGTTAAAGGAAATGAATATCAACGGAAGAAGAATTGCCTGTTTCCCAACAACTTATGTAGTCTTTGGATAAGATCAATTTCATCTTTTGTAAAGTAACCTCTCTTCAAATTTGGTCTCAGATAATTCAACCATCACAGCCTACAACTCTTCCTGCATCTGTTCAATCCTTCCATAATTCAAAATTAGTTAATTAACCATTTAAATTAGAGTGATGCTTGTGTGCATCAATTTCACAAAGTGCAATTGAATTCAATTTTAATTTGAATGAACTATGAACCTAAACCCTACACTTTAAATTCTAAATCATGAGCCTTAAAACCCTAAATCATGACCCATTCAGCCGAAAGGAACCATGAACCACTCGAGCCTAATGAATATACCATGAACCACTCAAAGTGTGGTTAGGGTCCGGATTAAAAAAAAAAACTGGTAAAAAAAAAAACTGAATTAAAACCCTACACCTTAGAATTGGTGCAATGAGTGTACGTAAGAATTTGCCTTTAAATTATTCACATGCTAGAAACAAAATGCTATTAATTAATTGTGTATATACACACATATTAATTCATAATTAAGCTTACCAGCTCTGGAAGGTACTTTATACCACTTTCCTTCTCCAAATTTATGAATGCAAATTCTCAGGAGAGTGTCTTCCTCTTTTGTCCACGCACCTTTCCTCACTCCTATTTTTTTCTTTTCCATATCTTCTTAATTTGCTTATTTTATGTGTGTAATCTTAATGGAGCCTTCACCAATTTAAATAGGTTCTCAATTAGTCATGTCTTCATGTGTATGTCGATGCTCTTAAAATTAAATATTTTAAAATTAATTGTGTTGGGAGATGAATTTAATAAAGATATGATTTTGATTAGATCCCAAAAACCCCCGAGTATGACATGTTCGTAATAATCTTGATAGTTGAGTCGATTCAGCTTTTAGAGTATTCAGATGTTATCTCGCAAAATGTATAGTCGCAGATATAGATCGTTTAGATCAAGATTCTCAAGAACTCAAGAAGTTTCAAGAAACCGGTTACAAAGATGAAATCGGAGTTTTCAAGATTCAAGATAAAATCGAGATATCAAGACTCAAGATGAAATCAAGAATCAAGACTCAAAGATGAAGACTCAAGATATCACCAAGATATCTATGAAGACTCGTAAGACGCCAAGACTCGTAAGACGTCAAGGATCAAGACGCCAAGACTCAAGACGCCAAGACTCGTAAGACGTAAGATCAAGAATCAAGATCAAGAATATCAAGGCACGCGAATTATCAAGACTCGCGAATGTAATCAATGCTCAAGATAAACCCCAATGTTCCGAGGCAATCAAAAATATCTATCCAAGGATTCAATACCGAGAAGATCGCGATTCCTTAGAAAAAATAGATATTGCCCAAGACATTCAAATGCGCATAAAATGAACTAAGACAAAGTGTTGTTAAGGTTATATCAACTCGAGATTGTAAACAAAAGAGCCGCTGAAATTGTTTACCTTAAACCGGAGACAAAAGTCAAAAAGAGGAAGACATCATCGCATTATGTCGACAATCGACAAATGATTGTGTCACCAAAAGATGCCAAGTACTAAGTTCCAGACCGCAAAAAAGAAGACCGGCTACATGAAAGGCTATTGCCTAAAACGTGTTAGGGAGGTCAAACCCTAAATATAGCCGCTTTCACACACCATAAGAGGAAACTCACGGGTTATCTCTCCAACGGATAGTTTTTCAAGAGTGACCTTGTGTATGCCTATAAATACTTGTGACCTTCTACATTGAAAGGTTACGAGAAATTTGTAAGCAACTCAAGAGCTCAAACTTATTATTGAAGTTGAAGCACTCGAAAACCGAGAATTTCCCAAGTGCTTTAAATCAAGAGAGCTCATTCCACTAAGCCTAGCTTGATAAGATATATCCAATGCTTAGTCGAGATATCCTAGCCTTTGATTGTTCTTTATTGTAAATGATATCTCATCCTAGTTGAAACCAACTAAGAAACCCCAAACCCTTTGTAAGGTAGTTTGAGTGTGATTATTGGTGAGATTGGAGTTGTAAAAGAGTAAGTAAACTACATTGAGGTAGTCGTAAAGCTCTAGAGGAGAAGTGAGTAATCTATCTTGATAGACAAAAAGCTTTTGTGTGAGTTTTGAGTTAGTAAACCACAGAGGTAGTCGAAAAGCTCAAAATTAGAAAGGTTAGTAAACCACAGAGGTAGTCGTAAAGCCTTAGGAAAGTGATTAGTGAATTTCTCCGAAAAGATCAGGAGAGTGGACGAGAGCTTGAGTCTCCCGAACCATTATAATTTGTCAGTTCTTTACTTTCTGCTTTTGCTTGATTTATCTGTCAGATTACTTTGTCTTGAAAGCATATTTTCATCGATATTTCAAATGAATCAATCCACCGAAAAGTTGCATATAAATTGAATCACAAATTCAATCACTATTCCATTAAAGGAAGGTTTTTAGCAAAAGCTTAAAACGAGTATAAACTAAGGGCCAACCATTCCTCATATCCGAAAGTAGCTAGAATGATAGTTACCAAACTAAACTTACTCTTCCGAGGGTTCAAGAAGTTAGTTATCCGATCCAAGCAACTCAGATCTCCAAAAACTCAGACTCACTTGGGATTATCCGAGGTATCCGAAAGTTAAACAGATCACTGCCTCAGATAGATTTGAATCAAAGCGATTTGTGCTTCAGACCAAATCATTAGGACAACCCTCGACCCAAGCCAACCTCAAGAAGAAAAGTTTTAAAAACACCTAACAAGTGTATTCCCCATACACGCAGTAAGACTTGTTTGCACCGACCAACAAAAGGTATCGAAGCGTGCAAAGGTTCAACTTGACCACTGCTTTTGTTGACCAAAGTTTTATTTTCTAAAAAATACTTGTGGTCTAAGAAACTTCCCATGTTCTCAAAGTGGAGAACTATGATTTATGGAGATCGAATGAATGCAGCTCACCAGATTCTAAACATGAACGATGTGGAGAGTGGGTCTCAAGGGCCATTCCAATTTATCGTGGTGAATCCCAGAGGAACGTAAAATTAGAGAAACGATCCTAGAGCAGACTTTCCTAAGTCCGATGACCAACCGACTCGAGGGAGAGGACGTTAATAATCTAGACTATATTGTTAAAGACACATTATACAAGACAATTGATGATGGTGTGATGGGAATGATCTCCAATCGAATATCAAGAAAAGAAATTTGGGATACACTAACGAATGTGCCAAGGCACATATCATATCAAGGAAAAATAAACTTTCAAAGAGCAATTGAAAGTTTGATAGTTTTGAAATGGATGAAGGTGAATCTATAGACAAATTGAAGTCGATTCACTAAAGATTATGAATTATCTAAATGCACTTGGTAAGAAATATCCACAGAGAGAAGTTGCATTGAAAATTTTAGAGGTCTTTCTAAGAAATGTGATATACATGCAAAGGGTGATTGAAAACACCAAAAACATTAATTCAATGCCATACCAACAAGTCTTCTCTCGAAATGAAGGCCTATGAGTTCAGAATTGATAAGAAATCTAAAAGGTCGACAAAGAAAGATGATTCATCATCTAGTAAGAATGTGGCTTTTAAGGCCAAGGATAAAACCCAGAAAAAACTAGAGAGTTCGAGAACTCCCTTGCTAAAAATCAGATGAGCTTGGAGGATAAGCTAAAGACTGATGGCAAGGAGGTTTGAAAGACTTAATAGTCGATATGGAAAATACAAAAACTATTACAGAATCACGGTGTACCGTAAGAAACCCGAGAGGACGATCAACCGAGAAGAAGAAGGACCCGAAAGCCGAGGGATCATCATCCAAAAATGAAGGACTCCAAGTCCAAAGAAGAAAGTGATCGATGATGATGCCAACAGATGATACACCGCTAAAAGAAAGGTCACTTCCAAAGATGATTGTCCCGACCTAAGTGCTAAGGAGAGAAGAGAAAGACAGCAAAAAGAGACTAGAAGTTCTCCAACGTAAAAGCCATGGTTGCGTAAGAAGAACATTTTGAGGAGGGATCTAGCCTTCAGATGAAATATTCTCGATAAAGGAAAGTGATGACATCCGTCTCTGTGGCTATTGAGGAGGTAAACTCTTTCTTTTCTCTGTTGCTCCTACACTAGCACAAGAGTTGTCAAGTTCAACTCAGAAAATACTATTTTGACCTCGATGGATTCTTTTGAGAGTCTAATGAAGGACTATGTTGTTTTACAAGAACCGCTAAATGAAACTCAAGAGCGTATTGAACGAATCAAGGATGAAAATCTTAAGTGGAAAGACTTCTAGCAAAACCGGAAATCACTTCTCAATTAATGGGAGCTACTGATGAACTAGATGTTCTGAAAGTACAACTCTCAGAGAAAGAGAAGTTGATAGTGACCCTAACCGGTAAAGCTAGAGAAATCCACTGAAGAAATTCAGCTGATCAAAACTAAGTTCAATGACCTCTCTGAGAAGCATGAAACTCTACAGAAATGTGAGGATAGTGCACAGAAGAAGCTAACTCTAATGAATACCGCATCTAAAGTAATAGATGAAATTCAGAGTTACCGTAGATCTGTCACTATAAAAATGGATTGGGATACATTCCAGTGGGGGAACCTCACAAGGTCATCCTAATGCCGCATCAAGTAGCAAGAAGACAATCTTTGTAAAACCAAAGGCACCCACACTTCAAACTCAAGAAATGCCCAAGGTTGTAGACAAGGAAAAGGACCCATGGTTTCAAAGAAACCGAATGATCGTAGGAAAGCCCAAAACCTCAAAGGCTAGAAAACCCGAAAGCATTCAGCTTGGAAAATTTCAGTAAGTACTTCAAAGCTCAGCTAAGAATGCAAACCCCGAAGGATCTCAGACCGAACTATCGAGGAATCTTCAAAGAGAAACACTCAAAGAGAGCCATTCTCAATCAAGAGACCAAGTCCTCAAGATAATCGAAGACTCCAATTTCAAAGACAGTAACCTCAACCCCACTTGCCTAAGGGTAAAGGTTACCAACCCGAAGTCAACAAAGATTCAGATCACCGCAAGACGTAAGCCAAAGAAATGAAAAAAGGCCCAACCAAAGAAAATTCAAAAGCCCATGTTCATGCTAAGGTTAGCACTCATACACGTGAAACCGCTAAGGCACCTGTGAGTAGTAAATGTGTATGTAGATGTTTATGGAAGATGATCACCACCTAAAGTGATTAGAGTTGTCAGCGATTTGATTCCGAAAGGTACAACTAACCTTGTAGGACCTTACACAAATTGGGTACCTAAAATTGATCTGCTTTTTAAGAGGAAGACAAGGGGCACCGAAATGATTGAAGATCACATAGCACCGATGAGTAGAGATGAAAAAGCCCTCGATGTATGGTATCTTGACAAAGGATGCTCAAGACATATGACAGATTCAAGATGATACTCAAAGGACTATGTTGAACAAAGAGGCCCTCAGATCACTTTTTGGAGATAACTCCAAGGACAGATCAAGGATATGGAACTTTGGAAATTGACTCACCATATCCATGGTGTTTCATATGTATCCTGATTAAAGCATAACTTGCTTTCAATAAGCCAATTATGTGATAAGTGGTTTTAATGTTGAGTTCTCTAAGAACTTATGTTATGTGAAAGATGATATCTCACATAAAGTATTACTAATCGGTACTAGAAAAGGAAATGTGTATCTTGGTCGATTGAGTTCAACTCCTAAAGATACATGTTTGGTTGCAAAATGTTCCACAGATACCAAATTGGTTACGGCATAAAAAGAATGAATCACATGAATTTCAAAACCGAATAAACTTGCAAGATTAGCTCTCAGAGAGGGTTGCCTAATGAAGTGTTCAAGAAGGAATATATTTGTGATGCGTGCCAAAAAAGGAAAACAAATTAGAGCATCATTTAAAAGCAAAGTAGATGTTTTACCGAAAGAATACTTCATTTGTTGCATATGGATCTTTTGGTCAAATAACACCAAGAACACCAATGGCGTGAAATACACACTAGTAGTAGTTGATGACTACTAAGATATACTTGAGTCATATTCTTACTCAAGAAGAAAGAGACTCGCTAAAGTCAAACCATCGAAAAGGCTCAAGATGAGAAAAAATCGAGTGTGGTCAAAATCGATCCCGAAAGGAACCAATTTATAAATCATATTATATCCGATTATTGTGCAAAGAAATGGAATTTCTCATGAAACATCACCGAAGGACACTTCAACAAAATGGTGTTGTCGAAAGAAGGAATACGACTCGAAAGAAGTTCGAAAGGACAATGATAAATCGTCGATATTCCTAAAAGATTTTGGGTGGGTTGTCAACACCGCATGTTATTCTCGTATCGCATCCATGCCGACCAAGAGTCAAGGCAAAACACCCTATGAGTTTGGTTGAAAGTGTTTCATACACAATAATGGTAAAGATTTCATACAAAATATTTGAAAGATATTTGATAACATTTGATAGTAAAAGTTCAAGGAATATTCTAGATATTCAAGTCAAAAAAGCTTTCGTGAGTTTACAAATCAGAGGACTCTTATTGTGGAAGAAACACCTCATGTTATTTTTTATGAATCTACTTGTGTTCGTAAGAAACAGAACATGATGCGTAAGAATCGCCAAGAGAATCACCGATTAAGTCTCGAAAAGAATGACAAAACATCCATCAAACTCCGAAAAGAAGAAATCAATCACCATCTATGATTGGAGTTGACTCGACCGATAAAGAAGTTCAGATGGAACTCGATGATGGTGAGACTCAGATGGAAAGTCTTCACCGGGCGAAAACCAACACACTAAAGTCGACTAATCAACAACAGACACCGCCTTAGACTCGTGCATGTGATGCCAATGAAGATGTGGATCACAAATGAGGCAAATTCTCAATCTATCAACCAAAGGGGAACAAATGTCTCGACAATGTTCAATGGAATTTCCCCGAGGAAGATGATTCCCCTTCATTTTCTCGTTGTTCCTCGAGTTTATCAATTAATCGAACCTAACATTTTAAATGTTGAGGATACTATCGAAGGGGAACATCTAGAAGAAGATTGTTAGATAGTCATCCTACAAGTCGATTGTGGGTGATCTAACCGAAGGTGTCAAAAACAAGAAGGTTCCATGGTGAGAGTGCACTATTCTCGCCGCTTCCTATCGTAGAAAGAGCCTCATCGAGATTGGTGAAGCTCTACAAGATTCTCATCGATTACTGCTATGCAAGACGAAATAATCAATTATCAAGAAATGAAGTATGGGAGCTAGGATAGACCGAAAGGCACAATGTCATTGGAACCAAGTGGGTATTTAAGAATAAAAGAGATGAAAACAACAACATCGTAGAAGAAACAAGGCAAGGCTAGTTGCACAAGGTTATTCCCAAGAAGAAGGCTTGATTATGATGAAACCCTTGCACCAACCGCAAGACTGAAGCCATCGATTGTTTTTGCATATGCTGCCCACATGAAGTTCACATACCATCAAATGGATGTGAAAAATGCATTTCCGAATCGGGTGCTTTAAAGAAGAGGTTTATGTAGAACAACCTCCCCGATTTCAAACAGAATGACCAAGTTTACGTGCTCGTAAAGCTTTGTATGGTCTTAAGCAAGCACCCGTGAGTATGGTATGATATTCTTTTCTCGCCATCGACTATGGTTTTGTCAAAGGAACTGCTGATAGAACTTTGTTCAGATAGAAGATGGGGAAGATATCTTATCGTTCAGATATATGTTGATGACATCATTTTTTGATTCTCCAAACCATCACCGTGGTGAAAAGTTTTCAACACCGATGAAAGGCAAGTTTGAGATGTCAATGACGGGAGAGATGAATTTTTTTTCTAGGTCTTCAAGTGAAACAATCAAAGGAAGGAATCTTCAACAACCGTGCAAAGTACACCAGGATCCGATTGCCAAGTATGGTGTACAGAATTGCAATGTCATATAATTCCTATGAATACTAACTACAAGATGGATCCTCGATCAAGGCAAATCAAGAAGCCACAATCGATTATAGATAATCATTGATC